>OX578277.1:58159176-58759176 GCA_951217055.1 Gerris lacustris | reverse complement strand
TGGGTAGAGGTATGAAATTTTTAATTCTGGTTCAGTTTGTCATGAACTTTAAATTAAGTATCTTCAGTAGGACAATAGAGGGAGGTCTAAATTGCCGTGAGTTGGTTCTCGTAAAGGATGGTACGGCTGTGCTCGACTTGGAGGGGGCACTGCCATACCCTCAGATTATTATATATTATAATTATTATTATCCTTATGACAATAATTGTTTTTGTTATTATTATTTTTAAAGGTTATTATATTAATAATTATACCAAATATTGTCACTTGTTACGAATTGTTAAAATTATAGCTGTGCGACTAAACAATTCCTTCTACAAAGTGCTGTTTCCAATTTGTTCTAAAGATACCATATTACATTAAATACCAGATAGAAACAAGTTTTTCTTAATGGACGTCTAAATCATCAAAGGAAACATACTTTTAAGATTAGCGTATTTTAAAAGATAAATAAGAGGATTTAGCTGTCAAAAATAATAATCTTGAATTTAAATTCCTTTTATGGAACATTTTCAAGGTTCTAGTTAAAATAGTTCATAGCAAAATTACATAAAATTATCATCTTGAAAATGAGTAATTAGGGGATAAAACTGCCAGTTTTTGCCAGGGAGATGGCCAATATGAATGTCAAATTTGTTCTAGATACCTCAAAAAATGTAAGAGACTTTAAAGAAGGCTGAGTGATTTTGTATTTCAACTTTTTACAAGTATCACTCTCATGTATGTGACATTCACAACGGACGATTGATTTTTCAATCGTCTCCTTTCAGCTTCGATCTTTCCTTCACGTCTTTCTTACTTACTTAGAATTTGTTACTTACTATTATTCTCACGATGAATAAAAAGTTGAATTAAAGATCAAATTTTAAGTCCTCCATCTTTTGTAGAGATACAGTTTGTGTTATTCCTTTAAGATGAACTCCGTAAGCGCTCCTATAGGTTTTTATAACGTTGTTAGCTTTCAACTATTTAAGTTGGTTATCAGTATGATGTGATGCGACTAACCGAAATTTACGGCCGATAATATAACTTGAATAATACATTTGTGTGGCACAAAACTCCATCGTGTCCAATTATTGGACGAATAGTATCTTGAGATCTGTATCTCATCGATTCCCAGTGAGATACTTAGTTTTAGACAGCATTAAATTTGCGCCAACGGATAAAATTAATATGGGGACATCTGGAGGCTACAATCTTCTATCAGTCAAGGGGAAACTAAAATCGAATTCTTCGTATATGAATTGATAAGTTCTTTCCTATTCTATAACGCGAAACAAGAGGGTAAAGCCTTGAAAGTACTTTATAGGCAGTGATTAAGTAGCGGGAGGAACTGGAGTAGTGGGAGAAACTGGGTGAGTAGTGAGTACTGATAAATGCCAGACCCAGGCATACAACTTCCACATTCACTCTTCTGTCTGAGTCAGTACCGTCGAATCTCATATCAATTGGCCATTCAAAAGGAAAATATACACTCGGACATCTCATTGAAAAAACGCGATTACTAATTTATTAATGACAACTTACCTACAAAAGATAGGTTGAAAAGCAATAAAGAGAAATTTATGTATTAATAAGGGGAATTCCATATTAACCAATAGTATAGAAATATTTAAATGTTTGTGGTAAAGGTCCGGTACTAAAGGGCTATGCCCCTGAGCATATTCGGTTATGTAATGCCTTTTATGAAGAAAATGTAACTAGCCTACTTATAGGAAACTTCACTATCTATATTTTGACAGCGCTTAATACCTGTGGTAAACCTCCTATGCTTGCAATTCTTTCAATTTAGAGGGGATTATTGATTTCGAACTCTATAAATTGAAAATCTGCTATCTTGTACCAGGACAAGGGGAAACTAAAATCGAATTCATTGTATGACTTGATACAATATTTTATATTTTTTAAAGGGGAACCTTTAAAAGAATACTTTATAGACATTAACTAAGTAGCAGAAGAGACTAAAGTAGTCGGAGAGCCTAGAGTACTGACAAAAATACCGAGTATACAACTTCCTCGCTGGAGCGCGGAAGTTATATGGCCTATATGCACGAACCTTCGTGCCCTGAAATTTAAAAAGTGATATCCTTTTTTTAACTAATAAAACTATTTTCTAGATCTTTGGGTTATATTTTGTCTACGTGTGTCGAAAAAAATTCGGGATACGCCCGTGGCGTATAATAAGGAGGACCGAAAAAAAATTGGGCCATATTTTTGGCATTGAAAAAAGCATTATCTCAAAAATGCATAATAAAAAGGAAACATAGACTGCCAATTAGATTGGCATATAGCTTTCTCACGACCAATTATAGTAGTAGTCCTCTTAGGTCACATAGGAATTGAAAATGTTGGTGCACCTGTTTCGATTTTCAGTTGGGTCAAGCTTGTTATTAATTGTGCAATAAATAAATCAATGAAAAAAATGAATGTAGCACCATATGCGAGCTAGTTTTAACTAACCATCCAAATTTCTTCAAAATCGGATAAATACTTTTAAGGATTGACTGTTATTAAAGTTGGTGCGCTCCAGAAGAAAAAGCAATGAGCACAGAAGGGTGATAAGTGATAATAATATAAGACTAACCGCTACTACTAAGACGCGCCGCTAAGACTATGCGCTAATTATGACCTACCGTCTTAATTTTATCAAAATTAGATGTGGTTTTTAAGTTATGGTTGTTCACACGAAACCCAAAAATATTTCCTGATGGTCTGAAACGGAATTTTAATAAATTTTGAGCTGTCGAAAATATTTTTAATTCGGAGACATAAAATAAGTCGTTCTTCAGAATGATCACAATGTTTCCGTTACATACAGAAAGCAAAACAATTAAAGCTAGAGTAATAGAATAGTAAGAGCAATTATTTGTATACGAATTTAGATCAAGCAGATCAACAATCAAGCATAAATAAAAGGTAAGTACATAAGCACCAATGGTAAGTACTATTTACACAAATAATAAAAAACTTCTTCCAAGAAACCAACCGTTAAAAATTAACACAGGTTAAAAATCCATTGGAGACGTCTTAGTTGCAGTACTATTGTAGTGCGTGTAATTTAATTAAATTTACCCAATTAAAAATGAATAATTAATTATAAGGGGACACGAAATGTTATAAACTCATTCTAAAACCTAGTTCTTAAGTCCTACAGCTTTACTATTCAAAGAAATTATAGTTGATTTGACGCAGTATAGTACAGGGTGTCCTACATAAGGTGTAACACAGAAAAACCTGATGTTCTACATCACATTTCTGACAAAAAATGTTATATAACATAATGGTTGATCAACCTTCGTTTTCAAGATATATCGATTTTTTAATTATCTCATTTTTTGGTTACTTTTTCCCATTAAAAACGTTATAGCGTAAAATCTAAAAAAGATATGAAGACGGGGTTTCCACCATTCAAAAGGTGAGGAAATTTGCTTTAAACATGTCATGCTGCTTGCCCATAATACCCTTATTAAATTAATTGTATATACTTCTAAATACAATGTTTTGGTTAATAATAAATTTGTGGTCAACGTTCTTGGTACCATAACTTTTTAATTTGTATGGTAAATGAATAAATTTGACCTCATGTTGTCATTCCATAGTTCGCCGCTGCAGAAGATCCATTAACAGCGACGGGGGGGGGGGGGAGGCTACTTTAAGTTTTTGTAAACAATTATGTACACTTTTCAATACTATATTATTCAATTTTTCATTTTGTTAATACAAGGTGTGATATTATTTTATTTTTTGTTACCCTTTCTATTTTTTCACCAAGTCCTAGGGTCACTTAAAGTCATGGAAACTGATAATAAACTTGTCATTTATTACCTCATTTTCATCCAAATAAGTTTGAAAACTTGAAGCAAACTTATTAACAAGTTATATCATTTTAAAGCTTATTAAACGGGCCAGTTTTACATGAGGTCAAATTTATTCATTTACCATACAAATTAAAAAGTTATGGTACCAAGAACGTTGACCACAAATTTATTATTAACCAAAACATTGTATTTAGAAGTATATAAAATTAATTTAATAAGGGTATTATGGGCAAGCAGCATGACATTTATAAAGCAAATTTCCTCACCTTTTGAATGGTGGAAACCCCGTCTTTATATCTTTTTTAGATTTTAAGCTATAACGTTTTTAATGGGAAAAAGTAACCAAAAAATGAGATAATTGAAAAATCGATATATCTCGAAAACGAAGGTCGATCAACCATTATGTTATATAACATTTTTTGTCAGAAATGTGATGTAGAACATCAGGGTTTTCTGTGTTACACCTTATGTGGGACACCCTGTATAATTAATTAATTAATTAATTAATTAAAAATTAAATATTATATTTTATTTTATACTCATAAATTAAATAATAATGTTTTCTACTCTAATAGTAATATTAAAATGTCGTAGTGTAAAAAATATATTTTATTCTATAAATGAATTGTAATTATTAAGTTTAATTTACGAACTACCCACATAAACATGAAAGGAAGTATTAAAATAATCACGAAAGGATATGGACAAATTAAAAAGAGTATTATATAATAAGCTATCTAAACTAGGTTAAAGTCGACAAAATTATATAAATAAAGTGTGTCTGAAGCGCAAGTCATAAAGCGGTTTGTTCCCAATATTTATTTTACGACTGGCTTCTATAAAATGACCAACAAGTGGGCCAGATAAAAAATATGCAGAAGCAAGCTTATAAAATAAAAGTAAAAATCTGTATTCAGAAGGAAAGCAGTAAGGGAGTTTCCTCGGGCGAGTTGAGAAGTTGCCTTCAGATTAATAGGTGGTAGTGATCGGGAGAGGTTTGGGTAAAAGAGGGGACCCACTGTGTGGTATCAAGGAATCAACAGACAAGGCGGAGTAGGAAGAAGGGGAAGATAACCAAGGGCATTAAACCTTGGCAAGTAGACACAGAAACACTTCTCTCTATCAGTTACAAACCACATAGGCACACAGGCCAAACAGAGCCCTCCTCTACAACTACTTGTCTCTTTCCTTCAGTTATTTAGCCTTTAGCCCACCGGCTTGCACTTGACTTATAGCTTCCCTCCCACTTCGGACACCAGACTGAAGTGGCATCTCCATCTTAATCCAACCTAGTTGACTCCCCATCAAGACAACAAAATATTTATCCTACTATATTATCAGTACTTAATTAATCATCATTTAAAGTCGTTCATGGAAAATGGTCATTAAATACATAATACATAATATAATTACGAACCAATTGTAATAATTAAAACGTAAACTGTCAGTTCTAGGCAGTAGTTAATCACGACGAACAAAGCAATAGTACTTATTTCTAACTACTTATATTAAATCTTAAACTGTTTTTTCTGATTTTATTTTATTTAGTTTAATTGGCGAACTTATATTCCTTTGAGCATAAATAATAAATCAATTAATTCTGTAAAATGGTTGATTTACATAAAAACAACTAGGAAAAAATATTAAGTAACATTTGTTCATAAAGTAGCCACTTAAGAAATAAGTAATTATTTTAATTCCATATATAAATAGTATAATGTACTTAGTTCAATTAACGATCTAAGTAAATAATCATGGAATTATTTAAATAATTGTGAAAGGATATGAAAAAATCATAACAAGAGTATAACCTATTTAATCTGAGTTTAATTCCTCAAAAATTTATTAATAAAATGTCATCAGGGTCATTCTCAAATAAACTGTCACTTTGCTGTCCGGAGGTTACCGGAAGCTCTACAGAATAGGTTTTTTTCCTATCTCAACCTACCAAGAATCATTGAGTTCGTCTCAAAGCAGTGTACATTTTGAGCTATCAAATGTTAAAAAATGATGAAAAATTAAAAAAATAAAAATTATTTTTCTTGGGAAAAGTTACAAAAGTAGCTGTCCGGAGTGTATTTCGAAAATTTGCAGTGGCGATTTTAGTTAAAAAATATGAACTTAAAAAATTAGGGCAGGGACCTAACTTCAATATTACTTATGTAGATGACATAATAAGGTGCAAATATTTTTGACACATCAATTTTTCATTAAGGGAGATAAAGTGTGTGTCTTGAACTTTCCAGAATAAGAGTCACGGGAGTGACGATTTGGGCTGAAGGTGACGTGAGAGAGGGTATTTTGTTGTTAGCGGGGTGTGGAGAAAGGGAACAGCTCACACATACATGTGAGAAGCCATCAGCATCCTCCGAGCCTGGTGCCGAAAGTACTTCTTTCTTTATGGCCGGCTATTCCTAGTCACTATGGTGCGTATTTTAATTGTAGGTCACGCGAGCGACGATTAATTTAACACATAAAAAAAAAAAAAATTATATTTTCGAAATCAGTTTCATATAGCTTGCATGGTTAGTAAACATACATTTGTCTGTTTTTTTCTAGGTTCACTTAAGTTCTCAATATTTATTTTTTCTGTTAAAATGTCTCACGAGTGACAGTTCACGCGAGTGACGATTTGCATTGAGCATGTTAACTAATGACTATCCCTAGTAAAAATACCAAATATATAGTAAAAACAGCTGTTGTTAATGCTTGTGGGTAGTTCCAACCTATCATTAAAAAACTTATGACTTCGTTTTCTAATGATTTTATGTTGTTTTTTTAGTATGTCTAAGTGTTACGTTGAATATGTATAATATTTTATAAATTGTAGTTAAAATGTACTAAATATAGCTAATATTTGTTTAAATTAGTTCTATTACTATTAATTCTCCTACTTCTTTTTTCTCAAATTAAAAAAATAACTTGTCTAAGAATTAGTTTTTTCTTTAAGATTTTTAATTAATCATGAGTTTGAGAGCCCTGAAGAGCATTTACTTCAATAGCATGGGTGAAAGAGATTGGGAATTAGATGCTGAGTGAAATGGGCTTAATTTTGTTAGTTAAATTATTTGCAACTATCAAGCTGAGTGCCAATAACTTTCTTAATCTAGTTGCGTCAAACTGCCCACAAAAAGTCAATTTCATTAATTATTTTGATGCTTTAGGGTACACTGCATAGACAACAACTAGTCTTACATAGTATTGACCTAAAAAAATTAAAAATAAATCAATAATAATAATAAAACCAAGCCCGTCACTCGCGTGACACCAAAACTGGGATTTTTAATATTTTGAAAATTCCTAGAAAATAGGAAAATTGTCGAACTCACAAACCATATTACTTGTGCACTCTTATATACACACACAACATTTATATGGGGTCCAAAGCTAGTTTTCATGAACTTGAATTTTTCGTTTGGTTCATTTTCTAGATTTCAAATGTGAGTTTATTTGAGAATGACCCATCAAGTAATTTATATTCCCATTATATTTTACTGCTTCCTCTACACATGAGTGCAAATTAAAATTATCTGTACAAAAAACTCGAACAAAGCTTTCTTATGCATAGTAAGACTAAAATTAAATCCAATAATATCTAATTTAATCAATTTATTATTTACCACATTAAAAAGTGTTTAACAGGTATTGATTACACTTAGTTTTCGACGGAAAAACCATCTAAGTATGTAGTTAGTCATATTTAAATAGACTAACCGTATCTTAGATTTAGTAAATACCAAAGAACTGGGAAATAGTAGTGCTAATCCCATTTTATAAGAAAGGTGACAATAGGACGGCAAGAACCATAGGGGCATATCTCTTCATAGTGTCCCCGGAAAAATTTATAGTAGAATTCTTGAAATAAGGCGAATTCTTGAAATAATGGTGCTCTCACACTGGATCCGACTGCATGCAACTTTTGGTCGTTCATGGTCGAACGAGTATGGGCAATCTATCCTGACCTTAGCAATGTTATCAGCGCTCTCACACTGCACCCGACTTAGTCGTCCTACTACGTGCGTTTACCTCTGACCTGCGACTCGATCCCAGAAGTCTCGGATTTTTATTGTTTTCTTGTTTTATCAGTGAGTGAAGTTTAATTGTTTGTGTCCAAAACCGTTAATTTTTCAGATCTATATATTTGTTTTGTGTCCAGTATCCAAATCATCGATACAGATTTTTTTTTTTTTATTCAAGAAAGAGAATTTTTGTGGAAAGTAATTTTATGTCCAAACTCAAACGGAAGTAATTAGTATTTCTCGGGATCTTCCTTTAAATCGTCCATTAAATAGTGAAATTCGCCATGCTCTTCTCTCTTCAAAAATATCTGGTTAATCCGTTCCGTTCTTCTTGAACGTCTTTTTCTTTGTCTCAACAATAAACTATTACATTCGCCTAGGTAATACAACACATTCATTATATCAAAATGTTCGTAATACGAAATATATATATATATATATGTGAAATGAAATGAAATGCCATTTATTGTTTATAATATACATGCTATACAATTTTTTTTTTTAAATTAAATTTATAATAAACACATCGGCTAATGCCGTGGCGCCTTAACGGCTAATATACGAGGTGGGACAATTAAGTAATGAGACTGATTCCATAAAAACCGTATATTAAAAAATTATTCTACAACTCTGCCATCCCCTTCAAAGTAGCCCCCTTGGGCAGCTACAACGATTTCAGCGCGTTTTCCATGCTTCGTAACATTTCTGAAACGCTTCGACTGGGATGACCGCAAGTACCCTCGTCACGGCCGCCTGGATGTCCGCAACCGACTCAAAATGGGTTCCTTTGACCACCGATTTTGTTCTAGGGAACAAAAAAAGTCACAGGGTGACATATCGGGCGAATAAGGCGGCTGTTGCCACACGGCGATCCCTTTAGAGGCCAAATACTGCGACACGCTGAGGGCGGTGTGGCACGGCGCGTTGTCGTGATGATGGATCCAGTTACAAGCGATGTCTGGGCGCACCCTGTTGACTCGTTTTCGCAATCTTTCGAGTACTTGGCGATAGTAGACTTGATTTACGGTTTGCCCCGATGGAACAAATTCTTTGTGGACGATTCCACGGCTATCAAAAAAGGCAATAATCATCCTTTTCACCTTCGACTTACTCATGTGAGCTTTTTTCGGGCGGGGGGCGTGCGGAGACAACCATTGTGAGCTTTGGCGTTTGGTTTCCGGGTCGTATTGAAAAAGAAAAAACCAGCTTTCATCGCCTGTCACCACGACTAAGAGCACTATTACCATGCACTTTTACAATTTTAGCGTACGTTTCCGAAGCTGTTTCGACCAATCTGGCGCAAAATTTTATCGCGACGCGTTGCTCTTGATTTCGTTTCTCCATTTTCGTGACGAGCACCACCAACACACGTCTACTCAACACGACACAGCAGGCGAACGAAACAAGCTAGAGCGATGGTAAATATATCAATGGAGAGGAGAAGGATGCCGGGGAAGGGGAAGGGAATTTCAAGGTCGCAGGTTTGCCACAAGCGCGGTAATAAAATCAGTCTCATTACTTAATTGTCCCACCTCGTATATATATATATATATATGGCGTAATGCCGAGCCAACATCTTTGTGACGTTTAGTCTAATGTTGGAACAGTTCCTATGTGTCACACTTACGTGGCACATCCCTTGGTGTCTCTTACTAACACAAATTGTGTACCTTATTGCAGTGTGCAAAAACACGGTATTACATTGCTGATATATATATATAATTGAAAGCGTCTGCACTCGACGACATCTCCGACAAGTCTGCTCTAATGTGAGAGCTCAAGTCGTACTACCGATTTGTACGTAGTCGGCAGTCGCACGTATAGTCGGATCCAGTCTGAGAGCAAGCAGGAGTACCTTATATTTACCATCCGTCAAATAAGTGAAAAGGCT
The DNA here is from genome assembly GCA_951217055.1 of Gerris lacustris. Lineage (NCBI taxonomy): Eukaryota > Metazoa > Arthropoda > Insecta > Hemiptera > Gerridae > Gerris > Gerris lacustris. Next base: position 58,749,448 of record OX578277.1, on the reverse strand, counting down.
ATTGAGTATGATAAAGAAATACATGCCAGCTTTATAGATCTAAAAAAGGTATTCGATTGCATCCCAAGGAAGGAAATTTGGAAAGTGTTAAGACAAAGGATAGCGTCAGAGAAGCTTATCATATACTACGTTCACACATCGTTTTGAAAGCGTTTAGGATCCAATTCGTTTTCAAAACGATTCGCGTTCATACAACAAAAATTATTGGTGATCAAAATATTTGTTTTCGATATTTCATAACGGTGACGTCACGAGTAAAACCTTCTTTGTTGTTACCTAATATGTCCGCGTATTTTTACATTTTATTTACAAGTTATTAAAAGTTTTTACAGGTTCTTTATAGTATTAACTTTTGTTTAACAACGTTTTTGCAGTTAAAAAAAAAAACGGAAGCTCACGAAAACAAAGAACTTGAAAAGTTCTCGATCAATCAAGAGAAAACATCACGATCCCCTCCACGACCTGTTCATACGAGCGTTTTGAATTCGATCCCTCGATCCAATCACGTATTTTATGTGGAGCGGATCTAAACCGATACGATCCGTCGATCTCCGTTCAAACAGCGTTTTGAACTAGCGGATCGTTTTCAAAACCGTTTCCAAAACTATGTGTGAACGTAGTAATAATCTCGTGTATAAATCAAGCAAAATTGTACCGCCAAGCGATTCTCTACTGTATAGATAACTGCAGATTAGCCAAAATTTGTCATTAAATCATTTAAAAAAATCCTTTATGTGCCTTACTAATTTGCAGACTAGTTCTCCATTCGACTTGTCTTAAATAGTTGTTTGAACAGATATAAAAACTAACTGGCCACGCTGATTTTTTTACGATTAAAATTTCAAAGTTGAAAAACTTTTGAATGAATTCCTTGGAAAAACGCGGTAGCCACTTTTTTAGGTCAAATTTTACTGTCTCTAAAGAACATGTAACATGTCAGGAAAATAGGAAGCATATACCCCCCAAACAAGCAGGGAGAAGCAAACGTGAAAAGTTAAAAAAAAAACTCAACTCGGTAGCCGTAGACGGAAAGAAAAGTGTACTGCATATCAATTCCCCTTTCAATGGGAGAATATCTTTTACTTCAACTACTTCTACAGTTTAGTCTACTACCCTTCTCTTTCTTACTTACTGGACTCAGACTCATGTTTGTTTACATTTTTTTTTTTTTAATAATGAACAGAGAAAATAAAAAACCCGATGAAAATTTATTCGCACAGTCTATAAAATCAATATTTTATATCTTCACAAATATCAATAGACTTCAGTCAGTAAAACCAGGGATAGGTTATTAAGGAAGTAGCCTTGCATGCACATACGTTGTAAACTAGCAATTTTTTTTTTTAGATAAAAATAAATGCAGTGGCGTCTGCAAATTACTAAGTTGCAAGGACCCTTCGTGACCTTTTAGTTTGAACTTGAGCTAAGATATTTATTTAACAACAGGTTAAACAACAAGTAAGACTGAGTGAATTAAACAATTGAGTGGCTCTGACAATAAACGCTTATAATTGTCTCACATTTCCTCGTAATAATATTTATCTACGATTGATACGAAATATAAACATTGTATCTCTGTTCAGATGCGTAGAAAGTGATTCTTTACGTACTTGTATTCATTGGGCATGCGCGTTTCATAATCCCTCTTTTTTCCGCCCTAGTGCGGTAAAAAATAATTCTTCATCTTAACGCACGATTAGCGAGTTTGCTTACATTAAACAAAACTAATTTACTGTTTGTTTAATTAAAGTAACTGTTTATATCGAGTTTTTAGTGAAAAACAATTATTGAGCTATGTCATTATGACGAAAATGAGGAGAATAATACGCCATTAATAAATAATTCGGCACAAAATATAACTAATGAATTAATGCCATCTTTATCAAAAGAGAAATAGGAACTTACATACAGGAAGTTTATTAAATATTTTTTTCTGTATTTATTATTAAAATCCAACAATCGTAGATAAAGTACGGTACGCAACTCGCTTGAAAGTAGTTTTACTACCCTCGCTGTTACCCGGGTGCAAACTCCACACTCGCATGCAAAATGCTACTTTCCGCACTAGACTGGTAATGTACTATAATCCCATTAGGCAGAGGTCATTGGTGCATCAATAAATAAAACTTAAAACCTAATCTTGACATACCTGATGCAAGAAGATCGGCCGAGATAAGGTTTGAAAGGTCGGGCTGTTCGCCATACCAGAAGATCCAGAGTTCTTTTGCGGTCTGGAGGGAGAGGGGCGGATGGTGAGGAGTTGGCGGAGGCGGTGGTGCCGGAGGAAGACCTAACTGATCGAACAAAGCATGAGGTGGATCGACAGGTCGCGGCGTGGCTACGCGACGCCAAACGCACAAAATATCGGCCGCCATACATCGCACATAACCGGCTAAAACAGGGTCCTCGAGAACCTCTCCCCCGCCCTCGTTCCATTCTCCCGTCCACACCACCTTACGCCATTTTATACCACTTAAGTCCGTCTGTAACAAAAAAATAAACATGATAGTTAAAAGTATATTATTATAATTATTATCGTATTCGTATTTTCATAAAGGAGGCTAAGACACAACCAGTATAATTAATTCCTATTGAAACCGAAATTTACAACATTAAGATATTGCAACAGCTTAAATAAGGTATTCCTCCATCATAAAATATCAATGCATTGCAGTAAAAATATTAAGCACAGTAACTTCTTCATATGGATGATATATGTATTATTAAACATATTTAAAAAGTTTTTAACAAGTAGGTTGTTTACTTTGTTTCGATTTTCAACAAAATCACATTCATTTTAATCAATACATAGGGGACTACTTTTTTGCAGGAAAGGCACTTATATGGCAATCAGGTACTTATTAAAATGGACTAAATTTTAAAATTTTTTAATCAAGGTTTTTAGAGATTTTGGGGGATAAGGCCTCCAAATAAGGAGTTAAATTCGAATCTCAAATTGGCCTCACGGAGGTGAGGAATTCACTTTTTCGAAAAAACCCAACCCACCTGGGGATTTTTGGGTTTAATAGGTATTTTCGGGATTAATTGGGGTGTTTGGGGGTTTTCTTGTTTCTTTTAGAAAAACTTGATAAATAAAACATGGTTAAAGCTGGTTCTATTTTATCTTTGTTGAAAAAGTGATGTTTCTATGTCTGCCTGAGTATGTGTCTGAAACATTATTGTCCGACAAGTAGATGGGTCGTTGAGAAATTGAACACGCTATATTCCACCCAATATGCTCAGCCTATAGTTATTTATTTCAATCATTTTGCTTCGGGTGTACTTTTTGCCGAAGTTTCACCCTTTTGCTTACTCAAAAATTGTTAAGTCCAATTTTTTTAACAGGTCAAAATTTTACTACCGACTAATCATCTAGCCTAACATTTTTTTCTAAATAACACCTTTTTAAATATATATAAATTTATATTTGCTCTGCTACCATAGACTAAATTGACGCTCGCTTCATTGATGGAGCAACGCGATGTTTAGTTTCTAGACATATAATCCACACAAATCAGTTGACAATACTTAAGACATGATTAAAAATTATTTGAAAAATATTTTCTGAATAAAAACAAAATCAAATATTTTTGTAAATTATAGTAAAATTTGTGGGTAGGTACACTATAATATTTTTTCAATAATCAATAATTATCATCTATATTTGGGTTATATTTTCTACACTTTTTCATCATAATAAAATAGTTATTTTTGTATTTGTTTTTTATAATAGTGACTATTATTAAATACTTATCCAGATCTGAGATGTTGTTTTCTTTGTTTCCGCGAGCATACCGTTTGTGTAACGGAAGCTAGGTAATCGTTCTGAAGACCAAATATAATTATTGTCTCCGATTTCAAAAATTCCAAGACAATACTTCCTCATATAAAGAAAAAGTATTGTGATGGCGCGAAAATTTGATTTTGAGATTTTGATGGATTTACGCGTTTAGAGGTGCCCTGAGTCCAGAAAAGTGGTTTTTAAAAAATATCTGTCTGTGCAGGCGCCTGGAGCCTTAACTACTGGGCCGATTTTGACGAAATTTGGCATAAAATCATACCCCAAGGCGAAATAGAGAAATTAATTTTAGCCCCAAATTTGGGGACGCTATCCCCCAAAAACTCTGAAAAAAAGTGAAAATAATTATTTCTTGATAACGGTTACGACGATTTTGATTAAAAAATTCTAAAATGTTGTCCATTTAAATATGAATCTAACATCTAACGATATAAGCCGTTTTCCAGGGAAAAATCTAGTTCCTGAGAAAATAGCTTAAAATACGGATGGAGGGAGCCCGGGTTCAATTCCCCGCCCATGAGAAGTTATTTTTATGATCAATTTTAATGAAATGTTCAATAATAATTAAATGTACCAACGAAAACTAATAAATGGAAAACACTGGGCTAAGTAATTATGAACTCGTATATGAGAAAGTAAATAAAAGAGACTAGGACCTTCAAAATAGCGACACCACGACTATGGTGTTAACATTTCCTTCAATAATTTTCTTTTATTAATTAGTCATCATAATAAAACTTATCGAGAATATATTTTATTTTACTCGTGTTAGTGAATATAGAAAACAAACAAGAAGAGAGTGAAAGAATAGAGCAAAATAAAATAGTGTAATTAAAGCGACGGACGGTAAATATAGGTCACTCTCCTCATAATAAAACTTATCGAGAATAATTTTATTTTACTTGTGTTAGAGAATATAGAAAACAAACAAGAAGAGAGTGAAAGAATAGAGCAAAATTAAAATAACGTAATTAAGAAGAAGGACGGTAAATATAGGTCACTCTCCTCTCTACGGCTTTACTGACACAGTGAAAAGGCAAGATGAGTCGAATTAAAAACTAAGGTAAGGGTGAGATTAAAAGCGTATAAAGTGGTCTTTCGCCCTTCCACTTGCACTGAAAAGGTAGGGTCTGTTTCCTGTCTCCACCGCCTCTTCACTGCATTATCCCCCTCAAAAGATTTGCAGGTGCATCAAACAGGTTAACGAATTCATCGCAATCTCCGACAGTAATTTCCAGGCATTATTATTACTGCTCTTATATCTGATTACATAGTATTAAAAAAAGGATTACGTATTAATGCCTAAATATATTTCTTAATATTTCAACTACAAGAGATAGCATCGTTCATTTAACGTCTAGTCGTAGAGGGCGACCTTGATAGACATGTTATAGTTAAGAGTAACAGATTGGACTAAAGAGTTAAACAGAAACATTGGAATAACCAAAGAACAATCTGGGGTCATCTAGAACACGTTTAAAGTGCTCAAGGTCAAATTTTGAATGCATACCACATTCACTCTTCTCTCTGAGTACCGTCGAATCCCAAATCAATTGGCCATTCAAGAAGATAAATTACCTATAAAAGGTAGGTTGAAAAGCAATAAAAAGAAATATATATAGTATGGCTTGAGAAATAGGGGGAATTCCGTAATATAGCCTTTAGTACGAAAAGGCCAATGCACAGGGCATATTCGGTAATGTACTGGCTTTTATGAAGTAATTAGCCTAATTAATATAAATCAATCCTGTTAATACCTGCTTTAATAACCCCCTAAAAGCTAAAATGCCTTGTAGTATGAAAGTGTTTTATCATTAACTAGAAATCAAATATTACTTTGAGCTAAGAGGGATCAACTTTTATAATACATTACATTAGGGATATTAAATAATGAAACTTGGATGTTTTTTAATTCTTAAAAAGGATAATATACTTCACCTTTTAATAATAACCATTTTAAAAAAAGAACAATACTTTCCTACTACTTTGAACAATTATTTATTTTATACAAAGAAAAATAAAACAGGAATTTCTTAAACAAAAAAGTAGAGAAGAATAATTAAACAGGAAGTTTTATTTTTGTATTACAACGTTCTCCATACACAAAAATCAAATCATTAATATTATAAAAGAGGAAGTGAAAAATATAGATAATAATTACAAGATAAAAAGAACTTTTTATATACTACGTTTTTAACGAACTAACTTTCCATACAGCAAAATTTGCTGAAAACGAATTACATTCTGCTGAAAGATGGCTAAAAGTATTAAAATAATGCTTTGTCATCGTGTTCTGAGCTATTCTAAAAGTTTCAAATGTCTAGCTACTCGGGAAGTTAGTTAAAAATCGATTGCAAGATTTGTACTGGACAAACAAACAAAATTTTGAAAAATAAACGTTCTAAAACACCATTTTAAGAGTTTTAGACATAAACCCACACTGCAATCAGGTGGGTTTCGTGTGGAAACTTATATTAATTTAAGTAGTACTTTTTATAAACAATTTCTTGCTTGGTAAATTTTGGTAGGTAAATTTGGCAGTCATGATGTACACGACCAATAATAAAAAATATTTAATAAAAAGTATTTACATTATTAATCTAAAGACAATATTTATTAAAGCAGGAACTATCATTAATTTTAAAATATCAAAATATAAATGTAAGAAGAAAGAGATCATACACTAATTTGCACTTAAAAACTTAAACTAAGAAAAAAAATTAAAAACAATATCAATAAAAATACAAGCTATAAATAAAATATATCTATAAATAAATATACGTATCCAGGGGGGGGGGGGGCACGTGCCCCCTGTGCCCCCCCCCCCCCTGGATACGCCACTGAAATGGTCGTAACCGTTTTCAATTCTTTCTTTTCATGTTCTTTCGGTAATGTTTTGTAGGATTTTTGTGGGTCGTTGAAGGGTTTTTTTGAATAAAATTGTTTCGTTCACACTTTTGTCATTAACATTTGGCTATATTTCGCCCCTCTCCGAGGCATAGACGTGCCTGAAAACATCAATTTATACATTTTTTTCAGATTGTTTGGTAACATTAAACATTGATTATATAAGTAAAAGGTTAATATTACATTGTAACCAAGAAAACTATAATAGAACGGACCTATTAACAATATTTTTGAACTCAGGTGGCTTTAAACATTTATATCAAATAATAATTTTTACACCCACAAAATACTTATTTCCCTGCGAAAGTAAAAATTGGGAAAATGAAATTAAAAGAAAGTGCATTTATAACTGATTAATAATCAGTTATAACAACACATTATTATTTTTTACAATGTTGAAGCATTCTGCTAATTATTATTATTTATTATATATTGTAAATATAATTTTGTATTTATGAAGTATTAATATCTTTTTGGAACTGTTTCCCTCCAAAATAACGAAACCATTCATATTAAGGCTAAATTTTCAAAGTGAAAATAAACGTCATACTTTTGGCTAAAAGGCCATAAAACAACCGATTTTCTAAAATAGAGGTCATAAAACACGATAATAAAAGTCTAAAAGTCATAGAATAAAGGTCATGAAATGGAAAAATAAAAGTCATAAACGTCCCTCTCTGCTGATTATACATAAATTATTTATGAAAACAATGTTTAAGGCTGAATCTAAAAGGTAATTTCGTTAATTTACGTAAATCCTGAAGCCTATACTATAATTGATAACAAGAAAAGCGGAACAGCTTTATTAGCACTCGTTCAAGATTATAGCAGAAACTAAAACCGATGAAAATGAACATTGCTAAACCCGCGAAAAGGAAATTCAATCTTGTTAGTAAATTTACAATATCCATATTCCTGAATAATCCGAAGAACGTTTTCTTAATAAGATGACTTCGATGACACCATATCCTCTTATTAGGAATAATGACTTTCAACATAAAGATAGATAACATCATAAAGAAGGCTAAGTCTTGCTAATACAGCGGTCCATGTACTAATGACAGAAAATATGTAGTTTCTTTGAAAGTGCAAGTAATTATTAAACGATTTAGAATTTGGATGGTAAAAAGAGCAAACAACATGATCATCCGTTTTAAGTAGTCTAATGACGAATTGAATTGGTGACACCACATTCAGGGGTATGCACCGAGCGCATCAGACAGACTCGGCACACACTGAAAATTATAATTAATAAATTGGTTGGGCGTGAAGTCTCACGTAAAAAGGGTTTCGTTGGTATCGTGAACCTAAAATTAGTATAGGGGAGGGCGCGCAATGTTTGATGTTTTTTTGACAAAATTGCGAAAATTAAACACTACCCGCAAGTGTTATATATATTTGTAATCTACTCTTCAATACCTTTCATTTGATACCCCACTCAAAAATTAAATAAAATATTTTTTTCCCCGTGACAGGAGTCAGCCACCGTTTTGGATTCCCAGTTAATCAGAGCCAACTGCAAATCTTATTTTTTCTTTGGCCCATCGGACCACATATTTTGCATATTTTTATATATTTTTAGTAACAGCGAAAATACGATTTTAGGGAGGGGGAGGGGCACGCTAAATTTTGATGTTTTTTGACAAAATAGCGCCGAAAATTAAACACTTTTCCTAAGTGGTATATATATTTGTAATCTACTCTTCAATACCTTTCATTTGATACCACACACAAAATTTTAAAAAAATATTTTTTTTGTGTGACGTGAATTATCCACAATTTTGAATTTGAACAGCTGATAATTTTTAATTCGCAATATTTTTCCTGTGTGCGCGTCAAAAAGATCTTTAATACTGGAAAGTTTTATGTTTTTTATCTCTTTTGATTAAAAGTTATTGGAACCGTACAGAGTGACAGACAGACAGACAGACACAGGAACGAAACTATAAGGGTTTCTCTTTTTGGTTTTACCAACGAAACCCTAAAAATCACACTATATTGTTATTCCAAGGGGTGTTAGGTGTTACATCAAATTGGGTAATAATGAAAATACGAGGTATGAGGACTCAGTAAGGCAAAGGCGCTATTTGAAACTGATCGTTTAGAAATAAAAATCAACCATGAACTTTTGATTATTCCTTATTTTATTAATCTTTTGATTAAATGTAAATAAATACTTAATTGCAAAAGTAACATTTATAACATATATTTGAAATTGACATTAACATGAAATTAAAATCGATCATCAATGTATTTTTTTTTATTAATTATATTGATTAATTACATGAAATTATAAATAAAGTTCCAGGATGTAAAAAATGGAAACAGTTAACAATGATTCTGGGCCAGCACTTCCAGCTAGCAAAAATGTTTTGAGAGAGGATAGGTTGACTTAGTTTCTTAATGCCAACTTAAATTAGACAGGGTTTTGAAACATGCTAAATTTAACAAATTAATAATTGTTCTTCCATTTTAAATGTTTTAGTGACGAAGGAGGCGCAGAACCAAATGCTGTGGGAGGCAGACTGGCTCGGCCTTATGATTCATTAGTAATGAATGGGAATTTGGGTAAGGTTGATCTCCACAACTTGGTATGTACTTGAAAGTCATTAAGTAGTACAGAGCATATACTTACTGACTTCTCAATGTGCAGTTAAAATAGTCAGCATTGTATAAATCAAAATCGTTTAAACCGGTTTGTGGTGGGGGGGAGGGGACGAAACACAACTTTTTGGGAACAGTGCATATAAATTTAGAGCTAGAAGTCATAAGGGTGTGATTATCATCGAAATTGGGTAAATAGGTTAGGCTCTATGCATGTGCACATTGAATAGACATTACTTTATTTTATTAATTAACAGAAATAATGCATGCCAGATATTTATTATTGGATTGAAACCTATTAGTTAGTCCACAGGCCACCATAAGAAGTGAGTCGCTGATTGATAAAGTTTTCTTACCTTATGGAATCGCTTATTTATGCCTTGTCCACCGATGAATTGGGTATATGGCAACTGGGCGCTGGGCCATTTCTTTTTTGTTGACATGCCAAACTTGCCCTTCTGCGGGAACATTGAAAAGAGATAGATAAAGTTTTGATTTTCACAGGATCATTTAATGAAATTATTTCAAAAACAGTGGTAAAGGTGGCCACCGATAAGAGTGGGCTGTTTGGGGTGGCCACCGGCCCAAACATATCGCTCTGCGGGGACGTTGAAAAGAAAACGGCCCACTCGTATAGGTGGCCACCTTTACCACTGTTTTTGAAATAATTTCATTAAACGATCCTGTGAAAATCAAAACTTTATCTACCTCTTTTCAATGTTCCCGCAGAAGGGCAAGTTTGGTATGACAACAAAAAAGAAATGGCCCAGCGCCCAGTTGCCATATACCCAATTCATCGGTGGACACGGCATAAATAAGCGATTCCATAAGGTAAGAAAACTTTATCAATCAGCGACTCACTTCTTATGGTGGCCTGTGGACTATATTATATTTAGGAAATTGTCTAGTTTTTTTAATATTTTAAACAGCTTATTTCCATGTGTGCTTTACACATAATTATGCCTTTGACTGTTTATTTGGTCATTCTTTCTCTTTCTAGGGACCAGATTTTACTGATGAAGAACACTTTTTCAACTATAACAATAAACTCTACTCTAAGTTGGTATGGGAAAAAAATTAAGCTCTATTCTCTTAAAAGATGAAGAAACCAGGACTAACTATCAAACTATTGGGGACATCAGGATATGCTTGTTGAAACTAGGACAGTCGTAGCCAAACTGGGATGATTGATTGATTACCATTTATTGTACTATCAAAACCAAATAAATATACATTTTATACATAATAAATGAATACTAAACTACTATGATAAGCCTACTTATTGTAGAAGTATACGATAAGCCTACTAAGTAGGTATGATAAGCCTACTTATTGTTGATAACAAGACCCAGTGCTATCTTTTAACTCAAATTTAACCTTATTCTTTATTACTATGTAAGGATTTTTAAATTTTAATATTAGGAATCACTCCATTTGATTACTACATCTGATTGTTTTAGGTGATAACACAGGATAAATTAAAAATATGTTTAAATTTATTGGAACAGAATAATTAAAGGAGATTTTTATTATTTATTATTTTATTTTTTTCAAAAATAAGGCTTCTTATTTTTACACAGAGAATTTCAGGCAGGGGCTAGCACACAGCACATAGTAAAAACATTTAGAACAGTAATATACTGGTAGACATAAAATATATTAAAAATAATTATTACAAATAAAATCAATCTGGGTATTAACCTAAGGCACTTTTTTTTTAAGGAGCAGATGTAATTCAATAATGGGGCCAGTTGCTTAGAAAGGTTATTCATAACTGTATAGATTGTGCTCGCTTTCGTGCTGTTACCGCTTCACCTGTAATAGGAGATCTCTCCACCACTAGAGTTACACCGAACCGACCTTTTTAAAATTGTGGTGTAGATCTTGCTAATTGAGCAGAGCGAATCGAAGCTCTTATTCTACACTTTGCATTTGTTTGGACTCATACTCCTCCTGAATGGCTGAACCGATCTGCACAAAATTCGGCATGTTCAATGTGATCAACCACAGGAAAGTATAAATCTGAAATGGTCCAAATTGGTACACAGGGGTACAGGGTACAAAAGTTTCCTCCTGAATGGCTAAACCGATTTGCAAAAAATTTGGCACGGTCAATTTGACCAACCACAGGAAAGTATAAATCTGAAATGGTCCAAATTGGTACACAGGGGTATGGGGTTCAAGTTTCCTTCTGAATGGCTGAACCAATCCGCACAAAATTCGGCACGGTCAATATGACCAACCACAGGAAGGTATAAATGTGAAATGTTCCAAATTGGTACACCAGGAGTACGGGGTACAAAAGTTTCCTCCTAAACGGCTGAACCAATTTGCAAAAAATTTGGCACGGTCAATTTGACCAACCACAGGAAAGTATAAATCTGAAATGGTCCAAATTGGTACACAGGGGTATGGGGTTCAAGTTTCCTTCTGAATGGCTGAACCAATCCGCACAAAATTCGGCACGGTCAATATGACCAACCACAGGAAGGTATAAATCTGATGGTCCAAATTGGTACACAGGGGTACAGGGTACAAAAGTTAAAATAGTATATGTCCTTCATGATGCATGTCGTTGAAAAGCTCTTTAAGAGTGCAGTTATTATTGTTATGTTCACTTTTGTTATATTTTCAATTAAGAGGGGGGTAAAATAGAAAAACAGAAAAAATGCTGTTTAATTAAAATTAGAAATATTACTATTTTTGATCCGCTTTCAGCTACTTATAAATAAAAATGTTTATTATTTAAGATTAAAATGCACGCTTAGCTCAATATTGCACAAGCAGACAACTGCATGCACACCTAGTTTAATTAATAAATAATTAAACTGAAAAGGGTGAATGTGTGAAATCAATATTACAATGTAGTTAATCTACAACAAAAATATACAACACAATGTTCTCTACAATTGTTTAAGAAAATTAAAAATACTACAAGGGATGGAAAAATACGGGTTCAAGAGCTTTACAGGTTAAAATAAAGAAGATTAAGCTAAAAAAATTCTCATAGAATGTAACACCTGTAGGGAATTCATTGACACTTGCAACTTCTGCATTGTTCCCACAAAGAAAATGTTGAAAAGATCTTAAAATATATACTTTTTTGCAAATATACAGACTGGAATTCTCAAGCACTGATCACGCTGATACTCAAGTTTGCATTTACAGTTTGTGGTTTAAAATTTTAAATATTAGTTAAAAATAATATACCCATGCGTTAAGTGGAAGTGATATTAGATTTTTAGGACAGTCCATTAAGTTAGTAGGTTTCTTTGTCAGCCATCATCATGTATATTGATAATGGTGAGTCCAAGAAGTATTACAAAAAAAAGCCAATAAGATGACTTAAGAAAATATGTTTTAAGGTGTCAAATAACCACAACCTAGTTAATTAAATCACTATTTGAAAAAAGGATATTACATATTTTACATAAAATATTTTTTTCTAAATTTTTAATATCCACATTCTTAAAATCAGTACATATTTATTGCAAAAATTAGGTCATAATAAAGGCAAAATTAAGCTATTTAACCTATGATGGAATGTATAACTTTTTAAAGTTTAGGAAACGTTTGACAAAGCTTGTAGCTAAAACGCTTATTTCTATAGCAAATTTGATTAAACACTTAAGTTTGATTATGTATCTATCAAGATATTTTCTTCCCATATTTTTACCTAATTATTATTAGGGAAAATCAGTGCATATAATCATTTAAGTGACAGTATGTTTTCTTTCAAGTTAAGACAGTTAATTATCATAATTTATTCTGATGTTTTTGATTATTCGAAAACTTCAACAATCTTTCATCAAATAAAATTGTCAGATTGTTAGAAAGATCTTTAATACTCATAAATGTAAATTATATACAATAAAATCAACAAGGGTATAAAATCTTACCAAAAGGTTTGATTTGTGGACAAAGGAAATTGTAATAAATAATATTATACAATTTCTTTACAGTGCCATTCACCTTCAAAAGAAAGTAAAACATAAGATTTCTTTTTTTCCACAAATCAATACCAAAATATTTATCTTCAAATTATAATAAGGATTTTATTTCAAAAATAAAATATACCTATATTTCTTTTTGCTCTTGCTTTTTAACTTAAGGAAATAAAACTTTTTTGTGTCTTCCTTAATATTTTATATGTTAAAACCGGTAATATTCTCTCTTTTCATGAAGCACAAGATGCATCAATCACATGCAATATAAATGAAAAGACGGCTGATCTTGAAACATTATTGCCTAATTGGTAACTAGACAAAAGAAATTAATTCTGCAAATATTATTTTTAAGCATAATAGAATTTTATAAGCAAATTAGTTTAACAATGTTGCCTCTTCGTATAGTAAACTGTGTCAAGGAATCTTAGAAATGAATAAAACAACATTTTCTACTTAATTTTATTATTACTTAATAAAAGATAAGTAAGAACAAAAATAAGTACATTGGTCAAGTGTTTACTATCACTCAATAAACAAACACCTGCCAATTTGGTACAAAGCTTCCATATGTTGCATAACTGAACAGATGGTCATATGAGTACAAAAAAAGAAAAGTATAACAGGGTATAATTCAAAATATGAGTGTTCTTAAAAAATTAGGTTAAAGTGTGAGAGAAAGCACTACACGCAGAACGTAAGGAGCTTAATATGGGGCTATCTGTGGACAAACGATAACAAACCATTGCCAGACAATGTGACACCAAAAAGTTCCCTGAAACCCATATTGTTCATAGAACTTTCATAGAAGACAATAAAAATTCTATTCTTCAGAATGATCATAATGGTTCATTTATTTACCTTCAGTAAGCTCAAAAGCAAAATGTATTAATTAGACAAATCTTAAATTGACAAGGAATAAAGTAAGTGTAAGGCACGCCTCAACATAATTTCAACGACAAATTAATCTTAAATATTTTAAATTTTGAACACCAATTCAACACAGATATTAGAGAAATTGGATAAATATGATATAATAATAAAAAGGGGCTCATAGTGTGGTAACATTAAAAGCGGTGGGTATTGATAAGAAAATAAATTCAAATTAATCAAGTTAATTGGCATGATAAGAACTAAAGGTAAACATTTAACCACGAGAAAAAGGGATATAGTAAGCTGATAAATTTAGCCACAAAAAAAATACTATGATATTATCAGAAAAAGAAAAATTAGAATAAATTAATTTAAACATTATACTGTTACCACATATACCTGTTATCAGGTCTTTACTATCAGTAACCAATAGTTCAACTGTCTCTGTGTTACTTTTAATTTTATAAAATCAAGGTTATGGAATTAATTACATTTCTTATTTAAAACCATTGGCTGTAAATAGATCAAGCAAACATTAATAATAAAATTGATACATACAATCAACTCTCATTAATTCAAATAGAACAATTATTTTGATAATTTAAAGTTTGTTAGCCTATCCCTGGATACATCAAGTAGGAATTATCCTTCTTGATAATCCCAACTCTATATGTCGAAATTATGTTAGTCCCTTGGGTTTGGGATGTTTGAGAGTAGAAGGCATTAATATAAATCTAAATAAATCAAATTATAATTATTATTAACTACGGGAAACAGACAGAGAAAAATACACTCCAGCGCCGGGATTAAAACCACGGGCCTCTATATTTCCAGTATAGCGCTCTACCAACTAAGCTACCCAGGAGAATGAGTTTCTCTGACGTTAATGATACCTTGTCCCGAATTTAAGCTTTCAATTTTCCACAAGTCTTAGAAGTCAACATTTATGACATAGAACTAGACCTAGAAATAATGCTTATAATTATAAAGTACCCATTTAGTACCTGTACCTAGTACAATCAATTAGAAATTCATATTTTACTATTTTGGTAGTATTCATACAACGGAAAGATTAAATTTTAATTTAAATCAAATTATAATTATTATTAACTACAGGAAACAGACAGAGAAAAATACACTCCAGCGCCGGGATTTGAACCAAGGGCCTCTATATAACATGTATTTTGATAATTCAAAGTTTGTTAGCCTATCCCTGGATACATCATGTTGGAATTATCCTTCTTGATAATCCCAACTCTATAATTCGAAATTATGTCAGTCCCTAGGTTTTGGGATGATCGAGAGTAGAAGGCATTAATATAAATCTAAATAAATGTGATTTATTTTAACTCTACATACATACTAAGTTTTAATTAAGTACATAAATATACTCAAACTGTGTCAAAAATTATGTCCAATAATTGTCATAGATCATTACCATTATCAAAGGCTATATTATTCCTAAAATAGAAATTATATTGAATTGTTTTAACCCTACTTTAAAGAGTAAATAAGATTATCTCAGGTTATATTTATGTAATTAAATGGACAGTTTCAAAAAAATATATTTAATTCTTAAACAAATCAGAAGAAAGGATAAAAAAATTATAACAAATGTAGGTCAAATCTAATAACCTGAAATAGCTAAAATTATTTATACTTAATCTCTGTGGAAATGTCTATTTCCCTATTTTGCAGTTAAAACTATGTCAATGACCTCGCTCAATCTAAAAGCCAACAAGTGAAATTTTCCCATAAAAGGAATCATTCCTTTAACATTGTTTTAAATAGACTGTAATAGAATAATATACTTTGTAAATGGAGAGGAAGTAAATGACTTAATATGTTATCAGAAGGTTGTGAACATAAACAAGTTTATTACAAAGGTGAATGTAATAATGGAGTGATTTAACTTGTAATTAGTCAAGACTGCCACTGGAGTGCAGCACCTACAAGGCTACTCACATCAACTTCCCCCTCCCCAGACCACCTACAACACTACATACTATGTTGAATGTTGACAAAGATTAGGAATCCACTTAACTACATAATGTACAACTAAACCTCAATGCAAATGGACCATGATAATTGTTTTAAAATCATGCCCTAAATAAATTACCACCAACTTTCAACTCTAAACTGAATAAATAAATTATTATAAAACTAAAAAATGTAGCAATTGTATATGTATAAGTTGAAATTATAACCCACTTTACATTTATGTAATATGTTATCTAGTATAATATACAAATATGCAACAACTATAGTGAATAATTAAAATTCTTTTCTTCACCCAATAATATGTAAATGATGACCTAGCTGAAGAGAAATGTTAAGGATACTAACAAAGAAAAATTAAATACGTTAGAACTAAAAAACAATTTTATGCTCCTGATGTAAACAATAAACATTTAATTTTAATACGTGAATAATTTCATTTATGATAAACACATTTAATATTTTTCCTAGGAATAAATGGTATACTATCACAATCAAAAATGACTAAAATTTGACCCAAATTGTTTAATACCTGAATAAATTGTTTAATTACAGTATGTCATACTGATATAAAAACTTTTAAATAAAATTTGTGTTCTCAAATAAATTAATACTTGTTAATTTTAACATTAGATTAATCATTTTATGCAATCCCCTCTAACTACTAATGTTTAAGTGATTACAATCAACTGGCCAGTAAATGAGGATGATGATTTATTGTTTCTTTTTTATTCAAGAAAGAACATTTATATCAAACCATAGATTTTTTCAGAGGTTAAAATGTGATAACATTAAACAACCAATCTAATTAAATAGATTAGTTACAGATGAGAATATTATTGATTGGATAATACCGACATTAAGGTATACACAATTTCACAAATTGCTAGAAAATTGTTTATTTTTATGTCACGTATCATTTCACCCCTTGAAATTGCAAAACGAATTAGTAAACAATTAAAGAGATTGATGGCTAGTAAATTTGGTATAATTGTTAAAATTGAAAGAACACGAAGTTAGCTAAAGGTAACAGCCTAGTTTAGGTTTCCTCATTTCAAACACTGGATACAACGCATTAGTAAAATAAACTAATTCGTTATATCTTATAAATAAGAGTAATAGGACAAATAATGCAATAGAATAAAATGAGAGTAAAATGTAAAGCGAGTAAAATAAGGGAACGGCAAGCGACCGACATTGAAAAGCAATCTTGTTTCTCATGGGTAGGTAGGTAGGTACTGAGTAAAAGGCTACGTATTTATTTTTAAGGTTAACCAGGCAGAGACTAGTAAGACGGCATTCGATACTAGAAACAAATTAATTAAACAAACAATACTTCAATGAAATAAACCTAGGTGTTGTTTTAACAACAACTATTAATACGAAACGGGACGTAATCAAAACAGTGTAATGAGAAAGAACGGCGATGTATACCATAAACATTGTGACATTATTTTCACTCAAGGCTAAACTAACTCAACCTATATCTAATCGGGATTCGGCATTAAAGAAGCACATAATAAGCTTAATTTGGTACAAAGAGATAGATAAATGCCGAATTATTGAGACTAAAGTAGCAATAAGAGGCAGTGAAACAAGTAATACATAACGCTTCCCGTTGTAAAGTGAAAATATAGAATCAAAACCGATCTAGACTTCAATCCATAGCAAACTCCAGATTATTCTGGAGCCATAAGAACATATTAAACATAGTTATTCTCTTTGAATTAAGTATTTCATCGGGTTTAGACGGAATATGGTTATTACGAATGTATTACAAAACTAGGCTAGTGTAGGAAAGCTGCTAAACTTACCAGAGCAAAAAAATTCGTATGACAATCCTCCAAGCTTGCCCCGTTTGTCTGATTATTTGGATTCGTCATGCTTTATCCATTTTCGGCGAATAATTCCGAACCACTTTTCACAAAATATCACTAATTAAAACCACTAAAAACCGAGTTACTTGAGATCCATTGAGAAGGGTTTTCTCCTTCAATGGCGACTGGAAAATGGCGGATAGATAGGACAACAAGCGCAGCTGTCCGGCGCATTCTATTGGCCAATATTGATCACGTGGTGTTTAGCAATAGTTATGGCTGCTCTTATAAAACATGTGTTGTCGAATTCGGGAGAAAATATTCTTAAATTATCAATAATTAAGTGTTCAAAAGTAAGTAAAACAAAAAATAAATATTCTTAAATGAATTCTATAACATTTTTTCTGGGTAAAATATCAGGGTGGCCCCCCAATTGTGACTGGAATTCAAGTACTGGAAGAGGTTTTGATAAGCCGATTTGACCGATGACTTAAATTTTGATATACTTTTTTAGGATCAAACCAGAAACTATGGAATTAAACGCCACTATAAGCAAAAGGTCTACAAAGTTGAGATGCCTGCTCACCGAGAATTGAAATCTACTGAAGATTCCATTGCTGCCAGAGGGTAATAAATCTGCTTCACCGTCTTAAACTTTAATGAATTTGTGTTACCGGCTGTTACATCTCTTATCAGAGTAAACGTTAGAAGCGTTTATTTACTTAAAATATTCATGTGAACTGTTATAAAAGGTCTTGCGAACCTTTCTAGTTTTTATTTTTTACAAGTGCGCATTGTAGAATTGTTTTAAAGTCTAATACCATACAGACTAGTTGCTGTCATATCCTGGTGAATTAATCTGGTAGATTTAATAAAACAAAAATCTTGACTGTGACTTACTGTTCTGTAGCTTATATAAGTCGATAAGTTACGATGTTGAAGCTCTTTTCAATTTTTAATGACATTTTTCTTCTTGAATATGCAACCTATCCCTGGGAAGGGAATAATAATAGAATGCCAATTTCCCAACTTACATTCCTAGAACTATTCTTTGATTAAGTAGTTATCTTATTAGTAGAAGTGTTGTTACAGACTCAGTCTATATCTTTTTTATCTAGACACCTGTGGGGAATGAAATTATTTCATTTTATTAAGCCTACGTCTTTTGAAGGAGACATGTCTGAAATTTTGTGAATAATGGCATTTCTGACTCATTGCACTTTATGGGAGTTGCTTACTATGAGGTTCTTAACCCTGGAATGCTAATGGTAGTCGAATCGACGAGCACAGTTTGAACCTTAACCTTTTTTAACCTCGTATGCGATGGTGATGGGTACCTCGTCCTTCTGCAGTGCTTGCACTGGTTAGTAGCAGTAGTAGTCCTTTTGACCATACACTCGTTTTCTGGCAAATTCCTGTCAAAGCTACTTCGTCGATTCAACTAACGTTTAGTAATAAACGTAGGGAATTAATTGGTCATCGAATGAGCCTATAGCCTGGGAAAATGGGCCTGGGGTAAGGGGCAATGGGCCAGAGACCAATGACCGATAATCTGGGGCCTGGAGCACTTAGCAAAGGGCCTGGGGCATGGGACACGGTGCATGAAAGTTCACTCAATTTTAGATTCTTCTAATGTCCCTACTACATTATTTGTTATCAAATGTTTGTATATCTCACTAAAAGATTTAATAATGAGTTCTTAATAGTTTTCTCTTTATAAAAGTGTAGTTTCAACCCAAAAAATGTATTTTCTATTTCTACTTATGTTAGTCGAATCGACGAAGGTTTAGTAATACCAGCCATCCAATTACCATTAGTATTTAAGGGTTAACGGGAGTAAAAGTCAGTTGAGTTGTTGATGACACATCACTTGAGAATAAAACTTGCAATTGGTTTCGAAACTTCAGGATAAACAAAATCTGTGATGAAATCACCTTCAGAAGATCTTGAGGTATGTAAAAAATATGTGCAGAAGCCTATCCTATTGTTATTAAGTGTAGGCTAAGCAATCCCTAAAACTTAAACAAGATCTCGCAGTGCCAAAGTTCACACCTCTTATTTAGATATATTTTTTTATTTTAGCTCATTTATTTTACCTATTAACTAAATGTATTTTGCAGTTTCTTAAGATGTCAGAAGGATTACACGCCACCTACAGATACTGAGGCTAGGATTAAAAAGTTATTTCAGGAATTCATTGGCTCTATTGATAAATCTGTTGGTCTTTCAGACAATCCTGATAAAAGGTTTCAACTATTTGATCAATGCTTCAAGGAATTTAATCACAGCATACCCAATTCTATCCTTCACACTATTAATTCTTATGGTAAGTTATTTTCTTATAATTGATATTATATATGAGGAGCTTAGTATCAAAGACGGACAAGAGCACATTTCAAAATTTTACAGGAGAGCCGAAAAACTGTAGCTCAAATTCTACAGGTGCTAGAGCTATGATTTTTTTTCTGTACATTCTTAATAGACTCAAAACTAGTTAGAAGTTCGGAAAACGTGAATTTCTTTGATATTTTATGTGTCCCCTGTTGTCCGCTTTTGAAACAAAAACCAGGTTTTTGAAACAAAACTACAAATATTATTGCATTTTTACCCCTTTTCTGGTTGTTTTCTATGCAAATGGATAGCAGAATCTGATGCAGCGGCAAAAATCTATAAATGTAACAATTGATAACTGAAATTTGGAAAAAATGTCGAATGTCTGTCTTTGATACTAGGCTCCTCATATAACTAAAAGCATACTTTAAAATTTGTGCTAGTTAACATATCTGTCAACTATTGGTAACTGTAGATTTGTTTCCAAATGCACTCCTACAGTATGCCTGTTATGAGTTGTGACATCTGACACTCAGATTGACCAACCTATGCAAGGAAAAAAATGAAGCCACTAGAAGGTTATCCTAAGCCCCACGCCCCTCTACCAGTGACATTTCTGTTTGCCTAGTTGGCCCGACCTTCATGAAATTCAAAATCCTGATCTCTCATTGTCCCCCCAATTTTTTTTATTTTCAACACTGTTAAAAGTCAAAACTCATAACTCGCATACTGTAATCATTATACTGCACCAGAATATTTTTTAAAAAAAAAAGTCACTAAATTATTTATTTATTTTTATAAAAAATAATGACCGCCTTGCAACCATCAGTCTGGTAGATAACCTCCACAAAAGCAGTAAACCATCCACTGTCCAGGGGATGGTTACGGGCATGCCCAATAGATAAAAAATCGCTCTTACCCAACTTGTGACAGTTTCGTACTGCATATCACCCTCCAAGCTCTTCCCAACCCAGGCATGGATCGTTTGCTAACCATTTATTGTACGGTCTAAGCGATCCTCTGTGAAATGCACTTGTACAGCATTCTCAGTAATAGGTTTGTTCCAACCACACTTCAAACTGGTTTGGAACTGTCCGACGCATGCGCATCGGACCACATATGAATGTTTTTTGCTAAAGCACAAGCGTCGTACAGTTTGAAACTAGTTTGAGGTGTGGTTGGAACAAACCTAATGGCAATCACAAATGTCAACAGGAAGGTTTCCTTTAATGATTTTAATGGTGAAAATTAGTGTCAGAAACCCGTTCCAACCAGACGATGATTTTGCGCAAGCACATACAACCTGTCAACGATACCAAAAAGATCTGCAGGACGGTACATTTAGGGGATTGAAACAAACCTATAATAAATATATTAGCCAGTATCATCTCTTTCATTCCATAGGATAATCCGCTTAAGTGAAAGTTACATCTTATTTAATTACCAGGCTTAATGCTGAAAATATAAGCTTTCTCAAGTTTGATTAGAGCAGTAAACCGCTTTCAATTTTATAGGGAATACTCATAAAAACTAATAATTATTTTTATTTATTTCCTCTTTATAGATGAAGTGTTGAGGTATTACTTGACGCCTGTAAACACTACTTTACCTTTAGATAGGTTTCGCAGTGCCGATCTACCTCCAAATTTACATATCCAGTATGAGCCACATAGATTCCATCCAGGTAATATTTAAAAATGATTTTACTTAATAATAATTTATTTGGTGGTTGTTTTTCCTATTTAATCATAAAATAATATTGGAAAAAATTAACTAGTAACTTTGATGCACTTGACTCAAAACCATCTCTTAAAATGGTCAATTGTAGTCACTCTTTAAACTTAAAAAAGGCCTACATTTTTCCCATTTAATTTAAAAAGTTTAATCAAAATCATTGGAACCATTTATTTAAAACAAAATATTTTCAGAGTTTTGGGGGGCAGTGGCCTCAAATTTAGAGCTTAAATTGTTTCTGATTGTGAATTCACCTTAAGATATGTTTTATCTGAACAATTTTACCAGATTCAATTATAACTTGTTTTACATTTGTGTGGTTTAATTAGACAGACTACAATTGGGTTGAAAATAAACCCAGGTTAAATACTGATTAACACTATTTTAGGTCCATAAGGGATGTGGGATTGGCTACTTTACACATCTACATGATGTGATTCATTAGTGTGCATCATGTCTCACTTATCTAGAATTCAAAACCACCAGATGTTTGAGGAATTGCAAGTACACTAACTATCCAACTGCTCCAATTTCCTTGTTGGGTTTAACAATACTTACTATATTTTGCTTTCACACAATATCACAAACTGGTATTTACAACTTTATGGCCTTGGATAATCTCTTTGTCTTTAATTTTTTTTGACACAGTATGATGGTGATTAACATTGTATTAGACATTTCTTTGTTATAATAACAAGGCTCTTCACGATCTCATAAATTTTGCTACATTATTCATATTTTATCCAACGAATGATATCTTTGTTTTAGATGAGGACATGAAATTTGATGGACAGACAGCGTTCCCTAAAAGTAACACTCTAGTGACAGGCTTGAGAACCAGAAAGAAATATAAAGGTTTTAAGGTTGTTGAGGGTTGGCCTATAGATTAAATTCTTGTTTATCAATTTATAATAATTCTCAGAGTCTGGCTGTATTGCTACTTACAGAGGCATCGGAATACATCTGTAGGCACACATTTAAGAAAGAACACTTATCTAACTCCTTTTGGCTTTTCTCATGTGCCGAGTTATGCAACTTAATATTTAATTTTATTTCCCTTACCCACTTAAAGTCTCTGTAATAACTTTTGTTTAATAATAATATTATTTTTCCTTCTTTGACGGAAGTACTTGGTTTAAATTACTTTGTCCATAAGGCTTTACAGTCCATTTTGAGCACTGAATAAGATTGTTTTGTCTTAGGTGCTAAATCTTCTTACCATGTAAACAGATTAAACCCTGTCTGTGTTTTATCAGAGGAAATTGTTTTTAAAATTTAATATACTTTTACCAATTTGTAGCATTTAGTTTATCGGTCAGCTAATAGAGATTTTTATGTTTCTTAGTACTTGCAGTTGTTGATGAACTTCATTAAGTTATTATTTTGTAAATAAGTATTATGTTTTGCTGTAAATAAAAAATAAATGTGCATTGATTATTTCTTTCTGTTGTACTATTTTTAAGGTTATGCAAATCTTTTAAAACATATATTCGTTTTATTTACAAATAAATATGGATTACATCATTACAAATACTTTATCTATAAAATACTTTTATAAAGGCCCATTTACACTTTAATTAGTGCAAGTGTTTAGTAAAAATTTGCTTAAAAATTACTTAACACTTACACTAAACACATGGTGTCCACATGGGCTTAGTGTTTTTACTAAACACTTGCACTAATCAAAGTGTAAATGGGCCTTAACATTAAGAATTAACAAAAACATTAAGAAAGTAACCTATTTTGTTAGGTAATAATTCTGGTTCAAATCTGAGGGAACTCTCAGACAGTTATGTATGGCTCTTTTTTAGGTAGGGTTACCACATTTTTCTCAAGTGGCTGACCAGGAGGAGGGGGGGGGGGGGGGGGGGGGGGCTATGCCTAGATTTGCTGATTTTGCCTCAGGATATGATTTTTCTAAACCTGTATGCCAAATGTCATTAGAAGAAAAATTAAAAACAATATTAAAAATAAAAAAGAAAGGAAGGGATGACTTACAGAAAATAGAACCTTCCTATTTCTGCTTTCAAACGCAAACCAGCTTAGACATTCCACTTAAAAACTCACTCTACATTTAAACGCAGTCAGTCATGTATCGCTCTTGCTTTAGGTTATAATTTAACTCTCTTGTTTTAAGATCCTTGACTGATTTCTCCAATCTGTGATCATCATGAAATGTTTAACAAAATCTGTTGTTTTACTTAAATAAAAAGAATAATAAATTAGTATTAAAAATGAAATATTAAAGAAATTAGTTGATTTCGGGATATTTTGAGTTCCGTCAGGAATTACATTATTACATCATAAAATGTGTATTTTAAGGTAATTTACTAGTGGCACCAAGTAGAATTGGCTTTCTGTATCTGGCATTTCGCAAAAAAGGTTAGTGATATTAGATTAATGTCATGGTTTATGAATTTTATTTAATTAATATCATTTCCAAATCAATAACATTGTGATTCCTAGACATAGTTTGTTAATAATGCTTTGAATTTATATCAAGATTTTAAACACCCTTGAAAATGCTTTTAATTGAGGGTGTTAGATATTAAACCAAAAATATTCAAAAGACACCTACCACTGAGAACTACATATACTATATGCAGTGTGGAACCATCAAAGGAATCTGTAAATGTTGTTAAAGATGACTCTTTGGTAAGAATTGTTGATCTTTTATCAGGGCGTGTCAGTCAACCTCTTAAATACTTTTTCTAAGGTTGTAATTTAATCATAGACTAATTAAAATTAAAGGATTACTCTGATTTAAAGTGATATTATGGGTCCAAAAATAATAATTTTTCAAGGCTTTGGACAATAATAAATCATTATTTATACCTCCTCTCCAAGGTATTTTGTCATAGGAAAGCTATTCAAAAAGGTTAAATTAATAAAGTTAATTAAGAAATGGGTAAGCCCCAAGTTAGGTAGCATCTTTTACTTGTCAGTCTTTCTGGAGTTGTAATATGGTTAACTTTTTTGATACATTTAAAAATTTATGTAAGTAGGTAGCTTAATTTTTAATGCATTGTTAATATTAACAGTTAGTGTAAAATTAATATGTCATATTTACAACACAGATAAGCATTCCTGTCTTAAACAAACAACACTAACACCAACTTTTGGGAAAATTGTAAATGAGGAATAGAATTAATAAAATGCATAAATAACAATAATAAATCAATTATATAAATTAAAAAAATATTGCATTTGTGTAACAATGATGTGCTTAACAAAGCAAGCAATTTGACAAATAGCCAAAAAAAAATATAACATTATAAATTAATGAAACAAGCTAATTAGCAATGGATTGTGATCAATGTGTGGAATTACTGAATTAATTTAAAACTAGGGTCACTATTATTATTGACCTACATATATTATAATGGAATATTTCTGCCTTTTGTTTTTATATGTACAAACATAACATGTGAAAACTACTTTAAAAAAAAATCAATTTACATTTTAAAAACAAGGTAGAATTATTGAAGCGTCATACAAATAATTTCATTTAAAATCAAACAATATTTTTTTCCGCCTCTTCTCTAAACTGTCTTTTTCGTTTGTGCTGTTGAAATCTTTTTCCAAAGATGCTATTTGGAAAATTTGAAAAAACTTTTCTTTATAGTTCCTTTACTTTCTCCAGGCTAAAAAAAAGTTTAGCATACATTAATAACAATTAAATGTGACAGATAAATAAGTAAATATTAGTTATTTAAATATTGTTTAAAAATAATATTTAAATATTTGCTAAAACTAAATCATATTACTTCTTTCAAGAGCCAATTTTTAAAAAAGTGTCTTCTTTGTCAACAGTAGCTATCATGAAATATACTTTGCAAGGTGAGTTTTATGGCTCGTTGACCTGTGCTAAAGTTAAAGAAATCGTCACAATGAAGTACATGCACTTTGAAGGGCTTAGGAGAGTTCCTTGCTCCTCTTATGATCTGAGCCCATCCTTCAGGAACATACACCGGGTTGTTTTTTTTATTTTTCTTTCAATTTTCAAATGGATAGAATCACATTCCATATCAGTATGTCCCATTTTAAAATTGTATTATGGTAAATTGTCATCAAAGTAGGATATTTTGGCGCAGAGCCATTCACAACACTTCTAAAGTTTTATTTATTTGCTGTCCACCGCATCCGTCGGACATCATTTTTACCGAAGTAATGTTTTTACAAGACATTAAGTATTGGTAGACACAAGTAGAGATTTCAATACTGCCTCTTTTACCTTGGGTCTTATCCCAAAGATAGTAGTGTCCTTCAATGTTGCCTGTATTATAAATTGTCAAGTTGTAGATGCAGCCAACTTCCTACAACCACTACTTACGGTATCACTACTTATTTACCTATCAAATTCTAACTGTTATCCTTGTCCACTTGTTTTCGTGGTATTCTAATATGCTATTATCCTAACACTTTATGTAATTACCGCTTTTCCAAATCTTACTTGGTAATCTTTTTACCTTGTTACCAGTTAGCCTTTTTGTTTAAGTTAATATTGCCAAATTTAAAACCCCTAAAAAATATTTAATACCAACTCAATACACCTCGTTTTAATAAATATGAAAATTGGAATGTGTGCTATAAACAGTAAATTTGGAATAACAGTTAAACCAAATGATTGTGGCACATTCAGATCTTTCCCTAGGTTCCGCTTTTTTGCTTCTTGCCAGAACCATGAATGTACCATGTAAATTCAGTATTTCACATTCATCAAAATGTCATAGCCAATAACAGCTGATACAAGGCAGGCACAAATTCGGGGTTGTAGCACAACTTAGATTACAATACAACAAGTAGCTAATAAACCCAGAGTAAAAATTGGCACATTCATGATTCTGGCATAAGGGGGATATGTTACAGAATCCCACACTATTTGATTTGGGTAAGCCATGTGCGAGGGTTGGGTTCAATATGCGCCCGGACCTCTGGCCGGAAATGAGCCTTAGTACTTAATGCATTTTATCAACTTAATTATTCACAACAAATATTTTTTAAAGTATTTTATAATATTTTACAAGTATTTTTATTGAAAAAAATACATTCATGTACAAATATCATTTCAAAATTTTTGTATGCACTTAGTACGTGTACCTGTCAGTATTTAAAATTACGTAAGTAGTGAAATGGCTTTTTATAATTACAACTAAACTTTTTACAAAGAAACACTCACCATGTGCCTTGTACCAAATAAAATTTTAGCCTTATCTTCCTCCAATGGAAATCCTTCTTCATTTCCTCTTCTCATTGATTTTATTTGTAATTTGTGTTTAATTGCCTGAAATTTGAATAATGATTATAATAATTAAAAAAAAAACACGGTTCATCACCTCATAGTGAACTATAAAGGTTAAGACATTTTAAAAGAACATAAAATATACGCTGGATATGTTTAATTTCTTCATTATACCCTTGCTACAAAAAGACAGTAAAATAAATAATTGTAAAATTGATATAATCTGAATAGGGAGGGATCAAGACATACCTGAGATACAATAACACTTTTTGAATCACTTTTCATAGCTAAAAGCAGGTCCAGCCATGTCCATGTAACATTATGGTACTCCAAAGTAGGAATAACTAGAGATAGGTCTCTGAGATCGCTTAGATTTTTCTCTTTGTTTCCTTTATAGCTTACTTTAACTGGGACCTCTGGTATCTTAATATATATAAATAGCTTATTTTTCTCAGCTCTTTCCTAAAAAAAATCATTAAGTTTCCATTGAAATAATAAGAGGACATTTTTACTTGTTAAACTCTAGAAAATTCAAATTAACTTATTCTAATCATAATTTACTACTACACAGGCCACCTAAAAAAATCAACATTTTTACTGACCTTCATCTTTTCAACATCATCCTTCCTCTCAATAGGAACATAAAAGCTTGTTTCTTTTCCTCTACTGTGAGTGTGGCCTTTTTTATCACTCTCATCAGACAAATCTGTATCATCTGTGTCTCTTTCAGGAAAGCAAAACTTCAACATTGTCTGATAAAACTTCTTAGTCAACTCTGAAGCAAAAAATAAATTACATTTAAGAGAAAAAAAAATATATCTGGGAATAAAACAACAAATATTACATGTATATAAAATTACAGTTTTGTTTGTACATTGGCCAGAATTAAAATTTGTTTGCAGCATAAATTTTCATTTCATCCCTAATAAAAACCACACTGGCCTTATTTTTCCTATCATGTGAAGTAGAACCTCACTTATCCAAACTAATGGGGACCAGAGGTGGGTAGGATAATCAAAAATTTCATAACCGAGGTTCATTAAAAAGAGAAGAAAAATATCGATTAAGTATACAATATTATTTTAAAGGTAGATATATTTTTAAAATAAAAATTATATACATACATACATAATATGTAAAAACAACACATTATATTACATTTTTCTCAGGTAGGTTTGAAAAAATCATGAATTCTTGTCTGTTTCACCCTCAACAAGGTGGTGAGTACCTCTAACCACCTCACTGGTGAGGAGTTTGGATAATAGAGGGTTCGGATAACAAAGGTTCGGATAATCGAGGTTCTACTATAGATGTGTCTGTCGCCTCAGGTCCGACTTTATAGACACCTGGCACTTTATAGAAAACTTGCTGTTGATATTGTCATTTGTCTACAGTTTACTTTGTCATGTTTTTTTTTTTTAAATAATTAAATCTGAACTATTTAATTTAATTGGATTTACTTTCTTTTACTCATATAAGAAAGCTTTTGAGGCGTACATTAAGAATATTTAGGTTTCTTTTATTTTTATAAGATGGTTGTGAGATTAAATTCATTTTTTATTTTAAAAAAAAATTGGTTATTTATCGTGCCTAATAATAAAATAGAGAAATATTTCCATCTAATAAAAATCCTCCAAACTGTGATTCATAGGGTATAATGGAGTAAATGATGTATGCTATAGTCCTCATTCTTTTCTATGGAGGCTTTGGGAAAAAAAGTACATAGGCATTTCATTTAATTGCTCGGCCACTCGTCATAGACTAAAATCGGGGGTTACCTTAGAAAAATTCCGAAAATAACAAAACTTTGTGTAAGTTAGTTGAAAGTGTTCCTTGTAGTTTTCAATTCTTTAGAAGTTGGGTCAAACAAAGGAATAAAAGTCTCACTTTTGCAATATTTCGATCCCTCCTTGGATCATTCTCAAGCTGACTGTCTAGAAGATTACATCATGATGATTATTATTATTTTAAAATCGGTTTGGATGTTGAAAAGTAGTATAATTGAATCATAGTGATTCTCGTCATTTAGCTGAAAGCAGTTTCTGTTTATTGCACTATTAGTTTAAAATTAATAAATCCATTATTTTAATATACGCAAGTTTCTCATATTTAATTAAAAAATATATATATTTTTCTTTCTACTCCTTTATCACTTCAACTTATCTTTCACTGAGCCTCAAAACTTTGTGATTTTGTTAGTGGGTGTCCAGTAGTGCTACACCCATCACATAATATATTGTTTTATTAGCTAACCTTTTATTTTAGTAGAACAACAAAATGAAAGTAATTTTAAAATGTGTATTAAAAGTGAACATAATTTTTTTTTACCAATAGTCAAAGGAACTACATTTATTTCAAAATGTTCCATTATTGAGATGCCACCAACTGGAGCTTTTTCACGGCAGAACACTCTGATTGCTCTCTAAA
The DNA here is from genome assembly GCA_951217055.1 of Gerris lacustris. NCBI lineage: Eukaryota > Metazoa > Arthropoda > Insecta > Hemiptera > Gerridae > Gerris > Gerris lacustris. The sequence continues at coordinate 58,719,772 of OX578277.1, read as the reverse complement.
CAACAATCACATTAACATTACATAATTAATAATTAATAAATATTATATATTATATTATATAGAATATATATTATATATTCTCACTTCTCCTGACCTTTTTTGCCCCAAAAGTTGTTTGGATTATCAGAATTCAATTGTATTATGAATGTTACCATAAATTACAGAAAAATTTGTACCCAGAAAAATCCTTTCAGTTGATTCTGACCAATACCTAACAGTTATTTACAACTCTTTATAGGATGCAGCATTGGTAGTTTTGTCGTAACAAAGTGTAAAATAACAATTATCCATTTCAATTAATATCAAGGTCGTAAAGTACACTTTCCCAATTTTCATAAACCCTTCGTAAACTTCACATGAAGTAAAGAAAAAACTTTAAAAATCAATAATTAATGCCACTGCAATAAAAAAAAAATAAAATAATTAAAGAGTGGTACTGTTAAATAGTAGCTGCTCATGAAAGCTATGAAAACTACACTAGCAATGTGCCACATCCATACTCAGGCACCAAAACTGGCCCTCAGTTTCCCAGGGCTTCAGCAAGGTGTAAAAAACTGACTTTACTAACCAATTTCATGAAATACTGACCTAATACACATTTTCCTCAAAATACAGACTATTACTGACTAGTTTGCAGCCCTGTCTCCAGGGCACTGCTTCTTTAGGCGATGAGGGGGTTATCTGGAATAATTTGGGATGCATGGGGTGATTGGATAGTGATTCATGTGTGACATCAGGATGTGGATAGGTATGGGACAAAAGAAACATTGAGTTGCGGAGGATGAGGGGTGAGACGTAAAAGAGGGCATCTGATATTTTTCAATGGATCTTGGATTGGAGAGTTTAGATTCAACGGATTTTGAAAAGCTTGGTGCTAGGAGGTGGCTAGGACCGAGGAAGAATGTTGAGTGATGTCATGTGTGAAAAAGGAATATAAGGCCCTAGGATACTGTCCTGATGTACTCCAGCACTTACAGGGATTAAAATGGGAATCCTAAACTTGCATAAATATATCTATTGGCGAGAGAGGATTCAAGGATGAGGTAATATGTAAAGGGTAGGATATCCTTCAATTTCCAAAGCAGCCCAGCTTGCCAAACCCTATCAAGGGCTTGTGTCTCGTCCAGGAATACAGCTGAACAATACCTTCTATTTTCGAGGTGGACGTTAGATTTAAATTAAAATAGTCATACCTTCCTATCAACAGGCATGTTGTTGTGGATTTCAGTTGGTTGAAGAACTTCTTTGTAGACTTGGTTTGGAAGGAGGTTTTTCATGTGCACATAACCAATTTCAAGTAAGTGTTCCACTGAATCGTCACTCTTTGAATTTTTTGTGTACCTGTGAAGTAAGAAAATATCATGGATTAAAAAAAAATCTGTAACAATTAAAAATTCATCAACTAACAGTAGCAACAGGGGCTTAGTAGTTGATGATCCCAACATTTAGCTACGAATAATAAGAAAAATCTGTCAAAAAAATCCCTGCTGTAGCTTAGTGGTTAGACTGACCATAAGAATTCAGTCTAAATCATATATTAATACTTAGTTATTTCCAACATGCTGATACTTACAGAAAATTACTTAATATCAGATCAGCTATTCCTAGCTGACCATCAGCTTCAGTAAGTCTCCACTGAGCAGATTTAAAACAAATTTCATTAGCTCTAACAATACTTATAGTCTTGTCACCACGAAGAGCAGCTAATTTTTGATCAGCTCTTAACTGCGTTTCTTTATAACATGAAAGCATCATGTCAAGCTCTTCACTTTGGAAATTTACTGTCTCTTTGCAGTTGTTAACCTAAAAAAAAAAAATAATAATAATAATAAAATAAAAAAAAGTCAAAGACTATTTAAGAAGCAGGAAAAATATAACGTCCATTTCAAAAAGTATTTTAATTATTTTTAAGGTTTCTTAAAACAAAAAGTTAAATCGGTCATAGCAATGAAAGAGATAATATATCCGAGGGAAGAAAATTACTTTATTAAATACATACGTTTACCCAAATAAAACAGAACCACTTCTAATATAAAAGATAAAAGGTCTGTTTCTCACTGTTTTGTGGAGATAATATAGCAGTTTTACTTCTTGACAACACACCAACTCATCCAGGCAATCTAGAAAGCAAAGTTGGGGAAAAAAAATCTTGTTCCTACCACCTAATGTTTCAAGCCTATAGCAACCAATGGACCAGAGGGTAATAGAAAGTTTGAAGGGCACTATGGGCATAAACTTCTCTCAGAAATTGTCTACAAACTGGAGGCTGAAGACACTGATAAATAATAAAAAACGTTATCTACATGGTAGCTACGAAGAAATTCCTTACACTACATTTGTCAAGTCTTGAAGAAAACTCTGGCCAAATGTAGAGAAGGCTATTGAAAACAATAAAGGGGATAATCTACTAGCTGAACACAATGGAAATGATGTGTCAGAAACTGATGATGACATCCTTCTTACTTATTTGAGGAAACTCACTAAAATAAGCTAATTGAAGAAGATGTACAGGAATGGGTAACTGCTGATGACAACCTTAAGAATGACTTAAATAATAATGAAATCGTTCAACCAGTTATAAGTAAAGGTGACGAAGATGAATTTGAAGAAACAGATGCCCAGAAAGAAAATATATACAAAATTAGCCAAGCCAAAGTGAAAGCAGTATTGGAATTGGCTGTGTCGTACATCGAGTAGCAGGATGGGTCTATTGCAGTTAATATGATGTTCATGAAGAAATGGCGTGATTTTGCGGTTAAAAAATGCATAGATTCAAAAAAGCAAAAGAACATCATTGATTTCTACAAGAATACAGTATGCCCACTTGAATGTATTTCTATTCTTAAGAATATTTTCTTAAGTACAAATGCTTTAAAATAACTCTAATTTACTGTATTTGCAATTTTATTAAAAAGTACCATCTAAAGCTCCTTAAGCAGACCCCATCAATTATAAAATACTAGAGAGTTTAAAGGAATTATAAATTTGTACCTGACGTTCAATGGATTCTATTTGTTTAGTAAGATGAATACTATCTGGTTCATCTTGAAGAGCTCTTTGAACTAAATACATTTCCTTCTCAAGACCTTTAAGCTGAGACAGTAGTGATCTGACCCTTGTCTGAGCTTCCAATATAGGTTTCCTTTGGTCTTCAACACTCTGAAGCTGCAGCTGAAATCTCATGCGCTGAAGACGCTCATATCGTTCCTTTCGTTCCACATCTACATATAGCAAAAGGTTGTTTACGATATCCAACAACATAGCATACTGAAATAAAAAGAAAGTGTCAACAATTTTATTGAGTAAAGGAAGTCATATGACTGTTGTAGAATGAGATAAAAAAAAAACAAAAAAAAAAACAGTGTATTCTTATTTCAAAATCATATAATTAAATAAAATCAAAATGACTTACTTGAAGGGAGTTAGTACAGACATCTAGATCGTGATGCATGAGAGTAAAGGCATCAATAGGAGTTTTGGGAGGCTCCCACAATGAAGGAGCATCTTCTAAAGGTGGAGCTGGAACTGTTTCCAGGGTACTAGGGCTCATACTACTTTCACCATAGCTTGCATAGAAAAACTCACATTTACATCGTGATACTATCCTTTGCAACTGAAATAAATACAATAAATGATAAATTTTATTTGTAATGTCAAGAAATTATCAAACATTAAAATAAATTTTAATTTGAGGAGGTGATCTAGACTTTGTTGGACTTGGTTTTACTAAATAAAAACAAGTAAACTTCATACATCCATAGAAAAACCGTAATACCATTTATTCAACACAGGTATTTTATTATTTTTTTCATGCTACACCTATTGGACTGGTAAAATTTGGTTACTATATAGAATTATTCTTGGAGAACAGTCTTTGATGGAGGGCATTCATTAAATTCCTCTGGCATTATTTAATTCTATTGTAACTTAAGGACCCAATAAATGTATAACACTTGAACAATACCTGTAGAGGAGAATTGTGGTCGTCTGCACTTGTAGCACCAACAGTTTCACTAACAACTCCTCCAACACTCTGTCCTGAGCCTACAAGCTGTGGTAAATCAGGTAAGCCACTGATAATACAATCATCTTTCTCTTTTATGTTATCCACTGATAGCCACATTATGTTTTCTAGAATCCAAAAAAATATATAATACAGTAGAATCCCGGTATTTCATATCCCGTTATATCATATATCCTGATAAATCGTATATTATTGCCAGTCCCTTGAAAAAAACTCGATAATTGGTATAAAAACAATGCATTTCGGTCCCCTTAGTATAACGTAATTTTTTCCCTTTCGAGGTGAACAAAAACGTATATGAAAGGAGGGGACCCTTTTCCAAGATTTGATTGTTTACCTCCTTCTGTTCTACTCGGATTAGGGGCGTACCTAGGGGGGGGATTTGGGGGATCAATCCCCCCCCCCCCCCCCCGAAATTTAAAAAAAAAAAAAAAAATCCTCTTGTAAAGAATAAAACTATTTTTATACCTTACGGCATTATAAAAATGCATCCTGTCTGTCTTTCAGTAACTATCATATTATCATCTAATCATGATCAACTATTTTCTTAATATTCAGTATAGTCTATTGAATGAAAGCCAAGCACGCTATCCTTAGTTTATTGACAAACAACATTCTCCTACACTAGACGTTAGCGACCGAATATTTGAAAATGAAAAAAACTCTTTGGCGTGATACCACGTATTTAAAGAATTCCTAGCAATTTAAAATAAAGACCAGTCGAATAGTACACTATACATCGATAAAATCGCAAACTACCGGCTAATTCTGATTTTTTAATATGTTGTCAGGAGCACTACCAGTAGTGTATATCCAATTTTGCAGCTTCCAAAGATCTGTGCTAACTTTGTGGTACTCAACATTTTCGCACTTGTTGCGGTTTTTTGTTCTTACATCTCCTAAACTATGAGTTTCTTTTCATGTAAACAATTCATTTATGTTTTTAAAGTAGAGTAAATTTCCTACAAGTTGAGGCCAGAACCAGCTATGTACGACCAATAGTTACCAAGATACAATCCTCCAAAAATTGGCAATTTTTTCCAAAAAAAAGTGAAATTTTAAGATTTGGTCATCTTTTGACCCCGAAATCGAGGAAAGTACTCATTTTACTGGTAAAGTCATAGGGAGAGATGTTGTAGCAAATGTAATTAGCTTTAATTGAACAAGCTTCTTACATTTAACAAACTATGCATCTTGTCTGTCTGTCAGTAACGTTTACGAGTACAACGATAACTCGAGTAAAAGTTGACTGATTTAGTTGAAATTTGGTATACATGTTCCTCTTACTAATACTGAGGCTAAGTTCGTTGGACAACGTTATCCGTCCAAGAGTTCGCGAGCAACGCTCGCATAAACGTGAACATAAAATTTAAAATTGGAATTTCAGGACGGGAAAAGATTATAATATCAACTACTTGATGAGACGACCATTTTTTAATAATAATTATAAATTTTATTTAGATCATTTTTTAATAAAACCAACACGGCTATGAAGTAATAAAGATCGTGATAACTATAAAAACAGATCTAAACCTTTAAAATAGAGAAAGCAACATTTTTGTAGATTTCTTATGTTCTAACGTAACGATTTTAATAAAACTTAATATACATCGTCTATAGTACAATTGAAATAGGCATGTAAAATTTCAACTTGATACAAGCAGAAGTTTTTGTGTAGCGAAGTGATAGTTTATAATAATAGTTTAAAAGCTACTGCGGGCGGTTAAGATTGTTATAGGCGTTAGGCATGTAGTTATATAGGAAGTAAAAAATAAATAAATACATACTTCCACTTATCTACAACTATGACATTAATCATGATAAGTAAATTCCTTAATATTCATTATTCATAGCAATACGCTCGCTTCAATGATAGAGCCACGCGATGCCTAGTTTGAACACAGAACGACGTCTGCAATGATAGTTTCATCACAATGCTCAAAAATCCAAAAAATGGGAAAACTGCATTTACAAATCGTTATATAGAGATTTTCGTCGTAAAAAGTTCGTTATAATGAGGGCCGACTGTATTTCACTCTTAAACTCCAGGGTGTAGTAGACACACACTTACAAATGTTGTATTCACACTTTTTAAATGCTCAGAAAAGCTTTAAATTAACGTATTAAGTCTAATATAGAATAATAAAAATGGAAAGCCTCTCCACTAATTAAATGTTTATTTAACAGAACAAGCTTTCGGCCTCTCGGCCATCATCAGTGCCTACAATAAGAAACAAACAACTACGTAAGAATTTTACAAACACAAGCAGTTCAGCACAACTGAACTGCTGAACTGCTTGTGTTTGTAAAATTCTTACGTAGTTGTTTGTTTCTTATTGTAGGCACTGATGATGGCCGAGAGGCCGAAAGCTAGTTCTGTTAAATAAACATTTAATTAGTGGAGAGGCTTTCCATTTTTAGGGTCCGTAGGCAAAACCAAGGACCCTTATATTTTCCTGCGCGTGTCTGTCCGTCCGTCCTCTCGCGTGCTCTCACGGCTACACCTGCAGGAAAAAGGCTCACTTTGAAATTTGGCATGTATGTGTCTTGTACCTGCCCACATATTGTAAAAATATAGCGACTTAAAAAATATATTTTTCAAAAAAATTAGGGTAAAAAGACTTGGTTAACATTTTTTTAATCTTTTTTCGACACCGTGAGGGGTATCATATGAAAGGGTACGTCGAGCTGATTACAAAAATATATAATTCTTTGGATATAACTTTGATAGGGCGAGCGTAGGCAAGTTTGAAGTGGATGTGAAACGTGTCCCCCCCCCCCCCCTCTATCTCGCTTATGTGAACTGCAAAAAATCTTAAAACATTCCTGAACATTCTTCGACCAAAAGTAAAAATACCACTTTTTGGAAATTTCGAAAAAAATATTATTTTATTTTTTATTGACAAAATACGTTTTTTTATAATTGGTCTTTTCGATGTATTTATATGGTTGAAGTCCGGTTCAGTGGCAAAAAAATACTTTATCAGAGTGTGTTTTGAGAATATCAGACCCTTAGAATGGTTCAAAGTAAGCTTTTTAGCATTTTAAAAGAACACTGTTTATACACTTTACAGTTAAACACTAATATACAGTGTGGCCTACGGACCCTCGCTGTGTGCTGACTAGTACACACTTGACCTGTTTATTATTATTCTATATTGATATCAACTCCACTTGCACAATCTTCAGTATTAAGTCTAAATTTCCAAATTTTTCCGGGGGAGGGCCCCCGGACCCCCCCCCCCTTGCTTGTTGGTACTATATAAATATTCATGTATATCCCCCCCCCCCCCCCCCCGAAAAAATATCCTGGGTACGCCCCTGACTCGGATAAATTATATAGAAACACCCGAAATGGTTTAGTTAAAAAAATATATATATAATTATTTAAAACCAAATATTTAATTTATTTATGATCATGCACAGTGTATTTTTATGAGTAAAATAAATACGTCCTAACTATTACATGTACATATTTTTCATTTTTTACCATCAATATTTCATAATCCCGATTTTGTAAACTTCTCGATATATCATATTTTTCCTTCGACCCCTTGAAGATACGATATATCGGGATTCTACTGTAATAACATTTAGAAGTCCACTTAAACCAATACTTCAAGTTAGATAACTTACTTAATAACATTTTCTCCTTTATAATAAGACTATAATATAATAAGACATTGCGGAATAACAAATTTTGGAGTTGTTTAATAAACTTCTTGGTATTTTACAGTTCATTAAAATAGAAAATGTACTTTTCAGGACACATAATATTGAAAGGTTCAATATCGCAAAAGCAGGATGCTTTCTTTCTACTTACTCTCCTCTGATTATTGGATCGAGAAGGAGTAAAATACTGAATTTGAATAACTTACGCAAGAAGAAAAGAGGGAAACATTTACTTATGCTACACATCAAAGATAAAATTAAGCAATTTAAATTATTCTCTTTAAAATATAACTTCAAAAAATGCAAATTACATTTCATGTAGTGCAATAATTTATTACACATTATATCCTCTATATGCAATATTTCACCTCCTCTTGTAAATAAATTTCACTTTCTAGGACTTAATTTTACTATTTTACATTTTTTTTTCTTTTACATTTCTTCACTTACAATTTATAGGTCTTCATACTCTTGAAAACCCTTTTTTTGAAAAACTTTTTTTAAGCGATAAAACAGTCATGTGTGAGTTACGGGAGGACTGATTAAAGTGAAATTACAGATATATTTAATTAATGGCTTATTACCATCCAAAGTATCATTCTGGTCAGCATTGACAGTAGCATAATATTGCACAGATTGGAGAGAGCCAACCCAAGTTGTTTTGGCCACTAATGTCATATCCCGCCAAACAGGTCTATGAATCCTTTGCAAAATCTCTGCCTTTTCTGTACTGATTATTACATAGCCTTTCGTTTCAGGACCTTTCAGCAAAACTTGGCTGTTCACCAAAGCAACTGAAATAATAAGCAAGAAATAAATAAATTAAAGCGTTTGTAGATCATAAAACAAAACTATTAAAGCACACAATTAAAATTCATAAGAAAGGATAAATGTAATAGAGATAGATTCTTAAATAATAAAGTTAATGATATCTTAAGGTGGCCACAGACATCGTACTTTTTCGGCAGTTTTAACCGTGCAGGTAAAACTGTAAGGGTAAAGACGAAGAACAAAGGTATCCACAGACGTCGTTCTTTTTTGGCAGTTTTAACCGTGCGGGTAAAACCGTAAGGGTAAACACGAAGAACGAAGGTATCCACAGACGTCGTTCTTTTTTGGCAGTTTTAACTGTACGGGTAAAACTGTACGAAGTCGACACTGATAAAAACCGTCCTTTTTGACTGTGTCGTCCCACACACGAGCCGATTTGAACGACACGTTCAAAACGGACGGTTAAAATCAAACCCTTCCATTTTGACTGTGTCGTCCCACACACGAGCCAATTTGAACGACACGTTCAAAACGGACGGTTAAAATCAAGCTGCAGCAGATAACTTTGAACGCCGGCAAGAAGGACGGTTTTTAGCCACACACCGACCGTTTTACCCGTTCGGTTTTACCCGTACAGTTAAAACTGCCAAAAAAGAACGACGTCTGTGGCCGCCTTTAGATGTATTAGATATTAATGTCTCAAGGCAAATATCGATACCTTTAATCCAAAACCTCATAACTGCAAAAAGCACAATTTTTTTTGAGAGATTTTGAATCTTAAAAAAAAGCTCAGTAGATAAGAGGTTCACAAAAATCTCAATAGAATGCGTTGCAATACAAAACATCGATTTTTAAATACACCAATACATGCAGGGGAATAAAGCACACAATCAATTAAAAAAAAAATCAAAGATAAAAAAATTGTAGTTACGAGGTTTTGGATTAAAGGTATTGATATTGAAATATTACATGAAAAGATTAATAACTTACTAGCTCAAACCATTTCCAAGATAATCATTTTAAAGGATAAGGGGGGAGGGAAACATTTTATCTTACAAAATATGCGACATATCAAAAATTCTGAAACTGTTTTTTCAAGCATTCTTACACTTTTAGTAGAGCAATAAATTTTTCAAAATCAAAGGTTTTTCAAAATCTTACAATACAGAGCTTCAATGCTTTCCCAAATACAGGGCTTCGAATATACAATAAATTTTCTAATTTTTGAGAAACGAACACGGGTTTTTCCTCAATAACTTTGATTAATTCCCCCCCCCCCCCCATGTAAAAGCTAAAAGCCAATATGGATCTCAATGAATATCATATATTCACAGCATGTTGCGATTTAATTATTCGCCGCACTAAAAACTTTTTTGGAATCTGGTCAGACATGACATAAGAGCAGATGCTAATGAGATCGATGAAGTGTTAAAGAAGGCTTGACTCGTGATTGTGGTGTAACTGATAGTGTACTTGCTCAATGGACTTTGGATATGCTATACCTGCAATGCGTTTGTGAACAATTAGTGATGTACACTGAAGTAAGTTCAGTAACTTCTGAACAACACGTTAATATTTGGCCTTCCCTCATAAGCAGGGACCTTAATATTGAATCGCTCAGGGGTTGGTTCTCTGAACATCCACCATTCCTCGAAAGAGAGGAATTATTGGACATACAGAGTTGAACTGTTATTTGACTTAAGAAATCGGAATAAAAAGTTTTGTTAATCAAGTTTAGAAAATTAAAAGCAGTTTAGTAAATCTTAGCATTTTTGGTCTTCTATATTTTAGTACCCTACTTTAGAGGTTAAGAAAATCTTTAAAAAATAATAATATGAGGTAATGTAGTGGTCTAAAAAAAAGGGATTGTATGGGGAGGGGAGGGGGCAAGGGAACAAATTTATTGAGTAAAAATTTGAATTTTATCTCAAAAATGTTTAAACATTGGAAAATATATCTTATCTTTGAAGCTGTTATTTGGAAAAGTATAAGGTGTGGAAATACTAATTCATAAGAGAATTGTTGCAAATTTAATTCTCAATGCTCTAAAATAAAGGTAGTTATGTTGTTATTTTTTGTGGGGAGGGGTGAAGGAATGGGGTAATGAAACAAAGTTATTGAGCAAAAACCTGCATTTGTTTCTCAAAAATATTTTAAAAATTGCAAAATTTATTGTATACTCGATGGCTCTGTATTTGACTGAAAGACTTTTTCATATGAAAACTGTAGCAAATTTAGTGCTCTACAAAAAAGGTTATTATGGTTTCTTTGAGTGGGGGTCAGAGTAACAAAGTGATTGAGCAAACCTGTGGTTTTTGAAAAATAGTAAATATTATAATAACTTCGAAGCTTTGTATTCTGGAAAGTATGAGGTTTGGAAAAAACTTAATTATATAAAAATTGTAGCAAATTTATTGCTCTACTAAAAGTGTAAAAGAATGTTTTTTTTTTTTCATAACTTAAGGATAAAAAGTTACAGAGCCAAAATAGAGAAGTCAAAAGTTATAGTAGTTTGTGGGCCTCCCGGAGTTAGCACAGGGTCTAGGAGGTCAAAAATTTGGGTTTTTAGCAAGGTACATATAACATACCCAAAAAGAAAGTTTTTATGACCTTTTGCATGATAATGAAAAAGCAGGGCATTTTAATCTTTCATTTAAGACTCCTAAAGCTCGAATACCTAAAGAATTAAAAAAAAAAGATAATGTTGTACAGAGCTGGAATTGATTTCAGGTACTTTCGGAGATTAGGTGAGCACAAATAACAGAAAGACAGACAAACACAGGAGATTATAAGGGTCCTCAGTTTTGACTGTGAAACCTCAAAAGAAGAAATAACATCTTACTTGACCAATTATTGTATGCAATATCATCTACATGTTGACAGGCTGCTAGACCAATAAGGGGCTGCTCACTTGGCTCAGTTGTTGGTTCATCGCTAAATACAACAGCTTTTGTGTCTACTTCAGCTATGAGTTGTTGCAGCATTGTAGCAGCATGTCCACATTGCAATTTGCTCATAGGTGAAGGAGTAGCCTTAATACAAAAACAATAAGAATTAGGCAGAACAAAGATAATATAGAATAAGATGGAGTTAGGGATACAAAAGAATAATGTAAATTGTTAATTATTAATTAACAAAGAGTCAGTGTTCACAAAGATTATTCCATCTAGTATTATAATTTTATAATTTATAATAATGTTAGTGAGAATTCTAACTTTTGTGCATGTTAAAAATTGGCTCTTGCGCCAAGATATTGTGCTTGCTCACACCTCTCCCAGTTTTTTTATGGCAAACGAGTTGACTTTGCCAATCAAACCCTAATGCTGCCTATAATGAATTTGCCTTGTTTTCCAAAATAAAAATCTAGCTTAAAGCCGTTGTGGCTACCATGGTTACCAAAATTCTCTAAAGATTGTATGTTATCATGCACCACTGTATACCTGAACAGATGTAGATGTATTCTGAGTCTGTGAAGTTGAGGGTTGGTTCTCTGGAGGCCTTGCTTTAAGACCAATATTCCTAGCTTCGTTTCGGAATCCTTTAAGTGACTCCGGACAAAGATTTTTTTTCAATTGCTGCAAACAGTAAGAAAAGAAATAATTATAAATAAAACCATAATTAGATTTTATAGTAAAGCAATAAGGATCATTAAATAAGATTTTAAAAAAATTAAATGCAAGCAATAAATTAAAAAGAAAATAAAAGTATACCTTTGTCTTCATGAATGTATCATAGAGTGCAAAGACAACATCCCTGTTACTCATGGTCCATGCGGCTTTAAGGCCATAAACAACAAGTCTATGAGTCGGTTGAGAGTTGGATTCAATGACAACACCAAGACCATGTGTAGGCCCTGACCCTTCTCTTCCATACGAAACTTTGCCCACACTAAGGAAATAACATTTTTCAACTGTAGGACGAATGCTAACAAGCTAAAAATCAAGCAATTAAATAAGTAGGTTAGAAACTTTATAATTTAAAAAAATTAAATATAGAATAAAAAATATACATATTTCATAGAGAAATTAAAAAAAAAATTAAAAATTACATTATCTTCAGTGAGTTCTTCAGGTAGAGCGCTTCTTAGCCAAATTTCAGCATTATGTAATTCACAAGTCATATAAATAACACTCCATTCAGATCTATTTCTGTGAATCAAACCGTCTAAAATTGGAACTAAAGATAATAAATGCTCTAAAAAGAAAAAAAAAAAAACATATTAAGAGTAGCAACATAATTTATTCAGTTAACAGAATTTCATATAGATGATGAGCAAATAACAGTAATCAATAATACCATTAAGAAAATATAAATTATTTTACCCTCTAAAAAAATATAAAAAGTAGAATTTATTCAGCAGCCCAACACCTGATAATTAGTTTATGGAATTCTGCTCTCTTTGGAATACAATTAAAAGAAAAATAAAGAAAAAATAATTTAGCCCCACAATGGATCTCTTCAAAGTGGAATACTTCCACCTAAATTGAAATTGGTGGAACCTTAAAATTATCAGGTAAAGCTGGCACCAAAGACATTAAATAATTATTTTACCACAATAGCAATAGTGATAATATCCTTGAATACCTGAACTGAAAGATATGGTTTCAGCAGTAAGTTCAAATCCTCGTTGCATAGCAAAAGACATCCAATAATGAACTTGAAAAGAATGAAGAGACAAGAGCAAATGAACCTGTAAAAAAAAAAAAAAAAAAAAAAAAAAAAAAAAAAAAAAAAAGTAATAATTATAATTCAAGTAAATAAATCATCATTTTCTTTTTCAATATGATTGAAAACGTATGAAGGAGTAATCCAAAGAAAAATGTATTTATTTGTATTTTTACAAAAACAAATTTGTCTTCTGTGATGGACAACAGTGCCTCTGTTGTTTTTTCCCTCCACTAAAAAACAACCCCTTTCCAAAACACTTACCTAGCATTTCTCAAAAACAATGTACCTCGTTTTTGCTGCTCAGTCAGTAGTGAGGCACAAATTTGGTACCCACCCTTTTATCTCCAAATCTTCCGATAAAAATTTAATAAATATAAATTAATAAAACTCCAAGTTACTTCCATAACTTCTTTGATACCCTTCTTCGAGTCCCTCACCCATCTTTAAGGATGATTTCACGACATTTAAGTCGGTTCAGCCGTCAAATGACATCCAGAGCGAGGTTAATCATCAATCGACATAAAACCTTTTATGAAAAAATAAAAACCACTCAAGCACTTGGTATTCCTCATAGCATCATCCTTGTAAACCATTTTTAACATTTCGAGTTTCTGTGCCAGTTTTTCTGAGCGAACAGCAAAACTTCCAAGGAAAAGATGATAAAAAAATGTTGTTTAACAATTCATATGTAAAAAAGAGTTAGTAACAGTTATGTTTTTTTTTTGTTTTAGAAATTAGCAGACTTTTACCTTCTTGTAATGCCTCGACAGAGGAATCTTCCGAGGTCTTACATTTGCACCAAACACTGTGCCTCTCCTAATTGGCCGGGTAACACCAGATAATATAAGTTTCAAATTTTCAAACCACCTAAAAAAAATCCAATTATTTATTTAAAAGAAAGTATATCGTACACAAACTTTTTGGTAACATTGCCTCCATTCTTCTCTATATTTGCATGCTATTACCTGGTAAATTAGATACTCTACTACATACTTTTTCTAAACAGTATGATAGAAGTAAGCCACCCTGCATTCTTACTATTCCACTAACCACACATCTCCTTTTGAACTGTTATAAAATGTATTACTTCACTACACAAAAACTTCTGCTTGAATCAAGTTAAAATTTTACATGCCTGTTTCAATTGTGCTTTAGACAAGGTATATGAAGTTTTATTAAAATCGTTACGTTAGAACTTAAGATACCGGTAAAAACGTTGTTTTCTCTATTTTAAACGTTTAGGTTCACTTTAATCTTTATTAATTCATAGCGGTGTTGCTGTTGGTTTAACTAAAAATTTTATTTGGAAAAAAATGTTCATCTCATCGAATGGGTGATAATAGAATTTTTTCATGTCCTAAAATTCCAATTTTACATTTGAACCTCTTGTTTACATGAGTGTTGCGTGCGAACTCTTGGGCGGATCATGCTGTCCAACGAACTTAGCCTGAGCATTAGTAAAAGGAAAACGAATGCCAAATTTCAACCAAATCATTAAACTTTTATTCAATTTATCACAGACAGACAAGGTGCATATTTTGTTGAAAGTAAGAAGTTCTCGCTTAAGCTTGCTTCAATCATTATATTTCTTAATCTTATGAAAGAATGAAAATTTACCTCAATGTGCTCCCATAAAGTAATGCCACAGGAGAACCAATATCACTTCTATTTACTGCAACAGGCTTAGTCTCAAGTGCTAAACTTACATTTAAACTTTGTGATCTAAATGCTCGGAAAGAATCATGTTCCTAAAACAATAAAAACTGATGTTCGTTAAATTATGTCACATCTTATTTTGAGAAAAATTGTAAATAATTCATACAAGAAATTCTCTTAGAGAAACACATTATTAATTTTTCAAAATGTATATCTTTAACCTAAAAAGGACAAATATCTGTAACTGGGATCTCACCAAAACCAAATCTAAACTGTGTCATCGATATGCCCTCGTGTAGGGGATGGTGATAGGAGAAAAATGAGCCCAAGATCGAGGGGGTTGTTAAGGTTTTTGCCTTGGTCGTTTATAAGTAAAGAAGTAAAGATGCAGGAAAATTAATTGTTTAGTTTTGATAAAATTGTCGTCCTCTATTTAGATATATCTATTTGAAGACCAACGAATCAAAAGAAACCTTTAATTTTTTTTAGAATAAATGAGGTTGCCTTATGAATAACAAATCATTATGAAGTAAGTCAGTGCCATCCTCGTTGGGACACTGTTCGATTATACATAATATTTAAAAACCCACATTGTTATCAAGATGTGGTTTGGCGATTGTTTCAACTAAATTTGACTGATAAATATCCAATTACTTAAGGTCACTAAATAAGTATGTTAGGTAACTTTCAAATGATTCAAAATTAGCTTTTTGTGATAATATAAATTTTATAAAATAAAAAAAGATCTTTGTGATACCCTAATCAGGGGTGAAATCCAGACAGGTGGAAAGGAGGCTCACATCCCTAGAATACAACTCGAATCATCAAAGGGACTAGAGTTTTATGTTGCAACACTCACAGTTCCCAGTCCGACTAGCATTTGCTGTTACTGTCCATAAGTCACAGGGACAAACTTTAGACAAAGTTGGAGTTGACCTAAGATTTGATGGTTTTTTCACACGGGCAGTTATACGCTGCATTTAGTCGGGGGAAACGTCAATCCAACTAAAAAGTTTCACTGAGTGCTGAAAATCCTCGCTGTACCAGGAATATTGTATGGGGTGAGGTGTTAACTACTTATGTTGTACGTAATCCTATGGAAATTGGTGACATATTTGGTGGAGATCCACTTGAAGGGTTACTGGTTTTAAATTTGAAGAAGTAGGTTATGATGAAATTATCGAGGAAAATGAATTGATTTAAGGAAGAAAAATTAATTCTTTTTGGTTTTGCTTATATTTTATTAAAATAAAATTTAATTTCAACCTTTGGCTTTATACTTATTGGATAATCAAACCCTACAGTAAGAGGAAAAATTATATTTTAAATACTTCATCACAACATGTAATGGATTTATTTTTAACAAACCTGATTGCTTGAATAATCCGGTAGTTTATCTGGAGCACAAGGCATAACAGAATGATGATCATTTGGATCTCCAAGGCATTCCCAACCAAGCTTAACACCTAATTTCAAATTTGGAAGGTGAAGGAGCCGGCAATCGTCATACTTAGAGGCTGTCCGCACATAAATATCCAAATTGCCTTTGAATATAATTTTAGCTGAAATTTCAAACCAAAAATTAAATGTTTTATAAAAATGTATAAATTTATTTCATTACTTTTTAACTTAAGGGACCTTAGTAGCTCTGATAGAAGAGCGTGGGCTGTTCTATCAATAAAGGTAACCAGCATTGGGTGTGGTCACCATTTGGATGGGAGACCAAAGATCTGGGTGAATTCCCGTACCAGGCCACCTCCCTCAGTTTTCAGCCAGCAGAGAATATAAATGGGTAGCTGCTTATGGAAGCGGCGACTAACTGGTTGGGAATGCCAACCAATATAGCTGATAGATCAACACATTAACCCCATGTTATCCATTACATATGATGTAGATGTATAATCCCATTGACAGGTCTAAGCCTTTAAAGGGCTCTTGCATCACTAAGTTAAATAGTTAATAACTATTTAACTTAACATATAAAATAGAAATTTTAAGACAAACCGCTAGTCCAATCCAAGGCAAGGTTTGTCCAGGTAATTTCCATTTCTTCAGTAGTGTTATAAGGATCAAGAGAAGCATGCAGAAGGACAGTCATCTGTTTTATAATTGCTGTCAGTCGCCCATGAAGAATAAGACGGAGTTTATCCCACAGTGGTAAAGGAGGACTTGGATCAAGCGAGGGCCTCACAATTTTTTCAAAGCCTTAAAAAAAAGTAAAAAGTATAATAAGAAGGATATCGGGGCTTTCTGTGTTGTGCATCAGAAACACCATAACAAACAAATAAAGACTTAATTAAACTAGGCAAGGAAAATAATGGATATTAACAATAATAATGCAGGAAAATACTAACTTATATTGCACTGAGCTATAACAGGTTCCCAACAAGGGCCAAATGCATAGCTGAAGTGCTCAACTTCCATATTAAAATCATGGTAAAATTTAAGTGATGTCATACTCCTTTCAATTTCTGTTACATCCCAGGGATCACCAAGCTCTAATTTCACAACTCTTTTGGCTGAAAAAATAAAACAAACAGGGTAAGGAATAGGATCACAGGTTTGTGTATCAACCATGCCATGAGGTGGTATAAGCATAGCTGTAGCTGTGTTCCTGAAAATTAAAAACACCCTTGATCTATTAAATTAAAGTAAATTGATCATGTTTCAAAGATTTATAATTAAACATTTCTTAGTTACGAAGTACCTGGTAAAACTTAAATTAATTTATGTGTATACCTCTTCTAGTTGGTGACTGTTCAGCACCAACAAGTCTTCCCCACAGGTTAAGCTGGCCAATATCCACCCACGGTTGAGGAAAATCCCTCAGTTGAAATTTTAGTTCATTACATTTTGCAACAATACTTCGACACCAAAGAGTGCTAAACTGCAAACCCTCTTCAGGCCAAGGTCTACAAGTAGGAATAAAAAATAAATATACATGTGCCATAATGTTAAAGTTGGAATAAACTTATTTCTAAAATGAAAATTATTAAATTCAAAGTGTAAAAAGATGCAATAAAGTAGCAAAAATGTTACTCTAGCTAGATCTAAACAGCCAAGTTGTGTCATAATTACGAAGCAATAAAGATATTTGATTTCAGTTTTTTTTTTTTTTTTCTTCTTCTTTTTTGTGTTCTACTTAACTTTCTTAACACAGGCCTAAAAGTGAATAATGTCTTAAGCAAGCATTATAGTACTATATTAAGGTAAGACGCTTCAGGTTCAAATAAATATTTAAAAATTGTTATTAATTTTTACAGTAGTATGTATATGCAAGAAAAAAATTAAAGAAAGAAAGAGAAAACTAACGATGATGGATCAATACTGGTCATATTTGCAAGGACATTGTCAGTACTATGAAGTGTTGGATCTGCCATAGCTAAGAGTTGGAGGTCTGAAACAATCCATGCTAATAAACGAGTCCTTGTTCCTTGTTCCTGTATTCGACGAGATCTTTGAACATATATCTGAGCATTTACTCGAGACAAATTAGCGTAGAGCTCATTCAGCTTCCCACTTGGAATAAGTAGGTGAGTCTTGTACATTTCTGAAACCTGAAAAAAGTAAATACCACTTTATTATATTCAATACAGTTCTGATCGCATCCAGTGGTCCAGTTTTGTAGGGTCTCTCATCCTCCTGAACCCCTTATATGCTCTGTGGATTTGTCCCCTACAGAATTGAAAATAAAGCCAGAATGCTTAGTGATGTTAATGAGAATTTGTTTAACACAAAAATAGACTAGCAACAAGAAAAGAGATATTGCAGCAGATAAAAGCGTCTTTTAAATTAAGACAATTGCAATTCCCAATGAGGACAAGAATAAGATAAATACAACCAATAAATCTCAAGGACAAACTTTTGATAAAGTAGGGTTAGTAATCAATTCAAAAGGTAGAATATTTACCTATGTTCAATGTAGGTAGAGCTACCACAAGGTGCTTAATAAAAGATATAAAAATAGAATGCAAGTTTAAGGATACAGTTATACTTTTTGACGAGGTGTTAGTGTAATTTGTAATAAATTTTGCAAGGGACTTTATTTTTCCTTTGATGAAATGAATTATATAAAGCAAATTAATAATGGCAGTAAAAAATAAAAATATAGGTAAGAAGGAATAGCAGCTGTACTGAGTGTACTAGGCAGCGCCGGCACTGAAAACATAAAAATAAAATTCTTCGTTGCAAAATAATAATAATGTGTAATGTAAAGGAATAACCAATCCAATAAGTAAAAATTTATATTGTAGTCAGTATAATTCTCTTGGTAATATGCCGCTACTGGAAAAGATTTAAGATGATAGTTCTCTTAAAACAAGCGTTTTTAAGATGGAATCCTAGTTATTCACACTTAGACAACACCTACAGTCTTAGTAGGGTAGTTTTAAAAGGTGAGCTTAGAGCATATCGTAATTCGGGTTGGTTTTTGGCTGAGCAGTGTCAACTTGTTTTGTTTTCTAAGACTCCTCTTAGGCTCATTACGCCATGCTACCACTATATAGCCATAGCGTATAATATAATTCTCACTTGTCTTTAATCATGACCAACAGCGATAAAGTAGTGTTTTTTTTATCCTCATTAATTTAATGAGTCGTGTATTGCATCTATACTCAAGTAGTCAATCTATTTGACAATTTAAAAATTCTCCCTTTTTTACTATCACATGTTTTACAATTAGTGGTCAAAACATATTGACATGGACGATAATGAATAAAAAAAATAGTTATCCTACATCCCCCCTGTTCAAAATTGAATTCCTACACTAATGTGGGGCAGCCAAAAACCGTCTTACGAAAAGTGTAGGGTCGGGGCTGGTATAAGGTTTTGTAGAGGGTAGAGTTTGCAAGCAAGAGAGTAAGGAGTAGAGCATGCTAGTTTATAAAACATAAAACAAATGAAATTTTTATCTTTAGGAGTCTCTTCAAAAATTGTTTCCATTTTATTTTTATTATACTTTTTATGGTAAAGCTACAGGAGAGATAGCACAGTATAAATTTAATTTACCTTCTGTTCAAGTTTCTTTTGCCTCATTAAACTCTCTTTATATTCATCAACAAGTAGTTCGTAATTATCTCTAAGACGAACTTCAAATGGATCATCGCTTACTTCAAGAACTACTTCTTTTATCTGAAACATGTCCAATAATTATCAAATAAAATAAAGATAAAACATGATATACATGAAAAGAAACAAGTTTAAGACATTAAATTTAAAAAATTTAAACTTATAGGGATTATTGAATGTTTTAAAGTAAGCAAAAATAGAAGTACAAATATTTAAAAAAAAAAAAAAATACTAAAACTAAAAGAAAAAAATTGTACTAAAAACAAGTTGATAGATTGTAACCAATTCTCTAGGTTAACAAACTAAAATAATATACCTTAATTAACAAATCCGGGGGTAGTTTAGTATCCTGAATCGAAGCATTTTTATGTAATTTTTTTAACCACTTAAAAATACTGACTAATTCATCTTGTATAGCTATGCAAAATGCATGCTCATAAGGAAATACAGCTTTAATACTTTTCATTGAAATGGACCTAAAAAGAAAATACTCATACATAAACAAAAATGTTAAAAATACGTTAAAATGTTCAATTTTTTGCTAATCTCAATGTTAAACATATTGCAATTTTCAAACATAATAGAGATTACATGAACTACAGACATCAAAACAAATTAAATGTATTATTAATTATAATACAATGCAATCTATTAATTTTTGTATTCCAAGTAAACATTAAAATGAGCAGATTTTTTGAAAATTAAGTTTAAAAGAAAAACCTTGTCTTCTCTAGAAAGTCTAGATCTTATATTTTGAGGAGTCAATTTCAAAATTTAAACTAGCTAAAAGTACTGAGAAGAAAGACTAAGATACAAAGTAAGGAACTGATTTTCCATAATAATAAATTTATTAAGGTTAAAATTACTACAATATGTCATAAATAGTCATCGCAATGCTAGAGATAAGGGAAGCAGAAATAAATAAACTATATACAAGAATGAGCTATCAGCTGACTTCTAGTACTTCCAGTTTCCCTATTTTCAGCTTCTGACAATGACATCTTGGGTAGGGTGGGTCGAAAAAAACTTTTTTTGGAAATCTAAATACATGTAGTGATAAAAACTTGTTACTATGCTAGAAACGAAATATCCCAAAATTTGGGCTCATTTGAACAAGTGCTAGGTCGCGCCCCGTCGCTTTGAAGTTTGATGTATGTGAAGTTCTTATAAAATAGCGATGTTGTGGTGTTTCGTATTATTCTTTTGTGTTAAAATATATTCCAAGTGTAGTTTTACTGTTAAATATATTTTATAGACATTTAGTGCTTGTGGTAACTACATAGTTTAAATAATTAAGTTGTTTAGTTTAGCCAGTAAGTGATGACATATATAATTTTTTCGAAAAAATTAGAAAAAAAAAATTTCACAGAAGTTAAATTCCAAGTTTAGGTAAAAGAAACTTAATATTTTCTCCATTTTTAGTTTATTTCGTAGTCGGCATATGTATAGCTTATAAAAAAAAATAAAAAATTTAATTGAAATTGTGATATTAATATTTTTTATGAAATTACATACGTAGTCATTAAGTGGAAGAAAGCAGTACGTAATAGACTGCCTTAATGCTAAACTACTACCAGTTTACTTATTATTTTTATTTTATAGAAAAACTAGTAACATGTTTTCACTAATAATTTTAAAGAGTGTATTTTATACCCCTCCCATCACCCTTGACTAGAAGAGGGGGGGGGGATTGGAGCCATACTCAGTAAGGTGCCCAAATCTGATCTTGGATAATTTATTGTGAAGAAGTTAAAAACAGAAAAACCTTTTCTATATTATTTCGCTTACCTCTTCATAATATTTTATGTGAAATATTATGTGCAGGTAGAAAGAAGAACCGCTTAAATGAGAACTGCTAATGAATTCCCAAACTAAATTATGGTACCTTGAACCATACTATTGTCCCTTGCCTTGTCTACTATCTTACCTTTTAGTCTTTAGGCATTCTAAAGTAGTGAGCTCCACTTTTATGTAACTATGCATATTCAGAATTGATACAAAAATATTAATGTTAGATAAGAGCTGCCATAACTTGCAGCTCAATCGCTTATAATGTTATTATTTCTAATAAAAAAAAGATAATTTGGATGCCTTAGTGAATATGCTCCCCCCTTATTCTCAATAAGGGGGGAGGGGTATAAAATACACTCTTTTAAATTATTAGTTGAAAACATGTTATTAGTTTTTCTATAAAATCAAAATAATAAGTAAGATGGTATTGGTTTAGCATTGAGGCTTTCTATTACGTACTGCTGGCTTCCACTTAGTGACAATATATGTAATTTCAAAAAAATACTTATATCACAATTTCAATTAAATTTTTTGAATTTTTTATAAGCTATACATATTGCGATTACGAAATATACTAAAATTAGGGGAAATATTATGTTGCTTTTACCTAAACTTGGCATGAAGCTTCAAAGGAATTTTAATTCTGCTGAATTTAATCTACACTCAATGCCACTATTTTCTATTCTTCATTGGTTCCTTAACAAATTATAGTATTTAATTATATCACTCACTAAAGGTTAGAGAAGCAATATTTAACTCACTAAATACATAGAATGAGGACTACCCTAAACAGGACATTAAGCCGATGCTCTAGTATTTACAAGCATCTTTCTTTCTCAACTTACAACATACTTCCAATTAAAAAGCTATGGATTTAACTTAGTAAAAGTATATTTCTTAACAAGAAAGGTAACAAAACGAAAGTGAATTATAGAAGTTAACCCTGGCAACATACTGTTGATACTAAGTGAGAATATGGCTGAAGGGTAAGATAGTAGACAGGGCAAGGGACAATAGTATGGCTCAAGGTACCATAATTTAGTTTGGGAATTCATTAGCAGTTCTCATTTAAGCGGTTTTTCTTTCTACCTGCACATAATATTTCACATAAAATATTATGCAGAGGTAAGCGAAATAATATAGAAAAGGTTTTTCTGTTTTTAACTTCTTCACAATAAATTATCCAAGATCAGATTTGGGCACCTTACTGAGTATGGCTCCAATCCCCCCCCCTCTTCTAGTCAAGGGTGATGGGAGGGGTATAAAATACACTCTTTAAAATTATTAGTGAAAACATGTTACTAGTTTTTCTATAAAATAAAAATAATAAGTAAACTGGTAGTAGTTTAGCATTAAGGCAGTCTATTACGTACTGCTTTCTTCCACTTAATGACTACGTATGTAATTTCATAAAAAATATTAATATTACAATTTCAATTAAATTTTTTATTTTTTTTTATAAGCTATACATATGCCGATTACGAAATAAACTAAAAATGGAGAAAATATTAAGTTTCTTTTACCTAAACTTGGAATTTAACTTCTGCGAAAAATTTTTTTTTTCTAATTTTTTTCGAAAAAATTATATATGTCATCACTTACTGGCTAAACTAAACAACTTAATTATTTAAACTATGTAGTTACCATAAGCACTAAATGTCTATAAAATATATTTAACAGTAAAACTACACTCGGAATATATTTTAACACAAAAGAATAATACGAAACACCACAACATCGCTATTTTATAAGAACTTCACATACATCAAACATCAAAGCGACGGGGCGCGACCTAGCACTTGTTCAAATGAGCCCAAATTTTGGGATATTTCGTTTCTAGCATAGTAACAAGTTTTTATCACTACATGTTTTTAGATTTCCAAAAAAAGTTGACCCACCCTAATCTTGGGGTTGCAAGAACCCTTGGGGTGACAGGACATCTTGGGGACCCAGGATGTTTAATGCAGTGTTGATTGACTCCACAGCTCATTATTATTTATTAAATTGACCAACACTAATAATAAAATACTATGTATAACATAGTTTGATACAACATTAGTTTGATGGCAGTAAATACATCAATGAAAATTTAAAATAATAAAAAAGTAACCATGTTCTATTCCAGGGAAGAATAAAACCTTCAGAGTTTTTCCTTTCCACCCTTATATATTCACTATCAGCCAGAGTTGTAAAATGAAGCTGCTCCAAAGTGAATATATCAGCAGAATCAACAGCTATCCTTAGTTGGGAAGTGGACCATACGCAATCTTTCTGAGAGATCACATAAGAGAAGTCATCTAAAAACAAAAATTATAACAGAAATGTATAAATATGTACATACATATTTTATGTATATTATATGCATGTATAAAATTACCTGTAACTATAGTAAGGTAATGTAGAATTGACAGCTTCATAACGACTTTAATATGACCTACAAGACTAATGTGAATTTGGTTATCCATTATTTTTCTGGATTCAGGTACTTTAGAGGGACCTGAAATAATAGATATATATAGAATTAGATTGTGTTTATTTGAAGAAAGAGAGCATATTAAGAATAAAAAACAAAACATAATTTTTTAAATAACTATGACAAGGAGGGAACAAACCTTTGTATTTTACATGCTTCCAAAATTTCAATAATTCCATCATAACTTCTCTAATTTTCAAATGTAGATTTGGACTCCAAACAAAATTAATTTCTTTTGAAAATTTTATTTTCAGAATTTTGTGCTTTTCTCTCCATTCTAACTTAACAATATCAAAATTTCCGTACCATGTCTGAAACATAAATACATGCATGAACTAAATGAATATAATATTATTAACAATAATTAATTTTTTATATTTAAAATGTTATTTATCATTGTCCTTATCAGTTGATAGGTACTGAGGCAATTACAACAATTAACAGAAAGTTTGCTTTATATAATAATGTGATCATATTTCTCTAAACAAATTATATTCATTCAAAATGATAGGTAATATATATCTTTATACCTTAATATCAGACGATTTCAGACAAATAAAAGAACTGCTGGTTGGTAAAATTGAACAGAATTTAGTCCCATCAGCAGAACAAGTAACTTTTTCCTGTGAGTTAACACGTTCAAATCGACAAGAATCCATTCGTAACATAAGGCAAACTATATACATATAAAAAACCAAGATAATTTAAAAAATCTGTATAATAAACGAACAAAACTTTCTCATACAAAATAGTAAGAATGAATTTCTTATTCAATAATATCTCATGATCTAATGTTTGACGTATTTTTCTGAGCCATGAATTTTTAATATACACTTATTAAAAACAAATAATGATAATATTTATGATAGTAAATGGGTCGTTTTCATTCCTAGGGTACCTTTGCTGTCTTCGCACTTTGTGTTCAAATTTCTTAGGATGTACAAGGAATTTCTATGTTCTCTCTTTAATATTTTATTCTTCTTAATGCAAGGAATTAGGATATATCTATTTTTTAAAGAGAAAGTCGTGCTTTATATATTAAAAAAACAATTTAAAATAAAAAAAACTCATGAATGTCACTGTCTTCAGGCATTCTATATAATTTTGAAGAGCCCCCATTTTAAGGCCCTTAAAGTCACAGAACTGAAACCTTAATCAGTGGTCTTATAATGTTCTCTATTTACAGCTAACGAAGAGATAATAAATTTAATTATATTCAGTTTTTTGGAAAAAAATAAAAATAAATGTCCACAAGGTTAGTGCCAAAGACGACCTCATGAATGTCACGTCTTTATCAGTGTCAGAGATTTTTAGTAGAATTGGGGATTCACCAAGGTACACCTCCCCGAGAGTCCCACAATATTTTTCAGTTTTCTTTGTGCCTTCATTCGCACTGGATCCTCCGCCAGAGTCTACTTTCTAAAAATAAATGGTAAGTATTTTTATAAATCCTCATGAATGTCACGTTGATTTCTTAATTATTAAGCTTTATTAAATTATTGTAATTATTGATGAAGTATAGGGCTTACTTTACAGTTTAATTATATCCCAAGTTCAATTTTATAGCTTTCATAAAAATTTATAAAAATTTCATTTTTATTGTAAATCTCATGACCGTCGCAACTCATGAATGTCACTATATGGTCCGTGACATTCAAGAGTGTTATGTGACAGTCATGAGAAATCTTATAGTTTGGTATCCTGTTTTGCTAGTTTTAATTGTCCATTAACTTAGAGGTATGACTAATTATTCTTTGTATAGGCTTTAACATCAGTGGAAAGAGTCAAGCGCTATAGAGAAAGAAGAAAGGCAGTTGCTAAAAGAGATGCTATTTACAAAGAAAAACGAGATCGAGTGAGGTAAATTCTTTTTTATTTCCAGGAAATAAAAATGGTAAGAATCTGAAGATCAAAAAAAAAAAAAAAAAAAAAAAAAAAAAATATATATATATATATATATATATATAAATAATTTATTGTGGTAGCACAACGTATAGCCTGAATTAAGTATTTCAGTATAATAATGAAATGAACAAACCAGTGTGAATTATTTCAATGCAAATTATTTCAATGTGGGGACAGACTAATAAGTGATGTATACTGTTTTCTTATTTTACAGAAATTCAAAATGGAAAACAGTATAAGACATGAAGCCCAGAGAGCAAAGAAGAATAAAAAAATACTGGAGAAAATTAGATGTTGAACGAAGAAACAGAATAAAAGTACATATGGCAGCAAAATCCACCATTCCGATTCCGGCACCACCAGAACTTTCTAGCATGTCATCAGGACATAGTAGAGGAAGGCGAGTACAGGATGCTAATCGATCTAGCACCACCAGAAGGAATGAAAAACTACAGAATAGAAGAGCTAGAAGAAAAGAATAAATCATTACGAAGGAAAATTTGGAGGGATAACAAACGAATACAGCGTCAGAAAATTCATCAGCCAAATTTACTTTCTCCCCTTAGCAAAGCAGTGCAACTTGTTGATGCCAGTGTTTCTCACATATTGTGTACCTACTCACCAAAAACAAGTATTTAATAAAAGTGATGCTGCTAGAAAACTGGCGTTTTATGACAATTTGATTGATACCCCAACACAAAGAAACAGATCTATGAAGGAGAGAAGGCTTAAGTGATTTGACAGTTACACAGACATTAAGGCGTTACCACCTAATACCTTGGGCAAGATTTTATACAGTTATTTTAGCTATTTTTATAAAGTTTATAATAAAAATATATGATATTAAAACTATTTATATAAAGTTTATATAAAAATATTTATATAAAAATATAACTCAATCGATAACAAGTATTGTCTTTCTTATTTAACTCATGAATGTCACTTTTTCATTAATTAATTGAAAAGTCCTTAAAATTATTTTTTTCTCTACAATTTTTTACAATTCAAATATAAATGTCAACTTGCAGCATAATTACACTTAAAAAGCCAACTTTCTTATCAATACGAAGCTTAATTCCATATAAGAGTCAAAATATTAGGAACTTTTTTGTGACATTCATGAGTTTTTTTTAAAAAAAAATACCTGAAATACTATATGAAGATAAATCATCTTCTTAAAAGTTATTAAAACATATATTTGAACGCGTTTGGAGAGCTTCAGCAGTAAAATTACCTTTAAAAATAAATTGTGCTCGGGACAATTTATCGTGACATTCATGAGGGAACATTGCTCTTTTTTGCACTAAAAAAATTGCTAAAAAATTAGCAAGCAAACAAATTGGCAAACGATAGGCTGATTCATGAACTAGAATGTTTATACAACATCTAGAATTGATCAATGGTTTGATTTCTTCAAGTTGAAATTTTGTGTTGGGGCACTTTTAGAGACCACCAAATGTACCCTACAAATGAAAACGACCCAAATAGTAAATAAAACAAATTTAGGTAAGGAAAAAATTCACACAATGATTTGATAAAATCTTATTACTCTTCTTTAGTGTCCATCTTATTTAAAATGTCGAGAGAAGGTGAAAAACTAAGCAACAATTCTAATATTTCTACATTTTCGTTATATTTTATTTCAAAAAGTGCTTTTTATACATTAATTTTATAAAACCTCAGAATTCGGACAAATTTGGGACTTTATCTTAAATCCGGGACAAATCAGCGTCCGTATACTGACAAAAAAAAAAAAAAAAAAAAAAAAAAAAAATCGGGACAAATAGTTGAAATTCAGGACTGTCCGTAAACATTAGGGACGTCTGGTTACGTTACAAGTAGTGACTTGGAATTCTGTAGTAAGTTGTTTGCACTCTCAATATCTTTACGTATATTTTCAAGGAATTAATTTGTTAGATTAGTTGATGTTGTATGTTGTGATATTTTGAAGTCTATTCCACAGTTGACAATGCTATTCGTCGCTTTATTGTTTAGTTTAATATTTGGGAAACAGCTTGGTAGAATTTATAGATAAAACTTATTAATATATACCAACCTTTGTTGTCTGCAATGAAAAAATAGTTACTATTGGTCAAAGTTATATTAAAGCTTAATTTATTACTCGATTTTTTATGAGTTTTATTTTTAAGAAATTTGCTCGGGAGATTCCTGTAAAATAGAAAAATAAATAAATTATGTTAATTATATCTGTATTTGAGCTAATTTATAATACTAGATTTATTTTTTTCAATAATAAGAATATTACTCAAGAAATAGAGACAAGATGACAGCAAAAGGTGGACTCCATTCAATTCTTAATATATCAAGTTTAGCATCTACTTTGGATGGATTTCCTTTAACTAAAACAAAGCCAAGATATAACGAAGAACCCCAGTAGTGTTCCTTGCGTAAAGAAGATATTGTGCATCCTTCACTTCGATGGAGCTGGCACCATAGGCATTCAATTAAACTCTCATACATATCTAAAAAATATGAAAACAAAATGAAGGGACTTATAATCTTTAAACAGGTTCACCAGTGAGTGAATAGTTAGTTCTAGTTTGATTCACTGAGAGGAACCCTTGCTCAATTTACAAAAACAAATTAATTGATTAATAATTTTACCATCAACAATTTGAGGATTTGAATCATATGAGAATTTGAAATGGGTAAAACCAATCACAGCTTTGGTCAAATCAGGAACTTTGATAGCACTTGATACATTAGTCAATACTACTCGTAAATCATATTCTAAATCTGGCAACCAAGCAGCACTGAGTCCCCCACTATTGTCAGACTGATAAAAAAACAAAAACAAATAAGAGATTAATAAAATTAAATAATAAAAGTAAAAAACAATAAAAAAAACAGGTATATTACAGGAAATTATGGTAAAAATAATAATAATTACCCTTGAATTACTAAAGCCTGATATTCTGTTGATTGTATTCTGATCAATAGTGGATGAGCAAGTGTTTAATGTAAGACTAGCTGAAATCCTTTTTTCAAATAGCTAAAATAAACATAAAATCTCCATTATCATAAAACTATTTTGATTGAAATTTTATTCTAATCTTCTCAACAAACTTTCTATAATTATAAATTATAGTTGCTAGTTACTTACAGAGGCATCAAAGGATAATTTATTTAATGAGAATTGCCTTTCTGCTTCTGACTTCATATCCAAACCGAAAACTAATACTTGCAGAGAAGCATTTGCTTTAATCCCACCTAAAAATCAATGAATATTAGTATTTCCATGGAATTAATGAAATTTTACTAAATTATTAATGAAATAATAATAATAATAATGCATTTTTTTATTAAATAAATTGCACGATCCATTATTGCAAACCCATAAAAACATTTAATCCATTGACCATGGCATGACGCCCATGGTGTGTCATGGACTCCAAAAAAAGATTTGGGGAGGCTCTGCCATATGATATCGGTTTGGAAGAGGGGTGGCCATGTTAGTACTACTCCAATGGTTGTATGGAGTGAGTGGTTCTCATTTCCTTTGTTTTTGTTCTTAGTACCGCATGTTTTTGCTGTCTCTTTCTTTCTGGCACCTCATCACACTACTCGCATAAGGTAAATTATACAGCATTTTTTTATTGATAAAAGTAAGTCATTAGCTTGCATTACTTGTGTATTAACGAATTTTGAGGGTTATTATTTGACATGTGTAGATTTGTCAACCCAAGCACTAAACATTGCTTCTTCAAAACGACATGACGCACCTGTTGCATCAAACCGTTTTAGTAACATTTTGCCCTTCCCATTTTCTTTCTTGTGATATATATTAATTTCTATAATAAATACTTTAGATGGCTGGGGTGAATAAAAAATATATATATATCTTCATAAATATATCAAGAATAATTTAAAATAATTTGTAAGTTTTTACATGTTTCAATTACACAATAAATGTTACAAACTTGATACTTATTTTACATATTGAATAATAAAATAAGTCAAAATAGAATAATAATATTTATAATATTGTAGTAAACTGCCATACACACATGGAGCGTCATTATGTTTTTTTTTACGTTTATAAACAATAAACATTAGAAAAATGATTCTGATGCAATTTCATGCATATCTGAGTCCAGATTAACATAAATAAATAGAAAAAAAATCTGTTCCCAGGAAGTACTTTTTTCTCAGTCAAAGGGTTAATGAAACACAATTTACACCAGACATTAATAACAGTAATAATATAAGTACACTTACTTTTATGAGGAAGATGTGTAAAAGTTGAATCTACATAAAATTTTTGTAAAGTAGTTAAATCTCTATCAAGATTATCAGTGAATATACAGTCATCAAATCTAATGGAAAGTTTCTGAAAAAGTACAACACAAAAAAACAACAATTAAGCAAAACGACAAATAAGCATGTCAATAAGATAATAAAGATTTGTTTAAATTATTGGTTTCTGTGCAATGTTCTTGAGTCAAAAAGTTAAGTACTGACTAAAAAAAAAATCTCTCTCTATCTGTATAATAATCTAGATCCTGTAGGCGATACACAATAATTGCAAATTACTATTGAATACTTACTTCTTTGATAATTATTTTTATTATCTTTTAATAAAAATCCAATGAATGAAATGTATGAATTTCATAGTCAAACAACAATTAAAATTCATGAATAAATAAATACTGTACTTCAACACCATATTGATATTTGCATAAAATAGCAAATAGCCCTTTTTATAAATAGTAACTTTTTAGATTTTTATTTTTTCAGAATTGATAACACAATTAAGTAACAAACATATTTCACAAAAGAAAATCTTACCCCTACAACAATTATTTAACAAAATAAGAACACAAAGTGTTTATATCACACATTAGTATCTGACACTGTGTTCTTACTCAATATGAATAATAAAACTTACATATGTAACTATGAACTTACTTTTGGTATCACAGGAGAAATGTAATCTAAAAAGCCATTTATATCACATTTAGAAGAAGAAGATGATTTTTTAGATGACTGATTAACTTGCATCAAATTAAAATAAGTATAAAAATCGTCATTTATCACAGTCTTTATGTTAGATAAACTAATAGAGACACTCTAAAAAAAAAAAAAAAAAATTAAATTAAAAAAAATAAAAATAAAAAAAATACAAGGGCTACAGATTAATATTGTAAAACAATGTTATTATTGGTAAAAACAAGGTGAACTAATTCTTTTCCGGAAATGTTCATAGGCCTAAAAAATGATAATATGGATTTTTTAGTATTTTAGGCAAGCCCTTATGGGGTCCCCCTGGAGGAAAGGGACACATTTTTTTGGTATATTTTTACTTATGATAAAAATTTGTTACATATATAATCAGACCTCCATACAACGAAATTGATGGTTCCAGAAAAAAATTATTAGAAAGCTAGAGCAAAAACTCCTAAAAATGGTTCTAAGAAAATAAGAGAATGCAAAAACACCTCCAATATTAATTCACAGAAAGTTTGTCAGTCGGATCTTTATTCTTATTTCAATAAATTTTGTTAGTTGTAGAGAAATAATTTTTGTTCTATAAAAACACTTTTATAAAGAGAATTTAGTTGTAAAGAAGTTTGTAATACGGAGCTTCGACTGTATTTGTAATCTACTATTGCAGAAGCTTTATTTCAATAACCCACACAAATTTTTTTTTAAATAAAAATTTTGGTGCACTGCGCATGTGCAAAACTATAGGAATAGCTGTTATAAGGGTTTGGAGGGGGGGGGGGGATAATTTTAAAAACATTGCTCTAAAAACTCAATATTTGCAGTAAAAATCACAATTCTCCTAAAATATATATTTATAATCTACCCTTCAGTATGTTTCATTTGATATTCCACTTAAAAATTTAAAAAATCAGCATTTCTAAGCTTACCAGATTTGTGCGAATTGTGCATGCGCATATTAACTTCTCTACATTTTCCCTATGTGTGGGTCAAAAAGTTGTACCAGTGTTTTAAATTTAAACTCTCTAGCTGGAATGATTTAGGGGATATGAATCAAAGTGTGAAGGGCAGACAGACACATCACCCTCAGGGCATAAGGGTTTTGAGGATGACCTAAGAAACTTTAAAAAGTTAACCAAATTTATGGAATATTTGGTAAAACAAATTTTTCATCCCACTCTTATAATAAAATTTGAAAAATGTTACATAAAATGATTACTGCATTACTATAATAATCCCGGATATAGACTACACATCATATTATAGCAAATAATATTTCATATTGTTTTACTTCTTTATCTTATTTAAATTACAAGAAAACAATAAAAATTACCAAAACCGAAAGAGGAGGATTTGCGACTAGGGTTGCATCTAAAGCTAAAGTAGTGTGGATGTGTGCAAGGCAAGGTTGTTCATTTGCCGGCTTTTTACTTGGACGTAAAAGCCTAGTGGTAGCACTACCAAGAGATATAGTAACAAGTAGTGAAGGTTTCCCTGTCTCTCGCCGGCCATTATGAACAACGGATGCTTCCAAATGAACAGAATTTAAAGTGCTGTGAGCTAAACACTCGCCTCGCTTGACTGCACAAGTTATACTGCTCACTCTTATGGATACAAACTGAAATAATAAAATAGGAAATTAACACCAAATTTTTTTAAAATTTTGTAAGTATAAACGTGTACTTGATCCTTCACATTAAATAATTTAAATAGGAATACAAAAAAAAACCTGTGCAATGGCAGTAAGAAGTGGAGGAATTTTAAGATTTTGAAATGTTTGAGGTGCCTTCCAAGAAGAATGAACATCTGTACTGGCTACATCTTTGTTGATTCTTATATCTCGAATGACTACTGACAGTAACTTGGTCACTTCGCTGCTCAGAAAACTGCTTCTAAAACCTATCTGATCTATTTCCTGAAAAATAAAGTTTTATATCGTGATATTTATAGTTGTCAGACAACAAATAAAAACAGTAACATTTTTTAAATAGAATCATTTAACAGAAAGAATTCTGAAAATTCTGGAAGGAACTTACATAAATAGTTAATAACACACAAATTGTAATATATTGATTTTTTGGGAGGTGAAATGTATTCAGGCACTATGTACCGTGCACTCAAATCAAACTATTGGCAAAAATACCGCCTTTGTCATCTAGGAATCTACCTATTACAGTATCACCTTACTTCATGGCGTAGTCTGAATAACCCTGTGATATTAAGGCCTACCTTATGATCACAGCAAGGCAATTTATTAAGATTATATTTAATAATAACAATAATAGAATTAATCGTTAGAAACAAAACTTCAGTAGAAGTGAGTAAATACTTACAAATGTGAAGCCTCCAACACTAACATGAACATCATGTAGAGTGAGATATGGAATTCCTATACGGCCAATGCATGCTTCGATATGATAGAAATGTCTTATTAGCCACCTCAAAATCCATGGAACAATCCTGAAAATATATTTATTTTTATTAATCAAGTAGTACAGTAAAATTAGATCAAAAACTGTCCAAACCCCCAAAAAAAAGTTCTACCTCACGCCAAATTGTTTTATACCCTCCTCGTAGTAAGTGGTAAAAAGTTGCACCACTTGCAGCGTCGGGTTTGGAGGGGAGGGGTGAGAAAAGGGGGGTAAAATTTTATTTTTAATAGTTTTTCACAAATATCTCGAAAACTATGAGGTTTAGCGCTAACTGGGATCTATACAAAATTAATCTATATGAAATTTTGAACAAAAGTGGCCTCATGTATTTTTGTTCTAAAGTAAACGGTAACGTAGGTATGGAGAAAAATATCAGTATTTAAAATTTTAGCAAAAATGCAAAATTGACGCACTATAATTTAATTATTTTAAAAAGTAATTTTCTGTAAAAGGTCACCCTACGTTATCTGTATTGATTTGAAACTAGACACATCAAAAATCATAATTCGAGTTTTTTCTTGTATAGTTAACGCAGATCCAGTTACAGTAGCTGATGCTGGACAGCATTTCTTCCTTTCGTTATTCACATAAAAAAATGCAGACAATTTTTTTTACCACCAAGTACAGCAATGGCTCAATCACAAGAAAGATCCTCCAAAATGGGGTTGGAAAAAGATTGATGGTCATCTGCATCCCATTACAACTACAAAGGCTGCTGCTCCTGAGGAATTACTCAAACTCATTGTTTGCACTTGCAAGGAGGGGTGTAGGAGTGTTGAAGGAGTGGCTTGAAATGCTCAAACATGTGCATTTATTGATTGGGACATGGGTGCATAAACAGAGATTCACTAAGTATCGACGATGATCCTCACAGTGAAGAGAAGTTTGAATATTGAGCTTAGAGATTTAAAGCGTTTCATTACTAATTTATTTCCACATAATTTGTCAAGAGGATGCTATATCTTGCTACTATTGATTGCTAATACTTTTTTTCATAACATATAATTTCACTTTTCTATTTTTTAACATGATTCTATGTTTGCTTCTTTCGTCGAATGCCCAAAAGTTGTTATTTAAAGTGGTTTAGGTTCATTTCTTGAAACATAGAATTTTCCCTTTTTTTTTTTTTTTTTTTTTTATTTATTTTACTATTGCAAGAGAACTATGTTGTCTACAGGCTTTATTTTATGCTTGTCTGAAAGCCAAATAAATTTACTACAACTTCGTTTCTTATGACTATTTATGTAAGTGAGGTTTTATGTCGATATTCGACCCGAAACGAGAGCAATTAATAAAATGTCCATTTTTTGGAAAAACCTGCCAATTTATGAAGAGTCATATCTCGGTAATTATTTGGCGTACAGAGTTGCCGTTGATCATAAAAGGAAGCCAATTATATTTACTAAAACTTTATTACTTATGACTTTTCTCGTAGGTGAGCGGTTTTATGCCGATTCGGCCCGAAACGAGAGCAATACTTTAAATTTAATTTTATTTAACAAAATTGACAATTTTTGACGTGCCATATCTCGAAAAATATTAGTTAGGCAGAGCTGAAATTGGGCTTATATTGTTGCAAATTTATTTAACTTTAAAAATAGTAATAACGACTAATACCGAAAAACACATAGTTTACGGGTTATATGGCAAAAACTAAAAAAAGTAATTTTCTTTTACACATTGTCACGTATTACACAGGTATTTGCTCAGGTATTTCGAAGCTGCAAACTTAGGCTGTCACAACCCCAACTTGCCCTAACTACAATAAAAAAACCTTTCGAAAAAATTTCAAGCAAACTGGAAAATAGTGATATGTTTACCCCTCCATAACTCCGTAATCGTTTACTTTAGCATAAAAATGCATAAGTCCATATTTGTTCAACATTTTATGTAGATTAATTTTGTATAAAACAAAGTTAGGGCTAAACCTCATAGTTTTCGAGATATTTGCAAAAAACTATTAAAAATACCCTTTTACCCCCCTTTTCGCCCCCCTCCCTGCCAAACCCGACGCTGCAAGTGGTGCAACTTTTTACCACTTACTACTAGGAGGGTATAGAACAATTTGGCGTGAGGTAGAACTTTTTTTTTTTAATGTTTAGGTTGTTACAAATATAGGGATTGTGTGAGTGAAGAAGAACACGGAAAATTCGGATTGTACGGGCCACCACTTTGAGGTTAGGTGATAAAATTCCGCATATTAAATTAAAACCCTAAATGTTGTGTACCCTTGAATTTTCAATAGCCGCTCTGCACCGCTTCGCAGTGCTCCTCTCATTTCCTGAAGAAAAACAACCCTCCTGCATATAAACCAGGTAGAGGTCCAACTCGAAGAAATTTCGATGGCATGTACAATCCGAATTAGCTAACAACACATACAGATAACATTAAGGAACCTAAGATTTTAATAAAAAAAAATTGAATTAAAATAGAAAACATAAAAAAAAACATAATTATGACGCATAAGAAAACGATAATAATATTGATTGAGAAAAAAAACTAAATGTTCATACATAGTTACAGAAAATTATCAAAATCCCACCCATCCAAACCACCAACACCAATTTTAAGTCCTCAAACCACAAATTACCTACAGCATTTACCAGTTTGGAAAGGGTCAAATTTAATAGCAACATAGTTCTCAATTAATTGATTGAAGGATATCGTCTCGAGAAACTCAACTTTAGTACAGGCATAAAAACTATTTAAATCATTTATAAAATAAGCTAATAAAGGCTAAAAAATAATACAAATTAGCTTACTAACCACGTAATAATTATATAAATGAGCAATGCAGCCAAAACAAACTCGCCAGGACCAAACATCATGGATTTTTTCACAGAGTAAATAGATCCTCTAAAAATAACATTGTCGATTCTAAATAATAAAATATCCAACGCTACAACATCTTGGAATTATAAAATCCAACTTAAACCAAAACAAGACCATAAATATATAAAAAAAAATAACACAAAACCTTCTTAGGTTAAGGTTAGGCTTGAAAAGAAGAACAAGAAGATATGATAAAGCTTTCGAAAACTTGGATTCGCCTTTTCGAATTCACTAAAAACTGGGCTTTATAGGGTAAATGATAAAAAGATATGCACGATTACGTGCATATTAATTTAATATATTATTTAAGCTATGCATAAAAAATAATAAACAAGAATAAGAATATAATTCTGTATTATATATTAGTCATGTTCCATTTAAACCAAATTTCATTCTTAAAATATTAGAGCTCGAACTGCCCTCATAATTGTATTTCTGAAGAAGTTTCTTACAGTCGATAATTGTTCAAAATATGACCAGCCCTCTACTTCCAATCTTTAATTTAAATCACTTTCTCTAGCGAACCTTGTGTACCTTTGGGCCTAGATATCAATAAAAAATTCATACCTATAATAATATAATAGTTGTATATTATTTATCTCTGGTTAATAGGAATCAAACAATTTAAATGCGCGCTTATGATGCTATCGATTTAAAAAAGGAATCGAGGCTTCTGTTCTTTGTATATCGATATAAAGGCTGTTGAAGATCCCTCCCCGTCCCCTCCCAAAATCGTTTGCGGCGGGTGCGGTGCGGGGGTGGTTGTATCGTTGTCAAATTGTCCGAGTCTGTTGTTTGTTTATATTGCGGTACTTGGGTTATCAATCGTTCTTTTAATTCGGATTCATGTTTTTTCTAAAGCCCATCATCAATTTTCTTTTATTAGCGGCATAGTCAATTCATTTTTTTTTTAATTGTTGTTTTAGTTTCGGTGCATGTAAGTAGTGTCGTGTTTTCTAGCGTGTAACTGTCTTTCTACAAAGAAAACATGCAGAGAAGTGCTTTGCAAACGAAGAGGGAGCTTTTCTTCAAAAATGAACTGCCTACTCAGAATAATCAGAGCGAGTACACTAATGCTCAACCTCCAGGAAGTAAAGAGCTAGGTAGGAGGATTGCAGAGAAAGGATCCAGCTTCGAATCATCAGAGAAAGGCTCTAAACTGGACAGGGAAAAAAGTATTGGTGACAAAGAGAATCTCAACAAAAGGGAGCTAGAAGGTTACGTCGGTTTTGCAAGTCTGCCAAATCAGGTTTATAGGAAAGCTGTAAAAAAAGGATTCGACTTCACGCTAATGGTGGTCGGTGAATCCGGTCTTGGTAAGTCAACTCTTATTAATTCTATGTTTCTAACAGACATATACGGTTCTGATTATCAAACTAATAATCAAGCTACCAAGAAAACAATCGAAGTTCAAACAACTAAAGTTCTACTTAAGGAAAACGGTGTCAACCTTAGTCTGACTGTAGTTGACACTCCAGGATTTGGTGACGCAGTTGATAACTCTAACTGTTGGCAGCCTGTAATAGATTTTATTGAATCACGGTATGAAGAGTATTTAAATGCAGAGTCTAGAGTTAACAGGAAACCTCAGCTTAGTGACAGTAGGGTTCATAGTTGCCTCTACTTTATAGCACCATCTGGCCATGGGCTTAAACCTCTGGATGTAGAATTCATGAAACGTCTCTATGACAAAGTCAATGTCATACCAGTCATTGCTAAGGCCGATACTATGACTCCAGAGGAATGTGCTCACTTCAAAAAGCAGGTAATGAATCAAATTAATCAACATGAAATAAAAATATATGAATTCCCTCCTTCTGAAGAAGAAGACGAGATTGGTACTGGAACCAAGAAACCACTAAGAGACAGAGTTCCGATGGCAGTTGTTGGCAGCAATACATTGGTGGAGATTGAAGGAAAGAAAGTGAGAGGAAGGAGGTACCCATGGGGTGTGGCTGAAGTAGAAAATCTTGAACATTCTGACTTTATAGCCCTTAGGGATATGCTTATAAGAACTCATTTGCAGGACCTCAAAGATGTTACTAACAATGTACATTATGAGAATTACAGATTCAGAAAATTGGCTGGGTTTGGAGGAGATGCAAATAAATTGGGAGGAATGAATGTTATTAAAAATCCCTTGGCACAAATGGAAGAGGAAAAGAGAGAGCATGATGCTAAAATGAAGAAGATGGAGGCCGAGATGGAGCAGGTATTTGAGATGAAGGTCAAAGAGAAAAAACAGAAACTTAAGGATTCTGAGGCAGATCTCCAAAGAAGGCATGAACAGATGAAGAAAACTCTTGAAGCTCAAATCAAGGACCTGGAGGAAAGGCAAAAGGCTCTTGAAACGGAAAAACTGGCTTGGGAGCAAGCCAATGGTATCAGTATAGATGAGCTTAGAAGGAGAAGCTTAGAAAGGGACACTACTGACGGTAAGGAAAAGAAAGCTAAAAAGAAAGGCCTATTTTAATTATTGTTTCATTTTTTAATTAGGGTTTTATTTGCTAATGAGTTCAGAAAATAAAAATATTTCTGACTGAATGAGTACCTATAAATAAGGTGTGATTCCTGCTTTTAGAATTGAAGTAAAGCAGCATATACCTTACAACTAATTTGATTCAGATTTGTAAAACTAGCAGTTTACATTCATTGTCTGTAAAATAATTATGCTCTCAGAACAATTTGTTTAGCAAGCAATATTTTATTATTTTTTTAAAGTTTGAAAATGATTTTTCTAAATGAAATATTTTTTATGCTTATTGATAAACAAATTATATTCAACTTTTTAATTTTTTTTAAATTTTGTTGTTATGCTTCAATTATTGGATGGTTTTGTTCTCTTGCTTTGTTACTACAGGATATTTAGATTTCATCTCTAATGTTCATCTGGTTCTTTTAATTAATCATGAAATATTTATTATTTTTTGGTGAAGGTTCATTTAATGATGATTTTTTATTTTTAAATTTTAATACAAATTCCAATAATTTATTTGGTTTTATTTTCTGAACTTAGTAGTATTTCTAAAGAGCCCTAAACCTTGTTAATATCTCCCGTATATACTTTATTTATTTGCCTGCTTATATTTAAGAAAATAATTATAAAAGTAGGAATTCCTGTATTTAATAAAGTATACGTTGCAAACAAAGATAAATACACAAAAGAAAATATTGGACTATTTCAGGTTAATTTGCCTCAGTAAAACTCTTTAATTGTGTGTTATTCTGATTTATTTTTGTCCTTTTATTTGGCTACAGCTCAGCTGTTACAAAGAATCAATATTTGATTAAACTTCAATTCTACCATTGTTTCTTATTTTGCTACATCTAAACTACCTTCCTACATGCTTCTATTCAATTTGTACAAAAATTAAATCAACATGCTATTTATGTCTCTTTGTGTGACTGAGGAACTAACAAACATAATGTTTGAATTAAATTTTTACTTTAATTTAAAATGAATTTTTTTTATATACTTCTGATACTGCTAAATATTTAGCATATACTTAATACATTTTTTTATTCTTACAAACTAACTTGACATAACAGCTATTGTGCTGCCCAGTGGCGTAGCCAGGGCATTGGGGGCACCTCACCAAAGAAAATTAATTGGCAAAAAAAAATCCGTTCAGAACTGAATGCTGTATGCTCTAGGGGAGGCCCATCGACATTGGATTTGGGAGCCACCTGGCACCAGGGGCCTGCCCGCTATGCCATAGTTACGCCACTGATGCTGCCTTAAGAGCCAATATTCATGTAAAATATTTTTTTCTCAACTATTTTGGGTGATTTACTCAACTATGAGGCAGATTTTGATGACATTTTCAGCCTTGGTTCTTACCTTTTTTTTTTTTTTTTTTTTTTTTTTTTTTTTTTTTTGGCATTGGCTTGTGGAACCATACAGCCATAATTCTATTACAACCATTTAATAGGTTCTTAATTTAATTACTTAAATTAATTATATTTCTATTTTTGACGATACAAGGAATTGAAATAAATGCTTGTAAATGGAAATCGACCGAGATGATAATAAAGATAAATAACAGAAGGGCTGTGTTATATTGCTAGTGTGTAATATTCTAAAAAATATTTCTCTTTGCGTTGAAAACTTTACACAACACATTATGATATGCTCTAAATCTTCTTCCTCATTACAATATGTACAAATAGCAGAGTTTTCTTTTCCAATCTTATGTAAATATGCCTTACAAATGCCGTGATTAGCTCTGAGACGGTTAATTGTTGTTATCATCCTCCTATGTTCATCAATTCCTTTAAACCAGGGATAAGATCCTACTTCACCTTGTATTAATTTGTAAAAAGAGCCTGCAGTGGTGGATTTGTACCACCTATTCCACTGCTGCAGTGCCAAGCAGTTTATTTCCCTATAAAGATCATTTGCAGGTACTGGATACTGGTTTCCATACAACATGGTTCTTACTTTAAAAAAAAACAAAAACTAATAATAGATTGATTTGCATTCTTATTTTTTAATAGCAAATTCTTTATTCCCATATTTTTTTTATTAAAATGTCTATTGTTTATTTTTTTTCAATCAATGGAAAGTTATAAAATACCCACAAGACAGTGAGATCTGAAAAATAAATGATTAATGTAATATTCCTTTTTTAATAAACATATTACTTTTAATTTTTTGTAAGTAATTTCTTTTGTTTATTAAGAAGATAATAGGATTATTAAAATAATTATCTTAGGTTAAAATATATCTTCTAGGCTTAATTTAATTGTCTTAGGCAAAGACAATTAACAAGAATATAAGTCAATTTGTCTCTTTAGTAATTAAATAGCATTGACTTTCTTAACTTCTTTTTCCTAATTTTAAACACAACCCCTTATTAAAGGTCGAGTTATGTATACTATCTGCTCCAGTTATTAAAATAAAACTTTATTTTTTAATATTTTTAAAATAATTAAACTTAAATTCACTATCAATTTATCGTGTGTTATTCATAAGATTAATATGCACATAAGTTAAGATTAGCGTGATATGTTCACACTAATAGACAATGTTAAGACATGTTTCTTGAATTTGAAATGTAAATTACAGTTTATATTAGTTAAAAAATACCTTAACTTCTATTCTCTATTGGTAATTTCTTTAAAAGCAAGTCACGTGAATAATAATTCTAGTCATATGAAAATAAACATGAACATTTTCATTTTGTTGATAAGGTTCTAAAAAAATAATAAATACTCATATTCCAAAAATCTATTGTATTATTCTCATTTACCAATTGTCTTCATTAAAGAATATACCTTTCTTTTTTGCATACTGCTTAGAAATTAGCAGTTGACTCCAAATTAACAAATGTCCAAATTGTTGTGGGTATCAAATTTTAAAGTTTTACATGGATATTAAGATGAAAAAATGTGTAAAACACAAACTTAAATATGCATAATTGAAATACAAATGTGTAAAGTATATGCGATTACATGGTTTTGAGAAAATATTGAGTAATGCTTAGATAAGGGTTGTTCATTTGAACTCCCCTTCTTTTTGCAGCACCCTTACTATTTAATTAGGATTCCCAAGGTTTTGGTTGAGAGGAGAATACTTAATTCCAAACATTTTGATTTTAGCTAAGCTCGATTAAATCAGTTGTTTAGTTTAGATATAATTATTTAGTTAATGTTGTTATTAATTTTTATTTTCCTGTTATTATTCGCTTTTTTAGCTGATTTTAAAAAAAAAAAAAATTCTATTAATTATAAGATGGTGAATAATGAAACCAATCATTTGAAAAATGCATTGCTTACTATTATTAAAATGTTAAAACATGAAAATGTCACTTTTAACATTAATACAATCCGTTGAGAAAACATTTTCTTTATATTTTAAATTTTCTTGTGTGCTATAAGGTACTGTAATTAGCAATTAGCCTAGGATCTTAAATAATATTACTCTAGAAGTGACAAGAACCAAGTTATCAAAATGCTCTTCCTTGACTTTTCATTTTTTCACTTTCATATTTGAAATAGTCCAATTTTTTGTTTGTTTTTATTTCTTCATATAACTGCATTTATCTTGTCTCCACAATTTTGTGGATCTGGACCATTCCCTTGCCTAAATTGGGTGCAGCTTCATGCTCTTGGTAATATACTATTTTTTTCATATTTATAATGTAATCTAAGGGCATTGTATAATTAAAAAAAAACATTAAATTTAAATCTATTCCTAATTTTATTTAATAAAACAAATGCTTAGATTTTAATTAAACTGTTCAAAGTTGGTAACAAACTAACAGTGACATCAGAATCTTATTATTATCGTTTATGGTCCTTTGGTTGGAGTATAGCTGCATGAACTTTCCAATAAAATAATATTATCTCAATAAAATGTCTGATTGTAATAATCTAATATATCTTATTAATCTATTAATTGATTATTTTTATTAGAATCTGAAGGAGTAGTTAAATGTCAGTGTGTAATAGTTAAAGAAATAGACATTCCATTATTGTATTAAAAAAAAAAAATAGAATCAGTCAAATGGAATTAATTACTTGAAAACAAATGCTTTAGATTAATTTTATGATTCTGATGTATATATTTTCCTTGATAAGGAAATCATTTATTTTAAAATGTTTTTTCTGCATAATTGTAGTGTCTCTATAAATTATGTCTTTGTATTTTGCTATTAGTTATAGTTTTACAATTGATAATAATTTCAGTAATCATGCCTCGTTAACCATTGGTATCACTTATCACTTCCTACCAATGTCTTAGAAATATTCTTATATGAGAAACTTTCTTCACTAGATGATCTAGAATTCTTTCTAGGTTCAATTATACAATTTTGAGCATTGGCTTATGTGATTGGAAAAATCAAAACAATCTATACTGTTATGCATGTTTTTTTAATGAACATAGTTTAAAACTACTATTATGTTAACTGAAAATTTATTTTAAATCAAAACTTAAAAATTAAATTTTGAAAATTTATTAGGATACAAACTTCTTTCAGGAGATTAGTCTATTGATAAATTTGATAGATTCGTTTTGAAATAAGTAAAGTTGGTTCTAATCTGTAAAATTGCTTTTCGTAAGCCAGCATCCTTTAAAAACTCCTTTTAAAATTCACTACCTAGTAATATCATAAATTTCTGACAGGATTTGAATGATAAGAGTTATTAATTTCTTTCAAGGACATAAAAATTCAGACATTTGTTTCTTCTTATGGTTTTACATTTTGTAACATATTATAATTAATTGAAGTTTTAACTGTTATCATCGACATGTCTCCTTCACAAGTTTATACCAATATGGTTGATTATTTTATATAATTTATTTTCTTCAAAGAATTTAAGTTACCTCTAAATTAAATAATAAAGTGTGATTCAATTTTCACTTATAACTTTAAATTTGCTTACTCACTTAAAGTTATTAACTTTAAGATCTAAACTATTCTGAATAAAATGTATTTATTATTCTGTTGTCACTGTTTTTAAAGTACTATTTTAT
Organism: Gerris lacustris; assembly: GCA_951217055.1. Taxonomy (NCBI): domain Eukaryota; kingdom Metazoa; phylum Arthropoda; class Insecta; order Hemiptera; family Gerridae; genus Gerris; species Gerris lacustris. Next base: position 58,676,036 of record OX578277.1, on the reverse strand, counting down.
ATTTATTACAATTCTATTTTTACCAAATTATAAAATAAGCAGTACTATTAATCTTACTGCTGGTAAGGTAATGTAATCAATTAGAATAATCGGATAGTGAATTGTTTTGAGGATAATGTCGTAGTAAAGAAATAGATAAGTTTACTAGGCCACTTATTTTGTGTATATATATGTGTGTATATTGTGAAATTACTCTTATCTGACATGCTTACTCTTTTATAGGGACATTTTTTGGTTTCTCTGATCAACGTTTAATTTTAAATTTCCAAATAGCATAATATTTAAGAAGTGAAAGCTACATTCCCAACAGGTGTCAGTTTAAGATGCATTTCGCTTTATATGTTAACTATTTTTTTACTTATAGGACGTATTCAATTAAAATAATATATAAGAACCACAAATGAGGGAAAAAAGTAAAAATAATAAAGAATAGACAGTTACTATTTTTCAATTATTTCTCAACTTAGTTCCTAATTGTTAACATGTTAAACATAATTTGTATTTACATGTTTATCTTAACATCATGATATAATATGGATCTCAATAAGGATTGTCTGTTATAAATAAGTAGATTTGATTGTTTGAAGACAACATTGTAGAGTTGATATTATTTTTATTTTTTAAAAAAGTCAGAACACTCAATATTTTGTCCAATAACCTAGGCCTAAAAAAACAACAAAAAAACACTAAACAACAAATTACTGGTGAGTTATGGTGATAAATCCAATTTGTAAGTATGTATTTAATAATAGTATAGAATAAATAAGAAACACACCGACAATCATATGGGTTTGATTCCCAGTGAGGTGAGTTATGTTCCACACTAATAATCACACTACTAGATGTGAAAGTAGCTAATCTCTCCATTTATGATGTAAGGACATTAATTATACTGACGAGTATTTGTACACAATAAAAATAATAAAAAATTGAATTAAAAAAAATATATATATATTAATAATATAATTAATAAAAGAATGTGCTTTTAAATATCATATTATAAAACGCTAAACACATTTAGCAAATATTGTGATAATTTGCCACATTTTTTTATTTAAGAAATACAATTATTTCTTGTTAGTGATAATTTATTAATATTAAATTATTATTAATTAGTGACATCTATTTTTGTTGTGGCCAAAATATATGTGCACGTTTTAGCTAATCACAAATTAATATTTTTGTTTACTCTATATAACAAATTTTCCCTGATATATTATTTCAGAATTGATAATATTGAACCAACTGGTCTTTAATCAATTAGTTTTCTTTTAGTATAAATAATTCTTTTAATGTAAGTAGAAGATACCTTCAATATTTTCTTTGGAAAAAAAGATAATGGCAAATATTTATTTTTGATGTTTATAATTTATTGTTAGTTCAAAGATGCTGTTAAAAATGTTTTAGACACACTTTATATTGTTATTTTTATCAAATAATATGCTTTAAAAAAAAATGTATTCCAACCAAATTTGAAATAAAAATAGTTTGCCAATTAGAGTGGCACATAGCTTCCTCGCATACTATCTTGTACTTTATTGAAGTTATGCTTTTACAACTCATTATGGTCTAATGTATTTAATTGTTTCCCCTTTTTTTTAATCTGTCAAAATTGTTCTGTTTTTTACATGAATAAAAGTTCTTGAAGCAATATTTAATGTGCGCTGGCAGCTGAAAATAATTTAGGGCTATCTGCAGACTACTTAGGAAAACCATCTAAATTTCTTAAAAATCAGATAAGTACTTTTGAAGATATAGGTGTAAATAAATGTATATTTGTGCACATGTGGAAGAGAAAAAATTAGGTGCAGAAGATTGAAACTTACGTGGGAACAAAGGGCTAAATATTTCATTAAAATAGAATGAGTAGTTTTTAAGATATGTAAGTTCACAAAAATTGAGCGGCAGACAGACATGGGACCAAAAATGTTCCCTGATGTCTGAAATGGATTTCTGAATTGGAATTTTTGAAATCGCAGGCATGACATTTTTTGTTCTTCAGAGCAATAACATAGCTTCCGTTTCATCCGGTGAGCTCAGAAGCAAAAGTAAATAACAATAATAATTAAACAAATAAAATTAAGTTAGTATGAACAACATTTAAAGGCTTCTAAAACCTTTTTATTTTAATTTTAAACAAGTTTATTTTACATTATTATATCAATGGAAATATCAAAATGAAATTTCTCTAGTTATTTCATACGTTTGTAGATTATTCTCCTTCCTACTTTTTGTATGCAAAAATGCAGTATGAGAAAAAGCTCAACTAAATATGGTGGTTTATATTGATGGTAAAGCATATTTGTTGGGTTCATTTCAACCTTTGAACTTATAAATTGAATTATTTCTTTCCTCTAGTTTACTAAATCAAGACTAATTGTTATAAATCTTGTATATTCAGTTAAAATATCAATTCAATGATATTAAACAAATTATCTCTCGTTCTTAAATAATTTTACACTACATCTCTTTAAAAATTGTTTAATGAATTCAAAAAATAAAATGTATCTTTGAAAAAAAAGTATTATATTTTCACAAATTATTAATTATACAAATCTAGCTTCAATTTTTGTATTGCCCTAGTTTTTGTAGAATTTATTGAACAGTAAGAGTAAATATTGACCAATGACCAATTTAATATCTAAATCCACAGTAGCAAATTTTTAGTGCAATCCAAAACTAGTCTGTTCTATAAAATTGTTGTTTTTTAATAAACTAATCACATATTTAATTTTTGTTTCTCAAAAATTTTGTTTAAATATACATATATTATTTTTATCACCTTCAAAAACAATAGTGTATTTTTTTAAAAAAATTATTGTTATTTTGTTATCAACTCTACAATGTTAATGGCTTCAAGTTGGCCAAGCATTGAGTTAAAAACTTGAATTATGAGATCATTCCCATAAATATGATTTACACATTAGTTCAAAAAGCAAAACAAATATTTACAATAAATAATTTTTTATACTTAGCTAAAAACAAACTGAAGCAAAAAATGTTTAATCTATTTTATTATTATTAATTTATAGGAAAAATTTAAAGTATGCTAGTAAAATATAAGATAAATAAATTAAATACTACCTATCATAAATATAAATTGTTATTATTGATTTGTGATGGTTCACTTTTCTATGCTTTTGAATTACTTATGGAACACTGCTACTTTTTTCTTCTTTTGCATATTATTTTATACTTAATATATTTTTGGCTGATCCCCAGATTAAGGTACATTCGAGAATCTAGCCAATATATTTGATTTCAATCAATACTTTATAATTTATTCATTTGAAAGATTATATCCCTTGCTCAAACAGTAAATTTGAGGCGGTTAGTTTTGGTTTTTAGTCCTTAGTTTTCTAAGCCCTTCCCCAAAACATACCTTACTCTGCAGAATTACCTTATTTTCTTCTAATATTCTTATTATGTGTTAAGAGTTGTGGGTTTGTTTGTGTCACATTTTCATTACATGATTTTATTCCTTTGCACTTCAAATACAAATTATGACTATCTTAAGTAGTTACATTTAAACTTAAACAAAAATTTAAAAAATGATGATTTTTTTTTTTTACAACGAAGAAATCTCAGATAGGGTGTTTTTTACTGGTCTAGTCTGAAGCTAATTTGTTCATTAGATTTCAGACATTAAAACAAATATATATCTACTTATTGTTTGTACATGCATGATTTTGTTTAATTTAAAAAAAAAATCTTTAATTGTTTTTAGTTTAGATGCTTTCTCCTTATTTCCAGTCATTACTCTTTAAGTTTTTTTTTTTAATTTTATAATTATAAAAATGATTGAATAAGAAAGCTAAATGTAAACTCTGTGGTCATGATAAAAGGTTGTATTTGAGATAAGTGATATTGGGAAATTTATGGGTCAATTAATTTATGAATTAATTATCCATTTAAATTAAGGTATCTCATTTGAGCTGTGTAAAAATGGCGGAAATAATTTGAATGATAACATTACCATTTATTTGTGTGCTTGAACCAAATTTAAATTGTACCTTGATTATTTTATTAAGTTGTATTTTTTTAAGGATATATTTTTATATTATTTTTTAGTCCTTCGTCTCTTTTTATTTTATTTTATTAATTTATCAAAGTTTGTTTAACATTCACACTTTTTTTAATTAATTTATTTGTAATATATGTACAAGACTGTCATTTATTTAAATAATAAAATATGTAATCATATTATAATTGTTTTTTTATTTAATTACCTATGTATAGTTATCTTAAGTTGTTTAATTTTTACGAACTCTTGTTTTTTTTAATGGTTTTGAGGTTTAAAAAAAGGAAACTACCAACAGCCTTGAGACACCAGTAGCCAACCTTGGGATTGTACATTCAACTCAAAAGAAGTTTATTTGCATACTGTGTGTGTGTGTGTGTTTTATATATATATATATATATATATATATATATATATATATATATATATATATATATATTATATATATATATATATTATATATTATATATATATTAATAATAAGTACAGTAACACTGAATTGTTTACACTTTTTAATTTAATGATTGTTATTGTATTAGAAGAGTTTCCTTAATCCTACCTGACTTAAGTAAGCCAAAGAAATAGAGGATTCAAGTCAGTTCCCTAAATATAGCCAGTCGTAGTACGTAAAAAATTTGATTTCATCCTTATCAATCTTAGAATAATTGCCTACATTTGTTTATTTCTTTTATGTCCTAATCTACATCATATCAAGTTACAGGAGGGATTAGCACATTATACATCTACTTAATGTAAAGCTAACGTTGCACTGAGGTGGAGGTTGGTGGGCTAGTGGTTTTTATTGTGGCGACCAAATTTAAAAATCAAGCTAACTTCCTACAGGTTTCCTTGAAAAAAAGCTTGGCTGCCTGTAAAAACCTTGACTGATAATGTCACTGCACACAAGTAATAACCTCTCTCGAAGAAGGAGGCACCGTGGCAGTCAACGCAGCTAGTTCCACCTAAATTATATTGTGGACACTAGGGCCAAGCCACCTGCCTCCACCTTTACTCTTGCAGTGCAGCCTTAGCTTAACCGAATAAGCCAAGGCTGCTTGAGAGAAGTGTGTCTCATGGGAGTTGTACTTTCTCTCTTGTTAGTTTTTTCTCTTATTAAGGGAAGAGGTTAACCATTTTAGGTTGTTTGGGGTAGGGTGTGAAGTGAGTAACTACTACTCTCTACACTCCCTACCTAAAATTCTGCCACGCATAAATATTTATGTTTGTGATTTTTTTTTTTTTCAGGGTTTCATTATTAAAATTATAAAACAAAAAAATAATTTGAGTGTTTTATCAAAAGTAATAAGAAAATTATGGCATAAATAAAATATTAATGAATTATGGTGTACAATATATTATTATAATAATATAATTATTTAAGAAATTTATTCGAGTTTTTTTTTGAAAATTGTAATGTATGCACAAGTAATCTTACTATTAATAACAAAAATTATATTGAAAATTCACTTAGTTTTTATAAATTCATACTCTCATGGATTCGCACTCATGGTGGAATTGCGATTATGCTAACCACTCAATTACCCTGGTCCCCAAGAAATTATTAATTTTACATTTACAATGCATAAATAACTATGTTTAAATAACATATTATTATTTTCAAACCATAATAAAATTGAGTGAATCTTACAATTTTAATTTAATATCGTCAGTGTATTGATAGGATTACTGATCATCGCTAGGATAGATATCTTTAGATATGTATGATTTTAACCCTGGGGAAAGCGCGGTGCTGTTATGCCCAAATTTTAAATAATCCATACTTTGAAATTTATGGAGAAATGCAGCAATTGGAAGGGGGGGGGTATTTTTCTAGCTATATTTCTTGCTATTATCAGAAGAACCAGTCGCTGTTTGTCATCATGCATGATAATACTTCAATTCTGTGCCAATATTGTCCTAGGGGCACTTCAACTTAAATTTTATTATTAAGCTAATTTTAGTGAAATTTATACATTTGATATCTAACTAATATGAGAATTAATATTGAGACTGACTGATTTTGTGCTCGCAAATTAGAAGATTAAATAACGATAGTTTATAATTTAAAAAAATAAAATAAACCAATTTAAATATGTTTTAGTAATATTTTGCTATGATTTCATGTTTATATTTATTTTACTTGTTGAGTGGGCATTTAAAACAGATTATGTCCTATCAGGGGTGCGCATCCAAGGGCTAATAATTTAACATGTCTTATTGATACTTGGAGAAAATATTAAAATAAAATTATTATTATGGTTTGACAAGATCATTTTGATACCAGTAACTTACTCTTGTTTCAATTTTATAATAAGTAAATAAATACAATATTAAATAAATAGGTATGAATATCAATAACAAATATCATAGTATGAAGTTAAATTAAATTATATTACAAATAATCCTGGTTCGGATTCAGCAGTCTTTTCTTTTTAATTACAGGAAATTGAACTTTCTTTTTCATTGGTGGTATAATTGCTTTAGGTTTTATCTCTTGTGAATAGTTAGAATCATTGGGCAAAGTCATATGGAAGCCATCTAATAAAGTGTCGATTGTCGGAATATCGTGCGTTTGAATTATTTTCATCCTTTTAGCTGATGTTGAAGGTGATGAATTCTCGTTTAAGCTCTCCTTAACTAAATCAGATTCAAAATTTGTATCCACCTTTGGAGTGTTATTATTACATATTTGCTGTGGAAAATCATTATTTAAGTCCTCCTCTCTTTTATTAGATGTATTTAATTTAGTATCTCCTGATTTTTCATCAATGTCATTTTTAAAATCTCCATTCTGATTACCAGTATCTTGTACACCTATATTTTGATCAAGTCTATTGATAATTTGAGTATCTGAATCTTGAAAGCAAACAATTGTTTTATTGCTGCGATCACAGTAGAATGGAGATTTCAAATTACAGTTCGAAGGTTGTTTTCTATTATTAATGACATGCGAATTTTTGTTCTGACCTAAATCTCTGACCTGAAAACAGTTAATTGCAAATAAATGTGAGATTTTGTTTGGAGGAATTAGGGAGAAATATTTATTAATTTTTCAGATATTGAGGCTAAGGTAATTTGACTTTCTTAATTAAGGGTATTAAAGAAGCTTTATTAAAAAGGAAGCGTTTCCTATAATGTAAGATATATGCTGGTAGGCCCACATTAACCAATGGGTAGACTGGACATTCGCCCGGGGTCGGGGTCTCAGAAAGGGTGGGAAATCTACATAGTGATCAGAACACTTGAAATACTGATCGAAATGGTGGCTATTGAGTGCTTTGGTTCAAGGTTCCTGAAATCGGGGCTTGCATGCTGTTAATTAATTAAACTGCTCAAAAAAATAAAGTTATTTTGCTAAAATTATAATCATATATACATACATATATAATCATTATATGTATATATATTATTGCCACACAAGTAACTTTGGAATAATATATAAATAATAATAATTGCCTTATTTGGAGATGGGTAAAAGAAATTCCTTTGACGCCAGTAATTTAATTCTTCTTTTAGAGCAGAGATTTCATTATCTTTTTTCCTTAATTTTTCATCAAACTGAAAAATAAATGCAGTGTTAATTTAAGAAATAAATTTGAAATTAAGGAATAAGATTAATACCCTGTTTAGTTAAGTATGTACCAATACATTAAATGTACAATTGAGCTTTTCTTTGCAATTTCTTTAATATGACTGCATCCAAATCCAGGGTTATAACTGGTCTGTTTGAGTATTGTAAAATAGCCAGTGTTAGTGAAATCTCTAAAAAGCTGAGCTTGCTTAAATTTGTATAAAACTATTAATACTATACATCATGCAGCTCTATCATTAAAGCAAGCGCAATACAATAGTTAATCATGATGAGTTGATAGTTTAAGAGGATGATTGGAATAGAGTGGTTTAGGGGGGGGAGGGGGGAGCTTGGTGACTTCCCTATCCTATTCCACTAACTTACTTTCCCAGATATCTCCCTTCCATCTATTATAGAACGTATCACTTCACTAAAATAAAATCTCGTTGTATCAAGTTAAAATTTTACATGCTTCTTTCAATAGTACTTATGAACATGAAGTTTTATTACATTTGTTATGTTAAAAAATAAGATACTGGAAAAAAGTTGCTTTCTGTATTTAGATGTTTAGATCTGATTTAAAGGATTTACCGATCTTCATCACTTGATAGGAATGTATGTCTCTGTTGGTTTTACTAAAAAAAAAAAAAAATGTTTGTCTCATTGAATAGATGATGTTAGAATCTTTACCCGTCCTAAAATTCTAATTTTAAATTTGAAGCTCACAATTATGCCAATGTTGCATGCAAACGCTTGAACCGATAACTCTCTGCCCAAGGCACTTAGCTGGAGTATTAGAAAACGAACTTGTATATTAAATTTTAACTAAATTGGTAAATTTTTACTTAAGTTATTGGGTGACATGTAAATGTTACTGACAATCAGACAGACAGGATGCATATTTTGTTGAATGTAAAAAGCTCACTTCAATTATATAATAGCTTTACTATAAACATCCAATATCATAAAACAAAACAAATTAAAAAAAAAAATAATAATAATATTTTTTTAAATATTTTGTTGGCTGTGAACCCTTTTTTCCTTCTGTTTATTTTTTTTTTAATAAAAAGAAAAAACTATATTTAAAATATATTTTTTCTTCTTCGTCTTTTTAGGGTTTTTTTAAATAATAAAACTCTCCTTTCTTCTCTTTAAGTAAGCTATATTTCGCCTTAACTTAAGGCTTCTTCAGGCTACAATAATAGATTTAAAAAAATCGGTCCGAGACAACTCAGACAAACTTTCTCATATATGAGTTTATAATTACTTAGCCCAGTGTTTCCATTTATTAGTTTTCAAATGTACATTTAAATATTATTGAACATTTCATCAAAATTTATCATAAAAATAACTTCTCTTGGGCGGGGAATCGAACCCGGGCTCTCTCCGCCGCGTTTTAAGCTAATATCTCAGGAACTAGATTTTTCCCGGGAAAACGGCTTATATCGTTGGATTCGTATTCACATGGACTACATTTTAGAATTTTTTAATCAAAATCGTCGGAACCGTTTTCGAGAAATAATTTTTTTTCAGAGTTTTTGGGGGGTAGCGCCCCCAAATTTAGAGCTAAAATTCATTTCTCGATTTCGCCTCGGGGTATGATTTTTCTGAACATGTATGCCAAATTTCGTCAAAATTGGCCCAGTAGTTTAGGCTCCAGGTGTCTGCACAGACGACAGACAGACATTTTTTAAAAACCACTTTTTTGGACTCAGGGGTCCTCAAAACATGTAAATCCATCAAAATCGAATTTTCGCGCCATCACAATACTTTCTCTTTATATGAGAAAGTAAAAATAGATTTGATATGTAAAATAAGTAAATCCTAACAAAAGACAGAGAACTTAACATAAATTGCATTTAATATATTTTACATACCACTTTTTTAGTTTGTTTTGAAACTTCATCATAATTGAGTTTGGTAAAGGCAAGTTCATCCTCTAAGTTAGATATTTTCCTTTCTAGTTCTCGAATTTCCATAGTTAAACTATCTTTCAGATAATTTCCTAAGACAGAGGGGTTTTGCAGTTTGTTTACTTCTTAGGATAAAATGTAGTACTACACAGATTGAAACAAATATTTTAAAAATAAGAAAATATGTTGTGTTAATGTAGAAATAAATGCTTAATAATTCCTTATCACCTTCTTCTAGATGTTTCTTCTTCAGAGAATCTATTTCTTTTACAAATTTTTCAGACAGATCAAATTTTGCATTTTTCCATTTTATTTTTTCTGCATTGTGTAGCTAAATCACATTAATATTATTAAATTATTGGAAAATTTACATATTTTAAAACTAGGTATACCATTGAAAATAATGCAATAATTGGTGAACAAAAGTATATAATTTTATTACTTCTCGTTCTGTTTCTAATGCAGTGTCTAGGTCTTTTTTCTGTTTCTGTAACTTATTTATCTCACCTAAAATCATCAATGGAAAAACTGTGATTATTAAACTGATAATCTATGTATATCAAATTAAAGTTTTGTCTGTACATTGGTCAGAATTGAAATTTTTTTGGATACTTCATTTTATACATTCCGAAAACTGAATCTGGGATGTGTGTCTGTCGCCCCAGTCAAACTTTATAGGCGCAAAACTGGCTAAGCAAAATCGATTAATTTTTTTTTTCAGATGTGAGCGCAATTTGTAGGCTTGGTTTCATCGAAAAATATTGAGTAGAACCAAAGTTATTAACAATTTTATAACAAATAATAACCTAAAAAACTTAGGTTGACAGTGAAGGAGAGTATGATTTACCGTTTCCGTTGACCCACCACAACCAAAATCCACAGACTTGCTAATCAAAATGTTTGGGTACTTCTAGACCACATAAAGACTCGCGGTTTTTTGCGTTTGGTCGGATATTGGCCCAAACTAACTGGAAAAATCCGAAGTTTAAAAAAAAATTGTATCCCCCCCCCCTTAATAAATTGAAGATTGCGGGTGAAACTTTTAAATTCTTTTGAAGGCTTATTGTGCCTAAACGGGAAATCGTATCGAAAAGCAGATTGCACCAGCGGTAACTGATTTTAAAAGAGCTACAACTTTGGACCTATGACATTTTGTCGTGCCTCCATCGGTTCTGCCTTAAATAGAGCTAAATTTGATTTTTTTTTTTTTTTTTTAAATTGACTTTGAGCTGTTGTTGGCGTCCGCAATTGTTGACCGATTTAATTTGTAATTGGGGTTCTTAAACCTCACACTAATGCTTTTTAAATCGAGTATTTATTATTTTATTACTTCTTCCTAGAACTATAGTTATTAAATATTTACTTGTGCAACTGCCCTATAGAGAGAAGAGACCGGTAATTAAATTAATGCACCATGCACCATCATGGTTGATGACTGTTCAATGACTTCCCAGTCCAATTGGTTTTGACTACTTTTATTTTCTGATTTATTATACCTTTTTTAGCATTGTTATTTATTACTATATTAGTTTCTATTGGTTATTTTTTAAATATATAGATAGACTCCAAAATACAATTTGGAGAGTATTACATTCTTAATAACGGAATAAATATAAATATATATAGTCCTGGTATTATTCCTAGAAGACTTTGGAAACAAAACTATTTAGGCACTTTATTTAATTGCTACGCCTAAATGATTATAGGTAACATAGCCACTAATACCTAGCATGAGCCCCGCGCGGGGTGAAAAATACTTCCTTCATTTATTAGGTTTATAAATTATATTGTTACCTACTCAAAAGCATTTAGTAACGTTATAAAAATAAAAAAAATAATAGGAAAAATATAATAACAGTGATCTTTACGCTTGTACAAATACAAAGGTTAATAGATAATATCTAGGGGTGATATTATCATCCCTAACTCTTGTACTTAAACTAGAGTTCAAAATAAAACATTTTACTTTAATTCCCAAAACGAAATTTTCCTACTTGCCATTGTCCTGGGTTTGACAAACCAAGCCCCGACACTTCCATAACGACGAGGACTAATACAAGAAAAGGGAAAGATAATTGAAGTTGTGTAAAAGTACTGATAGTGTAAGGGGGAAATCAATGTAGTTAAGCAAGAGAAAAAAAATAGTAGTATTTCATGATTAAGCCCTCAAGAAACACTTTTTTAATTTAAAAACTTATTGTTTTAAAACAAAAAAAACTTGGTTTTAAAAGTAACCCCATTGTCATACCTTCTAGTGATGTACTTTGTTCCAGTATATCTCTGTACTGATTAAGATTTTCTTGAAGCTTTTTGCTGTGGCATGTTACACTGAGCTCATTTTCCTTAGATAATTTTAATTCTTGTTGAGTTTTTACTAACAAAGCTTCTGTTTCCTTTATTTTATTACATTTTCCTGTGTAGTTCTGTTGAAGATAATATTGTTAATCACAAGGTAATTGTAGTTGTAAAAATTATAATGAAAGATAATTTGTAGTTTTAATAAGTAAATTAAACTCAATACTTTTTAGTAATAACTAATTTTAGGAAAATATCAATTTAAAAAATAAAAAATATGAATTACAGAATTATGATTTGTTAATAATATTCTTATATTTTAGTTTTGAAATAATTGTTGGATCAATGGTGAGCCAGTATTTTCCAATAGCATATGCCAATTTGTTTAGTGTAAATACATAGTATGTATAAAAATATAAATACATATTTGTAATTTAATACAGACAGAGCTCTAGTGCATTTCATAACTTCTTACTTTTAACTCTAAAGCAACAGTTAAGTTTTGACAAAAGCATTTTGTAATAATCAAAGTGAAACAAATACCTAATAATTAGTAAATTAGGCATATTTTAAAGAATATTGTTATAAGATAAGCTGTATAAAAAATAAAAACAGCCAAACTATAATTGGCAAGTTACCCTATTAAGAACATCTTAATAATAGAGCATGAGAGAAATTGCTAAAATTAAATATTATCACACCAAGAGTAGCAATGATTCTACCAACAACAGCCTTGCTCAGGGCTTTGACAGATCCTGGATATTACAACAGTTTGGAATAATTATGCATTTCAATGCAATGACAATAATTTATTGTTGAAAGAAAATTGAAATAATATTTGTTGGACTCTCAATTTAATCCAGGAGATAGCATGGATAAAAGTGTCGGACTAACATCAAGCTAGAACGTTGTGTATTAGTTAATCTATTTTGATGCCCTTTAAGAATATATGGTCATAGCTTGGACATAAGATGTTAAAAAACAAACCTGAGAAGAGTGGCCTTGTCCCCCCCCCCCCCCCCCCATTTTGGCAGACAATGTGATTCATAATCCTGAGTACAAAATTAGTTAATAGACTAAAAATCAAATTAATGATGTTGTGTAGAAATATAATCGAGTTCCCTATTACAGTTGAGGAATTAAAAAAGTCCGAAATAGTTATTTTGAAGTCTTTGCAGGAAATTAATTTTTCTAAAGAAATTAAGTTATTACAACAGAAAAGGTTATTGCCAAAAAAAGGGGTTTTAACACATCTTAATCCGTTTCTTGATGAGCAAGGGCTATTAAGAGTAGGCGGTAGGCTTAAATATTCAGGTTTGTTAAGTAGGCATCCTATAATCATTCCAAAAAATTCTCATCTTACCACATTAATCGTTAGACATTATCATGAAAAAATAAAACACCAAGGTAGAAGTGTAACCTTAAATGAAATACGCTCTGGAGGATACTGGATTATTGGTGCTTCATATCACGTTAGGAAACTGATCTCCCAGTGTATTATGTGCAAGCATGTACGAGGTAGATTTGAAGCACCAATAATGTCGGATCTACCAAAGTCTAGAGTAATCGAAAGTACTCCATTTTCATTTAGCGCCGTTGACTGCTTTGGTCCATTTTATGTGCGCCATGGTCGCAAGCAAGAAAAAAGGTACGGAGTCTTGTTTACGTGCTTAGCTTCAAGAGCTATCACCCTAGACGTCCTTGATTCTCTTAACACGGACTCCTTTATTAATGCATTGAGAAGGTTTAAGTCAAGAAGAGGAGAAATTCGGGAACTTAGGTCAGATCTTGGCACTAACTTCATTGGTGCGAATGAAGAACTCAAGAGAGCACTGAAAGAAGTTAATACTAGACCTGTTTCAAGATATTCGTTGACTCAATCATGCAATTTTGTTTGGACCTTTAATACACCGAAGGCTAGCCATATGAATGGCGTCGTTGAAAGGCTTATAGGATCTGTAAGGAAAGTTCTTGAAGTTATGTTAATCGATCATCCTGGGTTATTAACCGATGATTGTCTGAGAACATTATTCTGTGAAGCTGAAAGTATAGTGAATGGAAGACCATTAACTGTTTCCAATATTCAAGATCCTGACTCGATGGAACCACTTACTCCGAATCATGCTATCTTGTTAAATCCTCGTCCAATTCAGCCTCCTCCTGGTATATTTGAAAGTAGTAAAGAATATGTTCGAAAAAGATGGAGAAGGATTCAACATATGGCAGAAGAATTCTGGGCTAGATGGAGGAAGGAATACGTCACCATTCTTCAAAGGAGAGAAAAATGGAATACGGTAAAAAGAAATATTAAGGTTGGTAACATCGTAATTTGTGACGTTGAGCAAACGCCTAGAAATAAATGGCCTCTGGCTATCGTTGAAAAAGTCAAGTCAAGCTCTGACGGAACAGTCAGAAAGGCCTTGTTACGCTTTGGAAATTACAAGATACTAGAAAGACCTGTCGCAAAATTAGTTGTTCTGTTACCTACAAGTGACAACACATCTTCAGCCGGAGACAGTTCGATCCCCGACGAGGAACCTGTAAGTTCTTCTTAAGAACTTGGGGAGCCATGTCACTGGCGTGAATTTATATTTTATTATTTTGAGTTTATTTTGTTTGTTTTATTTTTGATTTGATGTAAAGTGGAAAAAATATGAAAAAAAGGAAAATTTTATTTTACAAGGTTTATAAGTTTATAAGATATTAAAGATTTCATTGCTTCGTAAAAGATTTCCTTTTTGGTTGTTGTGTTAAAAGTTTCGCGCTGGTCAGGTTCGGCCAGCGACATTTAACAATAAAGTACTTTCATCAAGCGCACATAATTTTTTAAGAGTGCTGTAGAATTATGTCGAATACTTATGATGTACAACAAAAATAGTCACCTTTCCTGGTAATTATAAATAGCAAGCAGACAAAATTAGTAGGTTTTCAATCAATCTACATAATAATTATCAATTTTGTTTTTAGTTTTCTTTAAATATGGTTATATACCTACCTTATGAAGAAAGTTTTTAACTAAAGCCTGAAAATCTTTAAGATCTCCTTCAAGCTCTCTATTCAGTGACATTTTTCTATGCTTTCATGAACTATCTAATTTTTTATTAAATAATGAAAATTATTTTTGCATTTCACCCAAGAAGTGTTTTAAGAGAAATATATAGTTTATAAACAAATAAAATACTGACTGTTAGTTTTCATTCACAGGAAGTGAAAATAAAAAATGGAATCATCTAATGTCTAAACAAAGATTTAATATTGTTATGCCTATAAAAAGATTTACAATTTACTGAAGTGATATAGAAAATATATCACATTCAATTATTGGTTGTAAGAGATTTTGAATAAAGAATTTATCAAATAAATTTTATTTATTAAGAAATTTTAAATTAGAGTAGGATAGGGTTGACAAAATTCCAAAAGAGACCCATAGTAGAATTGGGGCACCCCCTGAATCTCTATCTCCCTCCCCAATTAACATATTATTTAATATAAATTCATTTAAAAAAATTCTGCATCGAAGTAACAAAAGTGTTGATATTCGTTACAAAATGCTACTATTTTATTGAGAAACATTTAATATGCATATTTATTCTATGCTGTAATCAATAATAATGTTCCCACTGAAAATCACTATCAGAAAGAAGAATATACAGTATGTGCCAAATAGTCCGACGATTTTGATTAAAAAATTCTAAAATGTAGTCTATTTAAATACGAATCTAACCATATAAGCCGTTTTCCCGGGAAAAATCTAGTTCCTGAGAAATTAGCTTAAAACGCCGATGGAGAGAGCCCGGGTTTTGATTACCCACCCAAGAGAAGTTATTTTTATGATAAATTTTGATGAAATGATCAATAATATTTAAATGTACATTTGAAAACTAATAAATGGAAACACTGGGCTAAGTAATTATAAACTCGTATATGTGAAAGTTTGTCTGAGTTGTCTCGGACCGATTTTTTACTTTTTCTGCACTGTCAACACACTAAAACTCATTTGGAACAAAAACATTTTTTGTAGAATTTTTATTGTGATCCTTAGACCAAATCCGCCCGATACCTTGGCTAATGACATCAAATTTCACTACAGCATCATATATTTATCATTTTTTAATTATTTTATTACATCTAATGCCAAGGAAGTGTAGTCACTAGACTACTTCTTCAAATTGTTTCCGTCATGTACACAATAATATCTGCATCACTTGTTACAATATAATGGCGGGGATACAATTATGCATTCACCCCGAATGAGCGTTTGTTCAGCCCATTTTGCTCAGATGTGGACAGGGCGAGCCGAATCGGATGTAAAGGCCTCAACCCGATCCAAGCGTTGTCAAAAAGATCAAAGTAAGCATATGCTCGGTTCGTGCTCACTGTGGACAGGGTTAAACAACTTGGGTCAGGCCGAACTATATGAGAACTATACTGTTATTGTTGAATGATTATCACCTTCCTGACTGTTCTAAGTCTGAACATGCAAGGTGATGAGCGCCCCACCCCTCAAACCAAACAGGAACCTACACTCATTCGACTAGAAGCTAAAAACCACGAAAAAGTTTTGCGCCGGAAGGTTACAATCCTAGATAATAGGTTACAATTGAACCTCAACAACAACAACAAGAGAAGGTTATAACTTATAACTCGTGAACGTTGTATGGGTTTACTGAATAGTATGTTATGCGTTACTTTTTAAGTATTTATCTGTATAATAGTAATTAATAAATATATTGTAAAATGTAGAAATATTTTTTTTTCTGTATAAAGGTAACATTTAAGTATTTGCAGGAAGCAAGAAAAGGGAACTACTTGTTCATTTTCCAAGACTTGGATTGGAAATGAAGAGTGGAGTCAATATTAATTCTTTTAATTTGTACAATCTTGTGATAACAAAAATATTTACAGGTACCTAAAAATAACAGGAATCAGTCTGGAAAATATTACATTTTTCATAGAACAATTATTTTGAACTCTGCTAGGCTAAGACTAAAACTTATAAAGAATACTAAAGAGGCTGGTCTTAGTTTGAAAAAAGTATTGTGTTAGTTTAATTTAGCTGAATTGAACAAGCTTCAATATTCAATAGGAATAGGACTTATAATTTATTACATTTCTTTAAGAAAAATACTACTCATTATTACCCGTACCCGGAGTATAAAATTAACGTTGATATAATCACATTAATCTTTGAAATCAACAAAACAGCTCACTTAAATTTCATAAAAGCTGCATTATTCCCTTTATTATTTTAAAAAATAAAAATAAATAAAGGAGAAATAGACTGCCAATTTCGTATGGTTGTAAATTTATTTAATTTTCCACCGTTTCTTACATCAGTAAAATTGTTTTGATTTTTTAACATAAATTACAGTACTCTTTTACATTAATGAAATTCTTTAGAAATATATATTCACGATTTATTACTGAATTCCGGCTAAAGAAAGTTTTTCTTTTCTTTTTCGAGGAGTCTGTGTTCACACTAACGTTTTTAGTATATTTGCAGAACTTAAAAATTGGTGAAGTACGAGATCTTTCTCACTATTTTCTTGAAAGGGAGTGAAACAATTTTGATCAAAACAATATTTCTTTTTATTAATGAAAGAAAAAATGAATTATGGCACTACAATAGGCACATTAGTAAATTACTCCAATGACAATTTGCTAAAGAAGAAGAAACATAACTTAAAACTGATACGGTAAATAAAAACTATTATTATAACCTGTTGTTGAGTTCAACTATAACATGACTATAACCTTCCGGCGCAAAATGTTTTCGTGGTTTTTAGCTTCTAGTCTCATTCGGGCAAACAACAATATCACTGGATAACCTTAATATAACCGCCTAGTAGTTTTATTTTTTTTTCCTCACATAGGTTGGCCAATCTGAGCTGTCAGATTTACAAAGTATAATGGCATGAGTATAGTTCTGCACACTTTAAAAGAGTATGCCAAAAACCCTATAACTTCATACTTTAAAAATTAAATTTAGCAATTTATTAGTCCTTGATCATTATTATTTTATAAAAGGAATGGAGAGCAAGAAGTTATGGATCCATTCCATCATGATAAATTAATGTTGACTTTTAATTCATAAGCTGAATAAAATGCCCTACACCTTGACCTGCTCTGTGTCACTGATTGGGAGGGGCACACATCCCCCCCCCCCAAGCAGTTAATTCACTGAGTAGCGACTATGCAACCTACGTCTTCTGGGGGTTGATGATCGTCGAAGTGAGTGTAGGTGGCAGGGCCCCCTAGTTTTAATTAAACAATAAATAATAAGGAAAGAATTTTCAATTATATCATTTCTCTCAATTTGAAACTTTTAAATAAATAATTGACCAAGCGGAGCGAGTTGTTTTTAACTTTTCAACTTCAGACTAGACCACAGTATTTTGTCAGTGTTCGTTTGTTACACAGTCCCAACCAAACACTTATTTACTAGAAATTTCTATTGGCGAGCTGCTAATCAAAGTATATTTATTATAAGTTGATAGACGCTGACATATAATGTCACAGTCAGTGATTATATATTGTCATCCTTATTTTATGTTTAGTTTAGAATTATTATTAAATCACTTAAACTTTGTATGTTGTGTAAAATACAATAAAGTGTTCGGAAAGTATTCCACTGCACAATTATTAAATAGATATATCACCTTAATAAGTTAATAGGTTATGTGCACCAGCAACGGTGAGTTTAAGTGAAGAGTTGAATTTAAGTGAGTTGAATATTTATTCTAAAATTGTGATTATTTGTGCTTAAGTGTTTATTATGGAAAAGTTTGATCTTATTGGAAACATCAATAAATTTGATGGAGAAAACTTTCGTCAGTGGCGTTTTCAAGTTATGTGTGCTCTAAGAGCAAAAGGTGTTAAATACACTCTGACTGATCCGTGTCCGAGAGATAAAGCCGAAGATGCTAAGAAATGGGACAAGGATGATGCGATTGCTATGTGTACCATTACCTCAGCAATGGTGTACAAACAAGTCGAACTAAAGAAAACTGCCAGACTGCTAAAGATGTTATGGAAAAAATAAATTCAATTTTTGATGTTAAAAGTGAATCCAATAAATTAATTGTTCATGAAAAATTTCACAGTTACACTATGAATCCATCCGACTCTATAGCTCAACATATCTCAAAAGTAGAAAGTTTAGCCAAGCAAATTCGTGATTCAGGAGATACTGTCAGTGACAATTCAATTATAACAAAAATTTTAGGAAGTCTCCCTTCAAAATTTCGTGGCTTTAGACAGGTGTGGTTATCTATGAGTGACGATCGTCAAACTCTAGGAAACTTAACATCAAGATTATTAGATGAAGAGTCTAACCTTACATCGGTGGAAGAAAAAGATACTGCATTAATAACAAGTAAAGAAAAGATAAAGATGACAAATAAAGAAAGAAAGCCTCCAGTCTGTTTCCGGTGCTCAAGACGCGGGCATATTGCACGGAATTGCCGAATGCCAAAGGTAAGCAACTCTAATAATAATAATAATAATAAATATAGTAAAAGTCGATTACCATATAATGAAAAGCAAGGAAATCAAGGAAATTTCTCTGCATTAATTGTATCAGAAAATAAAAACAAAGATGATATATGGCTGATGGACAGCGGGTGTTCGAGACACATGACATCTCGTCGGGATTTCTTTGATTCTATTGAAGAAGTAATAGATTTATCAACTGTTAAACTAGGAAATGACCAAGAACTCCCTATTAAAGCTCAAGGCACAGTAAAAATTAAAAAAATTATAAAAGGAAAATGGTACGATTCAATCATTCAAGATGTTTTGTACGTACCTCAGCTAACACGAAATTTATTGTCTGAGGGTATGTTAACTGAAAAGGGATTGAAAATTATTAAAAATTAGAATCTCGCAGAAGTTTATCGTGATCGTGAGTTAGTGGCTTGTGGTGTCAAAGAGCCAAATAATCTCTATAGGATGTTATTTAAAACTATAGTACAAGATGAAAGTTTATTGACAGAAGAAACGTCAAGTTTACAAAAATGGCATGAAAGATTATCACACGTCAATTCTGATAAAATTATTAATATGGTCAAGAAAAATTTAATAACAGGAGTTAAACTTAACGATGAGACCAAAGATTTTTGTGAAGCGTGCAGCCTCGGAAAACAGTACCGATTGCCGTTTAAGAAGAGTGAACATTTGAAAGCAAACAACCCTGGCGACGTTATATATAGTGATTTAAGTGGTCGAATGCCAGTTGCATCGGTTTCTGGCTCAAGATATTTTGCTTTATTCAAGGACGAATTTACCGGTTACCGGGTCGTTTGTTTCTTAAAACACAAAAGTGATGCACTTGAAAATTTTAAAACGTTTGTGAATCAGATCAGAACAAAGTATGATCATAAAGTAAAAATTTTGCATACTGACAATGGATCTGAGTCCTGTAACAGTGATTTTAGGGAATATTTAAATAAAATGGGCATTATTCATGAGACTACAGCAACTTATACACCTCAACAAAATGCTAGAGCAGAACGAGACATGAGAACAATTATGGAAAGTGCAAGATCTATGTTGTATGGAAGAGGCATGCCTAAGTATTTGTGGGCAGAGGCAGTGAATACAGCTGTGTACATATTAAACCGCACGGCTACATCTCAAGCTCCAAATTCAACTCCATTTGAATTATGGTCAGGAAAGAAGGCGGATTTGAGTCACACAAAAATATTTGGAAGTGCAGCGTACATGCTAACACCAGATGTGTTATGTAAGAAATTAGATGCCAAGAGTAAGAAATACATTTTTGTTGGGTACGACGGAAATTCGAAAAATTACAGATTATTTGATCCAAAAACAAGGTCTATAAAAGTATCTAGAAATGTTATGTTTGATGAGAGATATTTAAAAGAAAAAATGGAAAAATCTGAAACAATGTATTTTGAATATTGTAATAGTTCTGAAAGTGAAGAAGATATTTTTCAAAATGCAATAGAAAACAATAAAATTATTAAAATTAATGATAATATGGAAAATAACGATCAAGATAATCTAGAAAACAACGTTGAAATAAATATTGATGTTCAAAGTAATGATGGTAATGATGAAGAGAATAATGCTGATTTAAATAAAAGAGATGTAAATATGACAGACGAGGTATAACCTTAGACCTCGGGATAGTTTAAAACCACCCGATAGATATACAGCAAATTTTGTTGAATTAGATGAACCAAAAACATATGAAGAAGCGATTTGTGGTGATAATAAAGAAAAGTGGATAGAAGCTATTCAAGAAGAGCTAAATTCTTTGGAAAAGTGTGGAACTTGGAAAATTGTACCTAAGCCTGAAAGTAAAAAGGCAATTGGTACTAAATGGGTATTTAAAGTGAAACGACATCCGAATGGGGAAATCGCTAGATTTAAAGCTCGACTAGTGGCAAAAGGTTATTCTCAGCAGTACGGTAGAGATTACATTGAAACATTTGCCCCTACAACAAGGTATGATTCAGTAAGAATAATGTTTGCTATAGCTGCTCAGTTATTAAGATTGCTTCAGTTTGACATTAAAACAGCCTTCTTAAATGGTGACTTGGATGAAGATGTGTACATACTACCTCCACTTGGTACTAATATACAAGAAAATCATGTTTGCAAGCTTATGAAATCCTTATACGGACTAAAACAAGCTGCGCGGTGTTGGAACATTAAGTTTGACAAATTCTTAAGAAAATTTGGGTTTGTCAGTTCATTTGCGGACAAGTGTATTTATAGTGGAAAAGTAAAAAAAAAAATTGTCCTTTTAGCACTTTTTGTAGATGATGGAATGATCTTTGCAGAAGAGACAGAAGTAATTAAAATTGTAATTGAAGAAATGAAAAAAGAATTTGAATTATCGATTATTGAAAAGCCTAGTTATTATGTGGGAATGGAGATAAGACACGAAGGTGAAACAATATTTTTAAACCAAAAGAATTATATCAAGCAATTAGTAAAGAAATTTGGTCAAGAGGAGTCAAAGATTTGCAGCATACCCATTGATCCAAATACTTTATTAGAATCTTCAAACGATAGAAAATCAATAACAGTTCCTTATCGTGAATTGATTGGATCTCTAATGTATCTAGCCGTGGTGAGCCGACCTGACATCGCATTTGCAGTAAATAAACTTGCAAGATACGTGAGCAACTACACCTGGGATCACTGGAATGCAGCCAAGAGAATAGTCAGATATCTTAAGGGGACTGACGGTTTAGGACTAGAGTACCGAAAAGAACAATCTTTCCATCTTGTTGGTTATTCGGATTCAGACTACGCAGGTGATGTAGACACAAGGAGATCTACATCAGGGTTTGTATTCTTAGCTAATGGGACCCCGGTGGTATGGGGATCACAGATCCAACGCACGGTATCTTTATCAACTACTGAAGCCGAATATATTGCAGCTTCAGTTGCAGCAAAAGATGCAGCTTGGCTTCAGCAGTTTATAATTGATACTAAAATTCCTAATATACCTATAAAACCTATTAGTTTCTATATGGATAACCAGAGTTCAATTAAATTAGTAAAGAATCCTACTTACCATAAAAGAACTAAACATATCGAAATTAGATACCATTTCTTAAGAGAAAAATATGAACAAGGGTTGTTAGATATTATCTATATAGAAACTAAAAACCAGATAGCAGATCTCCTCACTAAGGCAATTCCTAGAGAAAGATTTGTTAGGCTGCGTCAGAAATTTTTGGTTGGATGAAGCAAGTTTTTCATTTACGCTTTTACTCGTAATTAGAGCAAATGTTTTTGTTTTTTTGTTTTGTTTAGATTTGGATGTATATGCTTTGATTAGGGGTGAGTATTGGCGAGCTGCTAATCAAAGTATATTTATTATAAGTTGATTGACGCTGACATATAGTGTCACAGTCAGTGATTATATATTGTCATCCTTATTTTATGTTTAGTTTAGAATTATTATTAAATCACTTAAACTTTGTATGTTGTGTAAAATACAATAAAGTGTTCGGAAAGTATTCCACTGCACAATTATTAAATAGATATATCACCTTCACCTTAATAAGTAATAATTTCATATGGATGTTCCGTGAAGTAATAAAAATGAAGGTATATAGACTATTTTTAATTTATTTTTTATAATATAATATGGCATGGAAGTTGCTAGCTATTTGCCATTTAAAATTAAATAATTTTAATGGGAATAGCCTCACTTACTTGTTTACAACATTGTATGATTTATGGGCTAATGGAAACAATTTCGTAAATCTAATGACTGACAACTGTTTTGTCTCTCAAAACCATTATCTGTGCAATATAGTTCAGATTGCTAAGCAGTCAGAAAGTGATTGAAACCTCAATCGTTACAGTTTTAAAAACTAATAAATAAATGTTATTGAAAATAAATCAACATGATAAAAGAATATTTTATTTTATAAGTTTTATATACATTTAAAATTAAAAGTGGTTTGTTGATGTTAGTAAGTAGAGTAGGATGCCTCCAAGACACAATATTCATTAATATCTGAAAATAAAATAAAAAAATAAAAACAATATTCATAAAATGAACAATGTGTACAAAACATTTAAGGCAAAGAAACAAAATGATAAATGATGATATCAGTCATTCTTATTTAAATTACCTATTTTATTATCCTGGAGCTGATTTTTTGAATGAAGCTTTTTTAAACCCTAACCTATCCTGTTTATGTTCCAAGCAGTAACACTAAGTTTCAATATGTAATCACCAGAGAAAGTAATGTCCTGGACATTTTATTATGAAAATAATTTAGAAAGACCTTGCTCATAACGGTCCTACCACATACCATCATAACTAGTACACCTGCATACATTAGAAACCTACTGTTAATCAGTATCCAGAGACTTAAAAATATAGATAACTAGCCTTCACCCCGCAAGGCTTATGCTAGGCTAAGCCTTTAAATGAAATGTCTCAATAGTTTGGTTTTCAAAGTCTTTAAAATTAATTATAATTAATGAATACCCTCTAAATCATAGTATGAAGACTAATTTGAAAAATAAAATGCAATGAAATTAGTTATATTTAAAAAAATTAGTGATGACTGAATTATTTTTTAAGAATAAACCATGAAACAGTATACATATGAAAATACATAACAGTGCAAATGCCAGTTCCCCTGTCCTGTAATAACCTAATGCGGTTGATCAGGTAAAAAATAAACATTACAAATGTAAAGAAAGCAAGTGATGGAAAATAGTAGTTTTAATATATATATATATATATATATATATATATATATATATATATATATATATATATATATATATATATATATATATATATATATATATATATATATATATATATATATATATATATATATATATTATATATATAATTGTTAATAATCAGTTAACTCTGGTTCTACACTCAATATTTTTCAAAGAAACAAACCTAAAAACATGCGCAACATGTTAGCACATACAACTATGTAAAAATTAATTGATTTTGCTCAGCCAGTGTTGTGCCTATAAAGTTGGGCCTGTGATGACAGACATCCAGACATGAAAACACTTTGATGAAGGCCGAATTCGGCTTTTGTAATGTATGAAATAAAAAAGTATCCAACATTTTTGGAATTTTGAGCAATGAACAGACAAAACTTCAACTTTATATATATAGCAACTTTTTTTTAACAATAAAGGTGTATAAGGGAATAGTTTAATAACATTCAGGCACTCTATTACACTAAGTCATGGTAACTTAACATTTTAAGATTCATTACATCCTACATTATCAATAATAGCTCAATAAAAAGCTTAATTCTTCTTACTTCTTTATTGATGACAGAATGATTATTAAAATAATAATATGTTAAAAAGTCAGAGAGAAAGTAGTGAGAGCGCAAAAATTCAATTTTGTTGGATTTACATGGTTTAAGGTTTTCTGGGTCCAAAAAAGTGTTTTTTTTTTAAATGTCTGTCTATGGTATGTGTCTGTGTAATAATTAAAACAAAAAGTTGAAAATAAAAGAAAGCTGACCTGGCTTAAACTTTCTTGACAATCTGTACTACATCTTCGTCATTGAGTACATGTTCCTTGCCTACTTTCTGAGGTTGATGTTTAACAGATGAACCCCAAACAAGACCACTGAAAC
This sequence comes from Gerris lacustris, assembly GCA_951217055.1. Lineage (NCBI taxonomy): Eukaryota > Metazoa > Arthropoda > Insecta > Hemiptera > Gerridae > Gerris > Gerris lacustris. The sequence goes on along the minus strand of OX578277.1, from coordinate 58,651,115 downwards.
AAACATTAATTTATGCAGTTGTAACTTAATATTTATAAATCAAACTTTGGGGTGGAATACCAGGGGCACAAATATATGCTAAAGGCTAGACTTGTAGACAGTGTTAGGACATTAAGATCATGATCCCACGAAGCTAGATGGTGTTAAAACTACGACTTAACTTAATAGTAAGGCTCAAGGCTATTGAGAAACCCGAACCCCCAGTCCAGCTAAAGTTGGAGACGGGAGTCTAGTGGGTCAGAACAGATCCAGGTCTCGTGAGTAGGGTCCACCTGGGCATCCTGATGGGACCTATAGCCTGCGGTGCTGCAATAACGGCACACTGCCTTGAAAGTGTTTCAAATAATGTTTACTTTCTCATATGACAATAATTTCTTTACTTAAGGTAAATTAATCTAAAATATTATTAATAGCGAATATATTTTGTTAAATAATAAATTAAAATAATCAATAGGTTTCTCGCCTGACTTTCTACTTGTATACAATAATAAAACTATTAGTCACGCATTATTACAAATGGGATTAATTTGAGAGATAAATGTAAAATAATAAAATTTAAATTTAAAAATGATTTACTATTTAAATTCCTTGGCGATGTTTCTATGTAGCTTGTTGCAGAAATCTTCAACAGTTTTTCTGTCAGTACGAAGGACTACTGGAGAATTGTAATCAGGAAGTTGACCTTTAGGTTTTGTGTATCTAGGAAAAAATAAAAATAAATAAAATTAGCTCATAATTAAATTAACATTTTGTGGAAAAGAAACACAGTATTATAGTTTTTTTGCCGTTGACCTTGGGTACAACACTATCTCATTAAAATTATTCATCTCAAAAAAATAATAAATAAATAAAGCAAAAACAATTTTGCAAAAGTTCAGACCATATCACATCCCACTAGTAATGAAAGAACCTAGATTAAGGAAATTGATTATTTACAAACAATTATTTAATATTAGATAAATTTAATTTAAATGATTTTTGCTACTTCCACATTCTTTGACAACATAAATCATAAGAGTTATCACAATTCATTATTTTATTTAGTTAATTAATGCATTTTTTTTTCTTGTTAAAGCAATATAAAAAACAAAACAACAATACTATCATAATAATTAAAATAATCATGTTACATTCTTGTCAATTTCAGATAATCCCACATTCTCTCTAACAGATCATCAAAGTTCCACTTATGATGGGCTGAGATTGGTACACAGTGGGGTATTTTGTAGATGATATCCAATTCTTCTATGCTGATTTGATCTAAAAATAAAAGAATCAGAAAGGAATAGAGCAAGTAAAATAAATAAATCCAAAAATATATATAAGATTAATCGCATCTGGGGATACGACAGTGCCCCGGCCAAGTCTAGCACAGCCATACCATCCTTTACTGGAACCATCTCAAGGCATTTTGGACCCCCCTCTATTATCTTATTAAAGATACTTAGATATGTAAAATTAATTTTAAGTTAGAGTTCATTACAAACACAAACTGAACCAGAAATAAAAATTTCACACCTCTATCCATCTTAGTTCATAAGATATATGAACAGATATCAAAAAAGGAAAAATATTTTAAATTGTTAGTATGAAAGCAAAATTTTAACATCAAAGTGGGACTACATATCAATTTATAAAGAAAGTTGGTGTTATACGGGTGATTTTCAAATAAAATGTACCTTTTCTGTCCCAAGATTTTACAATTTTATTGTAACTAAAAAAATGCATATTAATGAAAAATAAAAAAACCTTTAGGTTTATTGATCAGATGTCTGTCTATTATTGTGTTAATCAGGGTCATTTTATGGTTTATACGGTGAAAATTTCAAGCTTCAAAAAATTTTGATATTAAAAATCGTAATGAGTGTTACATCCCACAGTAGTTTTGATAACATGTAACGTGATTTTTATTCATTTTTTTTCAAAAGTTTTTTTTATTATATTTTTTTTAACCAATAAAATATCCAAGTTTATATAAATGGGATAGGAAAAAATAAAACTTTAGTACAAAACGAAACAAATATATTTATTTGTATGTCCCAAGGGTTTAGTTTAGTAATGAGTATTACTGAAATGAGTTAGCAGAATTAGAGGGTAAGTATGAAAGAAAGAAGAAGGGATTAGGGTTTGTTTATATTAAGAAGACATTTAAGTCAGTAATCAAAGACTTTTTGGATTGATAGCACTTTATTCTTGTCTACAATTAATATTTCACTAAAACAAAATGGTGAGTATTTTTATTCATTGTAATGAGTGTTACCAGCATTTTTTGTAGTTGTAATCAACATTTATTAATGTTATTAATATGATTTAGTAGTTATTAATTAATATAATCATTACACATTAAATTGGTTTAATTAAGAAACGTAGTTTCTGAGGAAAGATTTTTTAAAGTTAAAATGTAATGAGTGTTACTATACTGTTTATTCTAAAATACTGCATATTCTAGAACTTCAAAAAATGATTTAGTTTAATGTTTTTACAAAAAATGAATTTGCCGCAAGTAAAAAAAATTGTAAATAAAAGTTTAATGTTTAAAGTTTGTGCTAAAATTTAATTTTTTTCTAGGTCCAATATATAAATGTGTAATGAGTGTTACCATAATGTAATAAGTGTTACTTGAATAAAAAAAATTCTTATGGGTAGCTGTGTCCAACTATTTTTTTAATAAAGAAAAATTATTATTTCTTCTTCTTTAAAATAAAAAAACTTTTATTACAATGCACTGAAAACGTATCCATTAAATTTTTGAAGCTTTGAGGAAACATTAAAAGATAATAAATAACACTCTTTACACTTTTTAAAAAATTACAAATATTTTAGGTTTAAAAAATATTTCTGGTGGGATGGAAGAAAATATTTACGTCATATATACAATTTAGTAACATTTCATAAAAACAGAGAAACAAAATCTAAAAAAATACGTATTTTATAATAGTAACACTCATTACGACAAAAATGTTTTTTTTTATATATATATATATGTTCCTATATATGTAAATGAATTTCAAAACTGACTGTTCTTGAACGAAAATGTCATCCTAAGTCCCTGATGTGTCAGAATAATCAATATTATCATGTCTAAGGCTTATTTTAATTTTCTATAAAGTAGCCAAATTGATTTCCCTAAAGGTACATTTTATTTGAAAATGACCCGTACATTTCTACCAAAAACTTATGGAAATAATGTTAAGCAGGCAGTTTAACTATTCCTCAATTAAGTTTAAATTTACCAATTTTATTCAGTAAATAAATGCAGGGAACATAATTTCTGTTTCCTTCTATAACATCAATCAAATCATCAGCTGTAGCATCGTATCTTAATGTGATATCTGCATTATGAATCCTATACTCAGATAATATTGTTTTCACTGTTTCAAGATCTAATTCAGTTTGAGGTACCTGAAACAATTATTGTAAGTAAATAAGGCAATCAGGGATTTGATAAAAAAAAAAAAAAAAAAAAAAAAAATCAAGAATATTAATCAAGAAAATTGAAAATTCATTAAAATTATCATTTCTAAAAACAAACCAGGAGATTGAATTAAATAAGATCCAGAGTTGTATATTAATACTAATATCAAAAATTAAAATAAATTCTTTAAAAAATAAATAAGGTAGAAAATTACAATTATTATTTTTATATTTACCATATTCTGCAAATTGATGCCACCTTTGTCTTTTTTTCTAAATACAATATTTGGTGGATCCTTATTAAGCCTTAATCCAAATCCTTCCAATTCCTTCTCAATAATTTTCTTATGATGAAGAGGTTTCAAAACATCAAGAACTATAAATATAAGTGAGCAAGTTCTTGCCACAGCAATAACTTGTCTACCTCTACCTTTTCCATCCTTAGCACCTTCAATAATACCAGGCAAATCAAGCATCTAAAAAAAGAAAAATAATTTAATAATATTATATTTTAAAAAAAGTCCAGTCGTGCACCATGACTTAATGAGCGAATTTTCAAAGAAATCTGAATATTATTGGCTTATGATAATATAGGAAAATATTGGTTTAGAATTTGCATGGGTGAAAAAAAAAAAAAATGGTACACAGAGGTACGGGGTACAAAAGTCAAAATAGTATTTACCCTTCAAGATTCAAGATGCATGTCGTTGGAAAGCTCTTTAAGAGTACAGTAATTGTTGTTATGTACACTTTTATCATATTTTCATATAAGAGGGGGGTAAAATGGAAAAAACACGTTTTTGACCCTAAATTGTAAAAACTTGACCCCTAAATGAACTCCACAAATTCTGGCCAAACAACTCATCCTTTCTTTTGATATTATTGACTTTTTAAAATTTGTTTGAAAATTTTAAGTGCATCCTAAGGGGAGATATTGTCTGGAGTGACACATAAATACATAAAAAAGTGTTCAATTTTAGGAATCGATTCAGAATGGTCTAAAACGGATTTCCGTGGAAATTTTTTTCAAAAATTCGCATTACAAAAATTTTGAAGCCATTGCAATAGCTTAATTTTCTTCGAAAAATTCGCTAAAAGGATTAAAGGTATAACAAATGAAAAAAAACTGTTAATAGCTCCCCAATCTTTTATCTTTAGTGACCTATAAATATACTGTGATTAGAAGTAGAAACTTTTTTAGTGCATGTTTCAAAAAAGTGTTTTATTTTTTTTTTAAATGGAATATTATGTTCTAAATTTATCTCCGTCACAATAAATCCTGTAATATATTTTGACCTCACTTAGCTGTCAGTGGTTGATGTTGGTGAATTTTTTATTTTGTTTTTAATTCTTCCACAAAAATATCTCTGTATAAATCTGGATATTTATTCATTTCTTGTCTAATGAAAACAATTTTGTTAAACTAATGACTTTATTATATTGTCATCCCCAACATTTCTCTACACCTATTTTTAGAGCAATTGTTGATTTGGAAGTTGGTCAAATATAGATTACAAGATTTGTCCCTGGCAGACAGCTGACAGGCAAGTAAAACAATAAAAGAGTGTAATCATTTATGCGTATCTTGTAGAGTCGTATAATATCATTATAACAAAAATTGTTACAGCAAAATCAGTCCAGTAGATCTGGAGATAGACCGTAGCAGTGGGGGGCGCTAGAGGCTGTTCTACCCTACATCGAAGTGTAGGCTATGGTGGGGCGTGAGATGTGTCTAGCAGTAGCTGCTCAATCCCTGAAGTAAGAGGACAGGGGCCCTGAGGAGAGGAACAGGGTTCCATCAAAGCTTTCTTCCCCCATCAGCAAAAATCTTTGCAGTTTAAAATTAATACCTAAATACAGATAATCTAAATTATCTGTCATTGGTTCTCTTTGTTTACAATTTGTTTGAATATTACCGCCAAAATATATCGGAAATTTAAGATTTTTCAACTAAAAAAACGATTTTGCCACACTGTTAAATTAATATTGTATTGTTATTGGAATTGTCAAGTTTCAGCTTTCTAGGTAATCGGGAAGTGGGCTAAATTTAGGTTACAAGATTTGTCTCGGATATACATGTAAAGCTAATTAAAAGTGCATATAAATAACATGTGATGTGGGTCGGTATTACCAAGAGCTTATCTCTTTATACTGAATGTCAATTTATAACCAATGCCCTATAGTTGACAAAGAATTATTTAGTCACAGTTATTACCTAATTTCAAGCTTGTTAGACTCATTATAGCTTGTAGTCCATAACCCTTTAACACCCAGGTATAAAAAATGCATCATGTTCTAAACGCTAGGAGGTCCTCCAGGGAACCACACTCCTAATTAATTTCATTATTTAATTTTAATTAATTTAATTGAATTCATTATTTAATAAATTTAATTTTAATTAAGTTAATTATTTAATTAATTTTGTAAAATATTTACTACATGCGTTTACTGTCACTTTTTGGTGGTCCCTAAATGGACCTCCGAGGATTAAAGGGTTAAAAAAGAAAGGGCTGAAAAAAGATCTTTAAAGAAAATGTTTATGGAAATATTTTGTGAGTCTAAAACTATTTTTGTCCAACAGAATAATAAATTCTTTTTATTTATTAGATTGGCAATCACATTATTTATTGGCTTTATTTTATTGCAGCCGTTATCCAATCGATAATATAATCTTTTATTAAATGCTTCATTAAATAATTCTAGAAGAAAAGAAAAAAAAAAAAGAATGCAAAGCTTGATATTTTGGTTGGTATCAGATTAATTGTCTTTAGTCAGACTAAGATCTTTTTCCAGACTAATTGCCTAGTTTTTAAAAAATAAAATAGTGAGGTACAGACAAAAAGAGTAAAATGGGCTACTCTTATACTAAATGGGTGGTAAGCAAACTAATTAATGCATACAGGGTTTTTAGCCATGGGCTACTGTCATTTTACCACTGTATTTGTCTCTAGAAATTATAAATCAAAAGTAACATATTTAAATTACCTGGATTTTAGCTCCTTTGTACTTGATGCAACCCGGCACTGTAGTGAGGGTAGTAAATTCATAGGAAGCAACTTCTGAATAAACTCCTGCTAGAGTATTAAGTAAGGTTGATTTCCCCACAGATGGAAACCCTGAAAATAAATAGTAAAACTTTTATTTTAACCACACTAAGCAGCATAAAGCATGATAATTATCATGCCCAAAATCAAATTCTTAAAATTCAACACCAAGTTCTTCAACTATATTTAAAGAAGTTGGAGCTTAGTAAGATCTATTGTAGCTACATCCAGGCAAGATTCTAAAAGAAGGGAAATTGTCTTTACACAGTTTGGATGCCACAGCCCCGATAATAGTTTAGGTTGTACAATTTCATTCCACTTTGGCAGACTTCAATGAATGATCAATTGATCCCAATTGAGCTACAAATTCAGAGTTGTTTCAATTGAAAACAAGTAAACCATGTAATCAGAGCACCAAAGTAAGAACGCATCAATGACACCCTTTACTCATAGATGACCCAGCAGACAAGACAAGTGACTTTAGCATCACAGTTAAACTGCCTTCCTTTAATTGACGTCAAAGTCTTTAACTTTCAGGCAGAAATTGAGAGGAATAAAGAATGCAAATAAGCTAATCTAAATTTAAGGAATAATGGTAAGCTCACCTACAAAACCTATTCTAGCATCACCAGTTTTAGCAACATCAAAACCTTCACCAGGCCCACCTCCACCACCTTTAGGAGTAATAAGTTCTCTTCTTAACTTGGCAAGTCTGGCTTTCAGTAGACCAAGATGACCAGCAGTTGCTTTATTCTTCTGCGTTCTGGCCATCTAAAACAATTTATTTATTATTAGCAATGAAATAAATAGTAACGCTCATCTAAATAATAACTGTATTCATTTTCCAGCCTCTTGCCCCTAAAGCACTGCGGTTAGCCAAAAGAAGAATTAAAGTGGTAATTGTTATTTCAGGGATTATAAAATATTCAAAGATGAAGACTGAAACAAGAGATAAAATTAGGTTTATTTCAACGTGCAATTTGAAAACGGTTATGGAACCAGTTCCGCACTTGCGCCCATTATGAATTATTTGAACTGATGTGAAAAGAGGCGTATGTTGGAATAGTTTAAGAACTCTTTAAGGACTGTTTTGTTTAATTAACCACCTTAATATTTCCATTTCCTCGTCTCTACACTTGTTTTGTTTACATTCACTCTAAAATGGATTACTTCAGTGAATTAAAATATTCTATTCTTAAATTAAAGTTTTTAAGAATGCATGCCACGGCAAATAGGGAAAATAATATTTTTTCTTCTGAAAAGCTGTATTTCACCCTTACATTTGGGATTCCTCAGGCTCTCTGGACTCAGGATTCTGTATTTCAGTTAAAATAAAAAAGTTTTTTAATCTCCCCTATTGGCTGCTTGCAAGAGACTTGGAAGTGTCTCTTCCAGGCACTCAATAGCATGTATTCAATAAATATAAATATATTATTTTTTAAAAAACTACAGATGATCTTTCAAAAAATGACTAAATTTATATAAAAAATATTACACTACACATCTAGTGCAGAAAGTAGCATTTTGCATGCGAGTGTGGAGTTTGCACCCGAGCGACAGCGAGGATAGTAAAACCACATGAGCAAAGCAAAATGCAATTTTCGCACGAGTTGCATACCGTACTTTATCTACGATTGTGGATTTTAATAATAAATTCAGAAAAAAAATAATGTAATAAACTTCCTGTACGTATTTCTCTTTTGATTAAGATGACACTAATTCATTAGTTGTATTTTGTGCCAAATTAATTATTTCGGGAGGCGTATATTATTCTCCTCATTTTCTTCATAATCACTTAAATCACTCATTGTTTCTCTAAAAACTCGATATAAACAGGTACTTTAATTAAACAAACAGCAAATTAGAATGTAAACAAACTAGCTAATCATGCGTTAAGGTGAAGAATTCTTCATCTCATTATGAACGCGCATGTGCAATGAATACAGCTACGAAAAGAATCACTTTCTGTGCATCTAAACAGAAATATAATGTTTATATTTCGTATCACTCGTAGATAAAATGCTATATTGACTTATGTAATTAAAATACAGGATTGTTATAAGTGTTATATGTTATTGTAATCTACTCTTCAATACCTTTCATTTGATACCCCCATTCAAAATTAAAATAAATATTTTTTTTCCTGTGCCAGGAATTATCTGCCATTTTGGATTCCCAGATAATCCGATCAAACTGCTATTCTTATTTTTTTTTTCTTTGGCCCATCAGACTGCACATTTTTCATTCTTTTAGTAACAGAAGAAATATAGTTTTAGGGGTTTAAATTTTGATATTTTTTAACAAAAAGGAATGGAGAATTAAAATCTTTCTACAAGTGGTATATATTTTTGTAATCTACTCTTCAATACTTTTCATTTGATAACCCACTCAAAATTTTAAATATTTTTTTGTGTGACGTGAATTATCCGCCATTTTTTTTTTTTTTTTTTTTTTAGATTTGAACAGTTGATAATTTTGAGTTCGCTATATTTTTCCTGTGAGCACGTCAAAACTATCTTTAATACAGGAAAGTTTCATATTTTTATCTCTTTTGATTCAAAAGTTATTGGAACCGTACGTGACAGACAGACAGACACAGGAACGAAACTATAAGGGTTTCTTTTTTGGTTTTACCAACGAAACCCTAAAAAATAAAATTAATAAGTTAAAAAAAAAAGCTTTGTTTTCTTGGTCTGTATATATTTTTTTAACTCAATAATGATGATTCTTATATAAACAAGTTGTTATAAGAAACATGTTTTATCCCAAAATACTATCCATGATAGACAAAAAACTGAAAATAAAGTAAAGTAATAGAGACGCCAAAACAGATATGAACACAATCAGGGTTCATTTATAGTTATGCCCAATGACTTCATCTGTAAGTAGTTTCTGCGCTAGTCATACTAGTTATAATTGATGAGTTCCAGCATTTTCACGGTTCTAGGACTGTCTCAGAACCATTCCACTTATTGTTGGATGGAACAAGGGACCAGGAAGTTTTGGAAGTTCCAAAAATGCCCGAGAAGCATGTTGGAACAGCCTTTTAACAGTTTGGATGATCCAGATGGTTCTAGAACAGCCCATGGCTCTGTTGGAATAAACCTATTGTAAACCCATCAATCTATCTTCTAAACAATAAAAATCTGAAATCATAACTCAGCTGACTTATTTCATAAATGTTATGAAACGTTAAATGAGTACTTAACCTTGTTTATATTTTACATGCGAAATGTATAGCATAAAAATGACATATTTTATTCAATTAATAATTTTAAATTGTAAATTAACATTTTATGGCAATAATCATTAAAATACATGGTTTTTTTTACATAGAAGGGGTGGAGGGTGATCCCTATGGGCAGAATAGGTGGTAGGGGATGTCATGTAAGCTAGGAGACCCATCTCAGCTACCTCAAACCCTTTGGAATGTAGGGATTGATGATGAGAACCATCTAGCAGTGTAGCCATCAAATTTTGTGTTAAACTCTACAAATCAGCTACAGCGACTTTTGATATGATCCGTGAGGCTTACAGAGACAACCCATATCCAGAATGTGTGTTTTTGAGGTATAAAAAATTCACACAAAAGGAGTGGTCCTTGACACAAGGAGTTTGTGCTTGTTGGAAAAGAGTGACCAGTAAAATTTACGCAGAAGCGTTTTAAGTCTGGTGTATCTAAAGGTAGACCGCCATTTCCTGGATCACGACAATTCGCCGTCTCACACCACTAATTTTGAGGGAGGCACTGGCCAAATACAATGTAGCAACGCTAACCCAACCAAACTACACTAGAGATTCGATTTCCCCTGACTTTGATCATTTCGGGATGACTGAAAGATGTCTCTCCCCAGCAATAAACAGCAGTCGTGTTTAGTGATGTAAAATACCCGGGTATTTAAAACCGCGGGTAAATACCCTGGTTATTTACCCGGGTAAATACCCATTTTGGGTAAATACCCAGGTATTTATGATAATTTTTAAAGTTACGACTGCTACAAGTTTAATTTCAAACTCATTTATTGTAAATACATATATTATGAAAGTTCAAGTAGTTATTAAGTGATAGTATGTCTCAATAATATTATTGAATGAATATTAATAAGTTAATAAGAATAATAGTCGAGGAGATAGCATGCAAAAAAGTGTCTGATTAAACATCAAGCAATTTTTGTGTATAAGTAAATGTTTTGGTGCCTTATAAGAATATGTGGTCGGCTAGGTTCGTCGGCGGGTCATTGCTTGGCAATAGGCATTTGAAAAAAAAAAAAAATGGTCGAGAGCGGCATTGCATGGGGGCCCCCAAATCCAATGTACCACTATCCATGAGGGCCCCCTTTAGGGAATAATAAAATCTAACTACCTTGGAATCATACTTCTATACCATTGTCAGGGGGGCCCGTTCAATTCTGAACGAAAATCCTTTTTTTTTGCTCATCAATTTTCTTTTGCGAGGGGCCCCCTAAAAGTTTTTGCAAGGGGGGGGGGGGGGGGGGGGGGGGGGGGGAGGACAATGCCCTAGCTACGCCACTGCGGCCATGTCCCACCCTTTATGATGGACAATTTGATTTCATGATCCTGGAGAAAGAAATTAGTTAGTAGACTTAAAATCAAGTTAGTGCTAGTTTGTCACGTAATAGGCTGGTTAGCACTCAGGATCATGAAAATCGTATTGTCCACCAAAAAGGGCGCTCTCCACCCGTTTCTTTTTTCAAATGCCTATTGCCAAACTATGTCCCGCAGACGAACTTAGCCGACCACATAATCTTAAAAGGCACCAAAACATTTACTTATAAACAAAATTCTAGCTTGATGTTAGTCAGACACTTTTTTGCACGCTACCTTCCTGGACTAAATGCCTGCATAAAATAAGAATGCATAACCTAATTTTCAAAATAATAATCCTGTCCTTTTCCTTCAAAATGGTGGTGTTTTCACTGGACAGACCTTCAAAATAAGCATTCTGTTTGAAATAATTGAATCTGTATATGTACCTACTTAGAAATAATAAATACCCGCATGCTGGGTATTTTTGTAGGCTATTTTTTTAGGAATTAAGTGAGCTTAACACATCCTATATTCCCTAAATGACATTTATTAAAGCCATTAGAGTATGGAAAATGCTCAGAACCTCTTGAAACACTATTTAAATCATTATTTGTCATAAATACCCTCATTTTGGGTATTTACCCTGGCCTCGGGTAAATACCCGGGTAAATACCCATTTTTATTTACCCTACCCGCTGGGTATATACCCGGCCCACATCACTAGTCGTGTTAATAAATATGTACTTATGTTTTTTTTTAAATTAAAGTTAATGTTGAAAAAAGTGTATATCATTTTATTTTAATACTCATGTAACTTAAATACAGGATTGTTACAACCCTGAAGAAGCTCAAACTTAAGGGCGAAATATAGTTATTCATAAGATAAAAATGTTAATTTCTTTTAGCGTACTAAAAAATAAACCCTAATTAAAAAAGTCCATCCGCATGAAAATAAAAATATACAAAATAATTTTAAAACTACAAAAAAGAAAAATGAATAACACGGGACTACAAGTTCAACAAATGGCTAAGAAGCGTGTTGGAAGTCTTTTCACATTAGGCATGATCCAATGAACCAACCTTTCATCACTTCTACACACTGGAGAGATTGAAGTGATGCTTATAATATGGGGGCCCATATTCTATAACTCAGACATTATCTCAAAAGATTATAGCTTAGTACTAATTGGCTATACATAGAAATTCTAGTTTTATGAACAAGGGACATCACGTTTACTTTCATGTATTATTTTTTATAGAATGTACAACAAAAGCACAGAAGTAAACTCGCAATAACAAGTAAATAAGCTCACAGCGCCATATCATACTGACAAGTAACCTTCTATCGTGGAAATAAATTGTACAACAATAAGCGGACAATAACTTATCATTTTTACTGCTTCAAACTTAAAAGTTTTAATATATTCACAGAAGCAATTTAAATTATTAAAAAGAATCGGCATAAAAAAAGAAGAAAATCGTGTAACATACCTCGGCTTCAATAGCCAATATTTTTTCCGGAATAGTACCCATAATGGATCAAAAGCTAAATAAGAATAAAGATGAAGAGGCCAAGTAAAAAGATAACCGATAAATATTAAAGTTAAGGAATAAAAAAAGCAAACTTTTACAAATTGAAATTCGTAAGTGAAGGTTAGAAAAATTTAGAAACTGGAAGTTCTGTAAGGTTACATACAACCAACTAAAAGGTTATATATAACCTCATGTTGTGTTTTTTTTCGTTAGTGAAGAAGAAGAAGAAATATATATTTTTTATTTTGACAACTGAGTTTGCGGGAGCTTTAAATCAATTATTTATATTACAAAATATTTATTAATAATCACAGGGAAAAACTTTTTGTAGGTGATTAGGCATACCCGTTATGTAATTATGAATTTTTTTCTTCGATCTCAAGGGTCCCGGGTTCGATCCCCCGGGGGTCACAATGTTCTTTATCGGTAATAACGACTAGATAAATAACATTTTTTCGGGAAATTTTCATTAAATTGGTATAACCATGAATTATTTCGAAATTTTTGGACTAGCCGTTATATAGTGGTTGGGGGGGGGGATGTTTTTTTGGGTATATTTTGACTTTTAAACGCTTTTTAATATTGCTATATGATTGAAAACTATATATAGGTATATATTTTCTTAGGGTCTGGTTAGGGTTACAATGAATAAACTCCTCCTTTTCTTAAAAAACAGCTATATTTCGCCCTAACTAAGGGCTTCCTCCGGCTAAAACATTAAAAATTCAAAAACATATATTTTTTGGTTTTTTATTAATACAATGGTGAAATAATTTGATTTAATACAGTCTTTTAGTGGTTGAAATATAAATAATGTAACACAGTAAAAACAAAATAAAAACATAATTATGTATATATAAATACCTGGTAATATTCCTAGGACATAATCTCTAGCAGTTTAAAACTTTGTCACGATAAAAAAGAAAATGTTTATTATGAAACACATAATATTAAAATGAATCCTCCCTGTAAAACTCCCAGGGAGAGACTAACATTAATTAATTTGAAAAATCTAAGCTTAGTTGATAAAAAATTGTGAGTCAAAACAAAAACACAAAAAATAAAATTAAAATAACCAAAACAACAACAAACAATCATTATATATGTGTATAATATGTAATATAAGCTTTCTAATATTTGTGTCCTACTTCCTACTTTTGAAACCCCACTAAAAAAATAAAATTTTGGGCGCCCTTCACATTTTCGCGCACCAAATTGCCAATTTTTTAAAAATTGGGGATGCACTCCCGGAATTTTCATCGCCCCACAATAAGGAATATTGCATGAACTATTTCGAAATTTTATGACCAGCCGTTATATATAGTGGTTGGGGGGAGGGGCAATTTTTTGACATATTTAACCAATAAGGAATGACAAATTTAAAAAAGCATAAAATATTAGTATCCTACTCATCAGCAGCTTTCATTTGATACCCAACTCAAAATTTTGGGCGCACTTCACATTTTCGCGCACAAAATTGGCAATTTTTGAAAATGCACTCCCGGAATTTTCATCACCCTACAATAAGGGAATAGCATAAATTATTTCTAAATTTTAGGACCTGCCGTTATATAGTGGTTTGGGGGGGGGGGTATATTTTGATTTATTTAACCAATAAGGAATGCAAAATTTATAAAAGCATATATATATTATATATTTGTAACCTACTATTCAGCAGCTTTCATTTGAAACCCCACTCGAAAATTTAAATAAATATAAATATTTGAGTTTAACAGATTTATGCGAATATTTAATTTTTAACTTCTGTATATTTTTCCTGTGGTTGGGTCAAAAATTTGCACCAGTGTTTCAAATTTCAGCACTTTAGCTTAAACGGTTCGGGCCCTATGAACCAAGAGCGACGTACAGATATCCTTCAGCATAAGGGTTTTGAGAAGTATCAAAACCCAAATAAAAAAAAGCCAAACTTGGAATAAAACAAAAATTGGTATATCTGTAGAGACCAGGGGCCACTAACCTTATAAGGAGAGGACTCCGGTCTCAACATATTAGCCAAAAAATTAACCTGGAAGAAAATTACTACCATAGAAAATTAATTTTTGTTCATTTGCACTGAAACCTCAGAAAATGTTATCCTATTTAACTCTGCACAACCTTTAACTCGTGCTGTTGTCTTTCTGGATTATAAAAACAAGTTAACAATCGAGTCCAGTTGGAAAGAAAGAGAAGGGTAGACCAAAATATAACAAGAAGTGGATATTAGAGATATCCTTTTTTGTTGGAATGGGAAGGAGATGTCTCAGACTACACTCTCTTGCTGTACAATCCAGCGGTTTTTTTTTTTTAAACATTTCACAACTTTTATGGGGTTTACATGCTTTCATTTTCCTTATATATTAAATGTTTTTGAAAGCAGAAAGATTTGACCTATAGATATAGTTGAGACTAACTGCATTATTCATAAGTTATTTGACTGAAAGTTTCCAATTTCCACTTCACTAAACATAAACTTAGGCTAGTATCAAGTTGAAATTTTACATGCCTATTTCAATAGGATGTTATACGATTTATATGAAGTTTCATTGAAATTTATGTTAGAAAGTAAAATATTGGAAAATACATTGTTTTCTTTTTTTAAACATTTAAATCTGATTTAAAGGATTTAGCAATCTTTATCACTTCATAGCCATAGCGGAGCTCATATTCATACAATCAAACAAAATTAAAAATAATTAATAAATACTCAGGGTAGTTTGTTACATAAATTAAATTTATATTGATATTTGCCGGTATACATATCATTCTGTTTTCCATTTTTAATGAGCAAGCTTATTAACAACTACTTGTATTTTAATGCAGATGTAATTAAGTTTTTGGGCAACTTGGTTGCAGACTCCTTCCATCTTATCTAATTAGGGTCCGTAGGCAAAACCAAGGACCCTTATATTTTCCTGCGTGTGTCTGTCCGTCCGTCCTCTCGCGTGCTCTCATGGCTACACCATTCGTCCGATCACTTTGAAATTTGGCATGTATGTGTCTTGTACCTACCCACATATTTTAAAATATAGCGACTTAAAAAAAAATATTTTTCAAAAAAATTAGGGTAAAAAAAACGTAAGGGTTAAAATTTTTTAATTTTTTTTTCGACACCGTGATGGGTATCATATGAAAGGTACATCGAGCTGATTACAAAAATATATAATTCTTTGGTTATAACTTTGATAGGGCGAGCACGAGCATAGGCAAGTTTGAAGTGGGTGTGTAATGTGTCCCCCCCCCCTCTATCTCGCTTATGTAAAGTGCAAAAAATCTGAAAAAATTCCTGAACATTCTTCGACCAAAAGTAAAGATACCACTTTTTGGAAATTTCTAAAAAAATATTATTTTATTTTTTATTGACGAAATACGTTTTTTTATAACTGTCTTTTTGAGGTATTTATATGGTTGTAGTCAGGTTCAGTGGCAAAAAAAAATACTTCATCAGAAGTTTGTTTATGTGTTTTGAGAATATCAGACCCATAGGATAGTTCAAAGTAAGCTTTTTAGCATTTTAAAAAACACCATCAATAGGTTACTACTTAAACTATACAGGGTTGTCTACGGACCCTCGCTGTGTGCTGTATAGCATACACTTGACCTGTTTATTTGTAATTGGTGTAACCAAATTAAAAGTCTAATCAGAATTTTAGTCATCATTCAACAAACCCTTTGAAGATTTTATTGCAAATAAAAATAAATATGTTATGTCCACGAATAGATATGTCACACTTCTATAGGAAGAAATCTATGATTCAAGAGAATAAGAAATAGGGTGCAAAAAATAAATTTGAAAAACATATATTCTTAATCTACATAGGTATATACAAAATTTACAAATAATATTTTCTCAAATACTAATAATATTATCAGTATTAACAATCATATGAATACCCAAATTAATCGAACATTATGGATTATTATTTATTTTGGCCTAAGATTCTTTAATAAAAAAAACTTGAATTCTAAAAAAATGAATGTACATGGACATTAATAATCACTATTTTTTAACATGAGGTAAATCGTATTTACCTCGAACACACGTGACTTTTACACCAGGCACATCCTGGAGTCTGCCTACTTGGACTAATACAATGTTGTGTTCCTGAAAAAAAAAAAATATATATATATATATAAAATAAATAAATAGCCAGTACTTAGGTTGAAATAAGCCAGTATAATATTAGTGAATCATTAAATAAATTTGATTAGTTTAAAAATCACTTGTTATTAATAGATATCAATAAATTATCAAAAACAAAGTTATTTACAGAAATAATAGCAAGCCAGTTAACAGTAGAATTCCTAAAATAACTATATTTTTTAAAGTAATTTATTCTGGTTTAACAGAATACAATTACCTATTCTCTGCATCTAAAAAGTTAAACCAACACAGAAAGGCGATGCAGGTTATTTTTTAATAAAGTTGGCTAGCTACCATATACAAATATTAAATATTTAAATGTATAAAATTAATGTAAAACCTGAAGATTATGTCCTATTCCTGGAACATAGGCAACCATTTCTTTCCCACTGGACAATCTCACAAGGACACACTTCCTATTTGCTGAATTAGGTTTTTTAGGTTTCTTAATCAATGTTTTAAGGACTACTCCCTTTGAAAAAGGTGTATCAGGTCCCAATGGATTTCGATTCTTCCTCTTCTTAAAAATTGGGCCTGTTTTATGCATCTGCTCCAATGTAGCAAATGTTCTATTAAACACTAAAAAAAAAAATAAAAATAAAAAATAAAATAAATAATTACAAGGCATTTTATTGTACAGTAATACCCCGACTTCATAACTCTGTAAATTCAGAGTTATGTAACACCAGACACTGTAGCTGCAAGTGATCAGAGTGTCGATTCTGAAACTTTGAAACCTCCCAAAAGGGAGGTTTCAGCTACAGTGTCTGGTGTTACATAACTAAAATAACTATTATCACATGAAAACATGTGATTATACACAGAATTTGATATGAAGATATGTGTGCACCTGCAATCTGTAACTTTGTTTGCTACGAAGTAACAAATGAGGTAATATTTAGTGAGTGATGTTATGTTTATACATCATTATATTTGCATCAATCTCAAGTGGAATTCAAAACAGATTGACACCATTATTGTTTTCATTTTTGTGCTGAAGTAGCTTTAATAGCAGATTACTTTCGGACTTCGTTTGTAAAGGTGCTTATTATATTTCTATTTGGTCTACTTTATTGTGTTTTGTTGCTCCTTTGTGTATTATTCTAATACCCATTATACATTATTCGAGTACAGAATGAAGCCACTAGTGTTTTTATTTTTGGGCTAAAATAACATTTATTGTACGTAGTAGTTTTGTATTACCCTCAATCAATATTTTAGTTTCAAAAAGAACACCCTTCAATGGTCTATTGGGTAGTACTTAACTTTTTAGTTTTCATTATCAATGATAATGATCCAAGGAGGGGTTGAAATATTGCACTGAATTAAATTGATGAAAACTTAAAAGTTTTTATTTATACTATTACCCAATAGACCATTGAAGGATTTTCTTTTTGAAACTAAAATTTATTGTACTTGTCGTCTGTAAAGGTTTTTTTTTTATCTCAGTATTATTTTGTTTCTTTAAAAATTACTCAGTATGTACTTACACATCCGATTTTCTTTTATAAAGGTTTTCTAATAAAATTTGTTACATACATAATTTATTTTTTCCTAAGTAATAAGTACTTAGTTAAGAATTATTTTTAAGTACATTCCTTAACTTACGGTATCAGGGTGGCCACTAATATAGCTTGACAAAATTCCCTGACTTTTCCCTGACCTACTTCAGGTTTTCCCTGACCATCATCGATATTTATTTTACAAAATTTACCTTTAAAAAGTTAAAGATCATCAAGCTAAAATAGAATACATATACAAGTTGATATTTACTTAGCCCAATGTTTTTCATATATTAGTTTTCATGTTCTCGTAGAAAAAATTTATTATTATAGAACATTTTATTTCATCAAAATTATTATTAAAAAAAAAATTATTTCATCAGTATTATTTTATTTATCATAAAAATAACTTCGCCTCGGCGGGGAATCGAATCCGGGCTCTCTCCGTCCGCGTTTAAAGCTATTTTCTCAGGAATTAGATTTTTCCCATGAAAACTGCTTATATCGTTAGATTTGTAAATTCAATTTTTAAGTTTTTGGTAGTATTCATACTACGGAACGTTTAAATTTTATTTTAAATCAAATTATAATTACTTTTTACAACGGGAGACAGACAGAGAATAATTGATTTCAGCACCGGGATTTGACCACGAGCCTCCTTTATCTGTCTCCCGTTGTAAATAGTAGTTATAATTTTATTTAAATTAAAATTTAAACGTTCCGTAGTATACTACCAAAAACTTAAAAATTGAATTTCTAATTGATTGTACTAGATACAGGTACTAATTGGGTACTTAATAATTACAGGCGTTATTTCTCACTCTAGTTCTATGTCGTTAATGTTGACTTCTAGACTTGAGGAAAAATTTGAAAGCTTAAATTCGGGACTAGGTATCATTATCGACAAAGGAAATTATTATTCAGTATAGCTTAGTTGGTAGAGCGTCTTTACTGGAAAAAAGAAAGTATAAACTAATCGTAACCTTTCCTTATTATCCTAGAAAGTAACAATTCACGTATTTTTACTTTCTTATATAAAAAAGAAAGTATTGTGATGGCGCAAAAATTCAATTTTGATGGATTTACACGTTTTGAGGTCCCCTGAGTCCAAAAAAGTGGTTTTTAAAGAATGTATGTCTGTCGGAGCAGACACCTGGAGCCTAAACTACTGGGCCGATTTTGACGAAATTTGGCACACATGTTTAGGAAAATCATACCCCGAGGCGATATCGAGAAATGAATTTTAGCTCTAAATTTGGGGGCGCTACACTCCAAAAACTCTGAAAAAACGTGAAAAAATATTATTTCTCGAAAACGGTTCTGACGATTTTGATAAAAAAAATTCTAAAATGTAGTCCATTTAAATACGAATCTAACGATGCATGCCTTTTCCCGGGAAAAATCTAGTTCCCGAGAAAAAAGCTTAAAACGCGGACGGAGAGAGCCCGGGTTCGATTCTCTTTCCAGGAGAAGTTATTTTTATGATAAATTTTGCTTCTGCCTTAGTTCCAAAGACAGCATTTTTTATTTTTATAAGAAATTTCGAGAAAGTTTAGGTTTCTGTGCTTTAAAATTATGAAATAAGGATTTTAATTGCCGGTAGATTTTCCCTGACCTATGACAAAATTCCCTGACTTTTCCCTGTCGGCCGAAATTCCCTGACTTTTCCCGGTATTCCCGGTCGGTGGCCACCCTGGGTATACTACCCAGTCCAACCTATTACGTAAATCCAGGGTATTACTTTATCATAATTGAAAAATTAATTTAGAAATTAATATTCATACTACGGAACGATTAAATTTTAATTTAAATCAAATTATAATTATTATTAACTACGGGAAACAGACAGAGAAAAATAGACTCCAGCACGGGGATTTGAACCATCGTTCCGTAGTATGAATACTACCAAAATTGTAAAATATGAATTTCTAATTGATTGTACGAGGTACAGGTACTAATTGGGTACTTTATAATTATAAGCGTTATTTCTCGGTCTAGCTCTTTGTCATTAATGTTGACTTCTCAGACTTGTGGAAAAATTGAAAGCTTTAAATTCAGGTATCATTAACGTCAGAGAAATTCATTCTCCTGCGTAGCTTAGTTGGTTAGAGCGCTATACTGGAAATATAGAGGTGGTTCAAATCCCCGCGCTGGAGTCTATTTTTCTCTGTCTGTTTCTCGTATTTAATAATAATTTGATTTAAATTGATTTAGTTAAAATAAGCATCGATATGAAAAGAATAGTTTATTTATCTTAATTGAGAATCAAGATTTGTCTTAGGCCCCAACCCCTGAAACACCTTTTAGTAGTCAAAATAAAGACAGTGTTTCGGAGTCGGCTCTTTAAGCCTGACAAAATGAGCAATTTTCCCCCACTTTTCATTTTTTGACAATTTTCAAGGGCAATTATACCCATGGAATTTGCCAAGCCTGAAGAGCTGTTTGCAAATCATGTTTTCTTCTTTGTCTGTCGGCCCTCAGGGCTACAATTTTCTCTAATATAATAGTGAAAGAATTATTAAAATCTGGTGTAATATGACGAAGACATATGTTATAGTTGTAAGATATAAATTACACTCCGTGCCCAGAGCAGCGTACAAGATAAAAACTACTGAGGCCTCCTAAAAATTGTATATTCTGTTAGAATTATTAATTAAAGATATTTTTTAGATGTTCAGAGCTCAGAATCAGTCATTATTAATATACATTATTCATAGTACTTACACCCAAAAGAGGACACTAAGTTGCTTGAAAAAGTAGACACTAGCCGGTTGAAAATATTCATCTTTACATTAAAAGTCTGAAACGTAGAATCATAAATCAAACATCAACTATAGAAAGAAACTATAATAAGAAATTTATAAGATACTCTCAAATAAGTTCATATTAAAGGTTCATAAGTATTTTTGGGCATAAGTAAGAATCGGTCAAAAATGAACTACATAATCAAAACTAAACTATAGTGTGTGTATACATTTATTAGGCTCATGTGGCTAGTTTATAGGTATTTATGAAATCAACATACGACTATACAAAGAATATTTATTTGTCAAAAAAGGTGTACAGACATACATATTTTAAAAAGAAAGGAATCATATCTAGGACGGATAACACTGTCTAACGAACTTAGCTTTGGCATTAGTAAAAGGAACATGCATAACAAATTTCAACTTTTACTTAAGTAATTTTAAACGTTACTGACAGACACAGATTAACAGGATGCAAATTTTGTTGAATGCAAGAAGCTCACTTCAATAATAATGAAAATTAAATTAAACCGATAATCAAAATTAATTAAATTAAATTAAAAAGCAAAACCAAGAAAAGAAAAAGAATAAGTGGATATAAATGTTAACATGCTGAATTCGTTCATTCATTAAACTTAAAGTAGATTTATAATAGGGTTTTCTCCGTTTTTTTTTTTTTTTTAGCCCGCAACACAATATTTTCTTCAGTTCACTTAGAGTTTGGAATCATTAACCAGGTCAACTAAGAAGTACTGGTGCGTTTGGAAGGACTAGCTGGTAAATTCGGATTGTACGTGCCCCCACTTTGAGGTTAGGTGATAAAATCCCGCATATTAAATTAAAAACCTTAATTTTGTGTACCCATGAATTTTCTATAGCCGCTCCGCACCGCTTCGCGGTGCTCCGCTCATTTTCTGAAGAAAAACAACCCTCCTGTGTATAAACCAGGTAGAGGTCCAACTCGAAGAAATTTCCAGGGCACGTACAATCCGAATTAGCCGGACTAGCTAAGTGTTTGTAAACCTCAATTTGTTTAGTGGTTGACCAAGGCTGATGTGACTACTTTGAATGAGCTCAGACCTCGATAAGTAAACATGACCTTACCTTCAGTGGTTCTTAATTTAAAAGTTAAAACCAATGTTTACTTCACCGCTCCGTAAATTTGTAATATTACTGTCCTTCGTCATGCAGCTTGAGAAGTTCACTTGCTACTACTCAGAAAATTAAAGCTAGTCACAATACCTTCATACTCAAACCAAACCAGTTCAAATTTATTACCTGGTAGGCCGCTTCCTTTACCAGGCTCGTTAGACAACAAAAATAATATTTTTACATATACTTATAAAGACTAATTTAAATTAGATTACCTGACTAATAATAGGATTTATAAACTGGCGTTGTGTTATTTACGCAACCTTTAAAATCTCGTAATTCATATTATTTAGTTCAATAAATAATAAGTATTCAAATTTAATTTGAACTCTACAGTATAAAAAGTAGACACAGACGACACAGACACCGATACACACATCCATGGAAAAATCCTAATAATAGTATTGAAAATAAAATCCAGGTTTATGGAGCTATATTTGTGTCAAATATTTCGTTTAAGGTAGTGCGGGTCTAAAAAGGACAAAGCTGTGTACTGGAAATACTTCTCGTTTAATCGAAGCTTGACCTTAAATGATTTAATTTTGTTATAGATATTAATACATTTAATGCTAAAATCTTAAACTATGTAAATGCTCTTTTTTCATTTCTTCAGTTATTTGGAGTTACTGGAAAGCGAAAAATAGATACTTCGTTACATCATTCATATTTATGAATTAGTCTGGATATTTTTTCTTGTACTTCTGTTCTGTTTGTTTATATTTCATTTATCTATCTTTTGTGTTTAAACTGTTTATCCCTCTTCTTTTTCTTTTCAACTTTAATACAACAGTCTACAAATAATTCAATGTGTATTAGTGAATAATTTATTATTAAATTAAATTTGGTTTTAATTTAAGTATTGTTGTAGTTTATCGATAGACTTACAAGTTCTATTATTTTTGGAATACTTAAAGCTGTCGGTAAAGAACTCATTGTTTTAGCTTTTACTTACTCGTGTTGTTAGATTAGGTATATAGTATGCTCAATTAATAACATTGTTTACTATGGGAGTTACAATCCTTCAACAATTTCCGGTTTTGGACAACAAAACCGGTCCTCAAACTGTCGAGTTTCTAACTAAAAGAGTAATGGCATTAGGTGCCGTTCAAAGCGGACAGTTTTTAGTCGAATGTGATACATATATGTCTAACCAAAGTTTGGGTCCTCAGAGAACAGTTCATGTACTCCACAATTCAGAACAACCTGCAAGTGTTTTCTCTATTTTAGAATCTGGTAACAAAAATATTCCCCTGGTAGCTGATGGCCTTTTCGATCTGCTGATGCTCAAAATGACTCCAATATACACTAAAAAACCTAGCAAGGTATGTTTCGCACAGTTTTGTTCTTACATTTTGACTTTCTAGTAAAGAGAAAGTATTGTGATGGCGCGAAAATTCGATTTTGATGGATTTTCACGTTTCAATTTAAGGTTCCCTGAGTCCAAAAAAGTGGTTTTTAAAAATTGTCTATTTGTCATCTGGGTAAAAGTGAATTGTACGGTGCTGTTTACAGAAACGAAGTACGATTTTTTTTCCCTCAAGAATTTTCAACGGCCACTCCACACCACTTCGTGGTGCTCTGCTCATTTTCCAAAGAAAAACAACCCTGCTGCATGTAGACCAGGGAGATGTCCAAATCAAAGTACAAAATTCGATGGCGGCCGTACAATTCACTTTAGCTGTTGTCTGCGCAGGGTACTGGGCCGATTTTGAAGAAATGTGGTGTACATGTTCAGGCAAATCATACCTCGAGGGGAGAAATCGAGAAATGAATTTTAGCTCTATATTTGGGGGCGCTACCCCCCAAAAAACCCTGGAAAAACTTGACATTTTTTTTTTTTTTTTTGAAAACGGTTCCGACGGTTTTGATGAATAAATTTTAAAATGTAGTCCATTTAAATATGAATCTAACAATATTAGCTGTTTTCCTGGGAAAAATCTAGTTCCTGAGAAAATAGCTTTAAACGCGGACGGAGAGAGGCCGGGTTCGAGTCCCTGCCAAGGAGTTTTTATTTTTACAATAAATTTTGATAAAATGTTTAATAATAATTAAATGTACCTATAAAAATTGAAAAACTAATAAATGGAAAATCCTGGGTTAACCCCGGTAATTATGAACTCATCTATTATGAGTTGTCTCGGACTTTTATTTATTAAATCAACATATTTAAATCTTTTTTCTACTTGAGGGAGCTATTTTCATAATGTTTTGAAGACTCAGACACAAATTATTATGTTTGATTGTTAACACAAAATAATTGTTATAAAGCTGGACTTAAGCTTGCTCCTGAACCATAATATCTTTAGAATTATTCCCTAGTGTGATATTACTTGTTTGGTCGAGAATTTATACACACTTGAGATCATATCCCTTTGTTATAAAGTAAATTCTTATCTACAAATTATCCATTGCTACTATTCTTAGTAAATATAAAAAATAAGTTTTATGGGTTGGTGATTTCACAAAAAATACATGCAATCATTATATAGTAAAGGCATTATTTTGGACTTGCACTAAAGAAAGAGGCTTAGGGATTCAATATTTAAAAAAAAGTACTCTGAGGATTCTCACTTTTTTTAAGTTTCAGCTAAAAGTATATACTCTGAGGTAACGAGTATCTCTTGGAAAAATGGGCCTTGCAAATGATATTTACCAAATCATTAATGATTAAATTTAAACATCTTATAACCACCATGTAATCTATGATGTATATTTTTGAAGATATACCTTATAGTCTAGGAGATAGCGTGCAAACAAGTGTCTGACTAACATCAAGCTAGAATTTTGTATACAAGTCAATCTTTTAGCGCCTTTTAAGAATATGTGGTTGGCTAAGTTCGTCTGCGGGGCATAGCTAAGCAATAGGTGTTTGAAAAAAACAAACCGGGAGAGCGGCCATGTCTCACCAATTATGGTGGACAATGTGATTTTCATGATCCTGAGTACAGAATTTGTTAGTAGACTGAAAATCTAGTTGATGAATGTTAGTTTATCCCTTGACAGGTGACCACGTTTATTTTTAGTAATATTTGAATAACTAACTAATCAAGTGTGAAAATAACATCGACTTGATTTTTGGTCTACTAACTAATTCTGTACTCAGGATCATGAAAATCACACTGTCCACCATAATTGGTGAGACATGGCCGCTCTCAC
This sequence comes from Gerris lacustris, assembly GCA_951217055.1. Lineage (NCBI taxonomy): Eukaryota > Metazoa > Arthropoda > Insecta > Hemiptera > Gerridae > Gerris > Gerris lacustris. The sequence continues at coordinate 58,625,878 of OX578277.1, read as the reverse complement.
CCTGTTTTTTTTTTTTTTTCAAACTCCTATTGCTAAGCTATGTCCCGCAGACGAACTTAGCCGACCACATATTCTTAAAAGACACTAAAAGATTGACTTGTATACAAAATTCTAGCTTGATGTTAGTCAGACACTTTTTTGCACGCTATCTCCTGGACTATTAGTCTAATTTCAGAATTCCTCTAAGGTTCTCTATAGAGGATATGCATGCAAGAAAATATGTATTGCATTTTTCAATTCTATAGTATTTTTAACATATTATCACAAATTGTAATAAATACTTACAAAATAATAATTAATAATTGAACAAATTATAATTTATTTACACATGTTTGCTATATTTATGTTTCTGGTTGCAGGTAGAATCGAAGGGTCCCAGATTTGAACTGGCAGACTTTTGTGTTAAACTAGGAAGTGTTACAGTCAGTCAAAATTTGAAAGGTGTTCTTGTAGAGGTAGGCTTTTCTTTTGTATTGTCATATTTATTTTAATCTACATATTTATTTTTTACTCAGTGAATATCAAAATACTCTTACCACACAGTTAATTCTTAACTTAAATGATAGTATGATCCTACAAAAAAAAGCAAATGGAAAAGGGAGGTTACAAGTATGAGATAAAATGACTTACAATAACACTATAGAGATAATTAGTAATGACGTCACAAGATGGCGTAAGCTTTCGATAATTTATTCGATTCGGTTTGTTATGTTCCTTTTCCTTATCACCTGTTATCAATCCCATGTAAAATGAATAGGAGAATTTTCTCAACTTTTTAAATAATTAATTATTAAATTATTATTAATTTATAAGACTTTTCAACCTTTGAACGTTATTATACTAAGTCTATTTTAACAATGTAAGATAAGAAAACATTAAAAATTGCCGTTCTAGTGGTTTAAAAAAGTATTTTTGTGAGTGTGTTTTATTGTGGCGATACCGTCCGGGTCTGTTCTTATTTATTGTTTATTTTTTAAATCGTTTTTCTATTTTAGTTTGTATATTATGTCTTCCACCTTCTCGAGCGTTATGAAAATTTCATCTATACTTCATTTTTTTCGGAGCCTTAGCTATATATAGTTATATATATAACTATATATTATTCTTCGTAAAAGTATGTCAGAGTACTTAAGTAATATTAAATTAATGTATTAAATTAGTTTTTTAATCAAAATTTTAAACAAGTATACATGTGAGGCACTCATATCTTATATTATTATACTCGTTAATATAGATAACAAAAAATACACAAATAATAATAGTAATAACAGTGTGCTCTTTGTCTCGTCATCAACGTCTTTTTCCTAGGATGGTCAGTGATCTATTGTATAGTATATAATTATGTTCCAACATCGGTTAAATATAATGCACATTGTAAGTAACCAGGAACAAAATATTATTAGCAAATAATCTTTTATTACCTGGCAGATTAAGTATCACTATCTTTCTACAAGTCCTGTACCCTGAGTATACTTCATTGAGTTTCAAAACTTGAGGAAAATTTATTTTCGGACACACAATATGAACACGAATTATGTGGCATGTGTGAATTTATATGGCAACAGGAAATACAAAAAATCAAGTATAAAGATTAATAACTCAAATAGCTTTTTCCATGATATGACCCTTCACACAAATACTCATTTTAAATAACTGAAACGAAAGTTTTTAATGTTTTCTTTGTTACACTCGTTAAAAAAGACTTAGTACAACAATGTTCAATGGGCGAAAACTCTTATAAATCAATAATAATTTAATAATTAATTATTTAAAAAGTTGAGAATATTCTCCCATTCATTTTACATGGGTTTGATAAGAGGTGATAAGAAAAAGGAACATAACAAACACTGAGTTAAATTTTCGAAAGCTTTTGTGACGTCACACTAATCATCTCAATAGTTTCAAAAATATTTTAATATTTCAAGTGAATAATAACTATAATAAATAAAAACAAAGTATGTATTCCCATGCCCCTCTTAGTTTTTTAAGATTTTTTATTTTCTTGCTTAATTTCATTACTTTCTTTGATCTTTTGTGCTTTGAATCTATAACTAAATAACTATATTTAGTTATTTATAATAAATAATATTTAGTATTTATAATAAATAACTATATTTAGGAAGCAGGTTGATTCACCCAATGGTATTTGAACAGACCCAACAAAAAATACATTAGAACAAATATGCATGAAAAAATAGAAAAGTTTACCTTAATTTGACAAACAATGTTATAAGTTACCAGATGGAGAACATAAATGTTTAGTGTGGGACTGTAAGAACAAATCTATGTTTTATTAAGTGTTAAGACCCCCCCAGACGACCGACTTTTTGTCGGCCGACAAAAAGTCGGTAGAAACAATAGAACCAGGTGGAACCGTGCACACGGCCGACAAAAAGTCGGCCCGACTTTTTGTCGGCCGTGTGCGCGGTTAACGTAATTTAAAATTAAAATCTTTCCAAATTATTTCTCCCTTCTGGAGGTAAAATCTTGTACGTAAATAAATAAAAAATTTGGAAAGATTTTCATTTTAAATTACGTTATTCAACAAAAAATACATAGGTTTATATTTATTTTTAAAAAATATAGTTAGATATAATATTAACCATTCTCTAAATAAGTAATTTCAATCAGTGACGGCGATTGGACTTTAAAAGTGAGGGGGTGAGCCTGTAACACCGGGAGGTTCGGGGGTATGAACTTCCCCCACAAAAAGGGGGGGGGGGGGGGGGGGGGGTCCGGGGGTCCTCCCCCGGAAAATTTTTAAAATCTAGGAGCAAAATTGTGAGTTTTAAGAGTATTTGAGGCTAATTTTCTAGATGGTTCATTCTTAGGATTTTTATTTGAAATTTAAAAGTTTCGTAAATAAAGTTTAATCAAAATTTTATGTCATGTTTTTAAAACGTTTAAAATTTGTAACATCATCATAGTAGGCCTAGGCCATGACTAAAAGTAACTTATTGCCTTTAACTTCATAAAAGAACATACTAACGTCATGGGTAAGAACTGAAAAAGTCAGGCCCATTAGTCTAATAATAAAAGTACAATATTATTTTAATAACCTGCTAGAATATATTGTGTTTTGCAACAAAACATGGCTAATTTAATTTTATGAATTAGCAAAAAAATATGTTGAACCAAATAAACCAATTATTTCACACTATATTTCTGTTTAACGCACCAATAGGCCTAGATTACGAAATATAGAAGGGAACAGTGAAATACAAATACAACTGAGACTTTCCATAAGTTGTTTAATGTAAATAGAATGTAAGTTAATAGAAATATTTACATTAACTATAATTTTTGTTTCACACAAAATAGTAAATGCAACAATTGCATGAACAAAAGGTAAATTAAACAAAAACAGTGTTCAAAGCAAAATTATTAAGTTAGCTTTTCCCAGAAAGTGGGGGGGGGGGGGGGGGGGGCGACCGCCCCCCCTAATCGCCGCCACTGATTTCAATGCTAAAATTAAATGGGAGAATCAGCTGGAAGCTGAGTCGTGTATTGAATGGTGTTGACAACTGATGTATTTAAATAAGGATTAGTTAATCTACATTTAGAAATGATGTTTCCACTTTTAACTTAGTTGTTTCTTTTATTGATAAATCACTATTCAGGCAACCGTTGTGGAGGTTACATGACATGTGTGAAGATGACATTATAGATTTTGACATTAAACAAAAGTTAGTAAATAAAATGTGTATTAGCACCAAGCTTATTTACTTGTGCTTTATCTAGGGCAACACTGGAGGGAATCATGAGAGTTCATGATTCCCTTATTTTTCATTACTCCCTGTTTAACCCGACTGGGTGCAATGAGTAACTTCCCTCCCTGTAAACTAGGGAGGAAAATTCACTTTTTCTCCCCGCTGGAGGTAAAACTTATTTGGATGGTCCCTGAGATCGAGATGTAGGGTATGAAATTTACCTTTTAGCAATCTTCAGGGCTTGTAGCAGATTTTCCTCAAAATTAAGTGACTTTAGTGACTATTTTTTTCAAAATAAGTGACTTTTAAGTGACCTGTTTTCCCCAAATAAGTGACTTTAAGTGACTTAATTTTAAGTAAAAAAAAATTATTTTAGTTACTTTTTGTTGTTTAGCACTGTTAAACAAATGCAATTATAAAAATTTTAGAACGGTTTTTTGTTCATTTGATTTTGTGTACCGTAACTGTACGGGAAAAAAAAAAAAAAAAAAAAAAACCGGGTATGGGGGTACCTTGGAACTTTTCCTCACTTCGGAGGCCACCAAGTGTCTGGTTCCAACGATATGCTATAGGTCAAAAACATATTTATACTTTCGGCATTATTAACTGTCAAAGTTTATAAATTCAAATATTGATAACTTCAAAATGGCGGCCAATATCAAAAAGGAATTTGGTGGGCTTGTTTGTCATACAGAGAGGGAAATTCGAGGAAAATTTCAACTCGACCAGGACCATTTTCGATTTATTACGATATTTTAAAATTTATGCTGACTTAGCAAACTGCGTTTAAGATGGCGGAAAAAGTTGATTTTGACATTCACACATACAAACATACATACAGACGTCATGCTGAAAACCACTCAAGAGGTCTTAAAAACACCCAAAACGGAGAATTCTGTTGAAATCTCGAAAAAGTTTTTGATGAAAACAATACTTTTACTACTATAGGTTGTGAGGAAAAGTAATAACAATCAGGAGGGAGTTCGAAATAAAATATTCTTTTCATCTTTACATTATTTTTATTTTTTTCATCCATCTTTTTAATATAGACGATAAAACACAACACACACCAGCTGAATCTAGTGCAACTGTTACAAACTTTATCATTCATCACAGTTCAAAGTAGGCCTAATATAAAATTCATAGTTAAAAAATGTCTTGAGCTTACAAAATCCCTTTTGAAAAACAGTTAAAATATATATTGTGTATTTAAAAAACACAAAAAATTATCCTTGTAAGCCCAAACAAGTGACTTTCAGTGACTTTTTTTTAAATAAGTGACAAAAAAGTGACTCTCGTCAAAATAAGTGACTTTTAGTGACTTTCAGTGACTCACTACAAGCCCTGAATCTTTGACTCACGATTGGATGAATAACATATTTTCCCATCTCTTCTCTTAAGAAGATAAATGGCTAAGGACCGAACTCTTTGAATATATTTAATAGCCAAGTCTGCAAGCTTTTAAAAGATGAGAAAAGACTAAAGAGATTCTCTAGGGCTGCGCGGTAGTAGGTGGAAAATCGGAACCACGTGTGCGTTGAGTCGGTGGGGACCGATTAAAAGTCGGTCAGAACGTATAATGGCACTACCTACAAAAAGTCGGTCGTCTGCGGGGGCCTTTATTATTTATTTTCTTCCTAGATAACATCTAATGGTTAATTACTCACAATAATGTTAATGCTTTCAAGAATTCAAGTTACCACCCTAATTCTCTGAATACATATTATAAGATCTAAAAGTGACAATTTTATTTCTATTCAGCCATGTGAATGATTAAATTAAGTCACTGATACATTCTTGTGAATAGGTTGCCACAAAAGTTAAAGGATTATAATTATTATTCATTATATTTTTCCTTAAAGAATATTAATTTATTTTAAGATGTCAATTACAAATTTATGTTAATGTAAATTTTTGGCGTAATTGTTATAGGTAGAATATAGAGCATGCAGTGTTGCTGGCGCATGTTGGGATTTATTGAGAGAGTTTTGCCAAGGATTTCTTGGTTCTTGTATGCAGCCAGTACCACCTCCCTATTTACAGGCCAGGATAAATGATCTATACCAACCAATAGACACTGTGCATCAATATCTTGAACATTTTACAATGTACAGGAAAGCTTCCTCGTTTCCTTCAACTTTGCAATTTCAATCTACTTAAGTAAAATTAAATAAATAATTTACTGAGAAACATATAAGGTTGCTTACGCCTTCAGAGGAATTAAAATTAATAGTTTCCTTTGTGTATAATATTTATTTTATACTGATATTGAGGGTGCTCTCGATGATTTATGTAATACAGATAAAATTATTGTAAAAGTAAGATTATGGTGAATATTGTCTGCTTTGTCCAAAGTGTATTAAACTTAAAATATATGTTTATTTATAAATTAACACCCTTATTCCATTATTTTATAGTTGTGTCTATAGGGAACCACTGTGGACAAGTTGTTAGCATACTTGCAACATGCCTAAAACCAAGGTCTAAAGACATCTGGGGAGTTTGAATCCCAGCGAGGTGAGACATGTTTTACACTGATGACCCCCATTGAGTAGACGAGTGAAGTGGCAGGATCCCCCGTCTAATAATGTGATGATCGGGAAGTAAAAGAGAAGAAATGAAAAAAGATGTGTTGTCTGAAATCTGGTAGTAACTTGGAATTAAGTAGTAGCTTTAAAGAGAAGACTCAGGGACAGGGGTATCAAAGTCAATACTTAAGGATATTCACACTACAACGTGGTGGGAGCATACCAGGCCAAGTGATCTCTCTTGGTGTAATGTAATGACGTCATTTATTCCCCATTAGGTAATATCTAAGAGTCGTAACTGAGGCTCGACTCAGCGTAGTGTGAATCAGCCTAGAACCCCAATATGAGCAAAGTGAACGCTTAGGCAAATATGCCACTGTATTCCACACACAGATAAATGCACTTTTGGCTGGTTCTCAAATCATCCTGAGTAAGTATATTCCTAACAGGCAAATTAGAATCTACCCTGACAGCCAGGCAAAGATCAAAATTCTGGTTGTCAAGTGCAAAAGATATCTTCACACTCTTGGGCAACTTAACAAGGTTCTCATCTTATATGGGTTTCAGGACATTGTTTCATTGAGGGTAATAAGATTGCTGAACAGTTGGCCAAAACGGGTTCCAGTTCGACCCCAATTGGTTTATGGTTTGGTTCATTGATTTTTAATAAACAGGCCAAGTGTGTGCTAGTCAGCACACAGCGAGGGTCACTTCCAACTCCCCTATGCTCACTGTACCCTTCATCAGCTCGATGTACCCTTTCATATGATACCCCACACGGTTTCCAAAAAAAATATATGTTTTTTTACCCTAATTTTTTTAAGTGGCTCTATTTTTAAAATATGTGGGTAGGTACTATACACATATATGTCATAATATGCCAAATTTCAAAGAGATCAGACGAAAGGTGTAGCCGTGAGAGCAGGCAACAGATGGACGGACGGACAGACAGACACACGCAGGAAAATATAAGGGTCCTTGGTTTTGCCTACGGACCCTAAAAATCAATGGCTGCATCATTTAGTAAGACGCAATATTTATGTAAAGGACATAAGTAGTAGCTTTTAAGTTAAGACTCAGGTACAGTGGTATCAAACTCAATAATGATTCACATTAGTAGATTTTAACTCTCTTTATTTTAATATATATATTTTTTTTTTGTACTTTACTTGTTTGATTCTTTTTACATGGGTTTTTTTAAAAATTTATATATATTGTAATAAAACTTAAATTTTATAAATAAATTAGACAACAAAAATAAAATTAATAAATAGAAAAACTTAAATAAAATTTAGAATGTATAAAGCCACCATATTGGAAAAATTTCGCAAAATATTATGTTAGTCTAATTCTAATTTATTTCGTATTATTTTATTTTTATATTAGTTAATTTTGATTATTTCTATTTATTTTTATTCATAATATTCTATTTTACTTTACTTATTTATCTCATTTTATATATATTATAATTTTACAAAGTGTTTATTTAATTTTGTATAAGACCTCTATGTATTTTTTAATTTTGATTATTTTATAAATATTTAGATAATTTAACAAAAATAAATCCTCCAGGACGAATTGAACTAATGACTATAAAAAATCCTCTTTATGTTTAAAAATGGCAAATCTTCAATTTTAGAGTACTCTTGGTATCTTTAACAGGAACCAATTTTGCTAAAACCAATTTTTTTTTGCATATTTGAAATGCTCATAAATTGGTATTTTTTATAGTCATTAGTTCAATTCGTCCTAGAGGATTATTTTTAAAAAAGAAAAAACTGTTGATGACCAGTTGATCAAATTTAGCTAGTTGACAAAACCTAGGGTTCACCCCTCCCCCTTTAAAAATTCTGATCCGCTAATGAAAGTTGATTTTTTTTTTGGATATTGGCCAAAAATGTAGGGGGTCATTTTTCCCTGAGAAAGTATGTAACATATTTTTATTACAAGGTTCAGGAACACGCGCTAAACTAGGGATAAATTAAGATATGAAAATGAAATATTTATAGCTGTTGCGGAAGAGGGCAGTATGATGGATTGCTTGAATGACTAAAAGCTAAACTCAGATATAAAAATAATTACTTAAATTAAAATGTTCTTTTCACTTGTGATCCCATAAAAAGGTTACATAGTTTTAGTGGTCATTATTTTTATTAAAAACGAAATCCACAAAAAATACTCTGTCAATTAGTGCGATGCACATAGCTTCCTCGTTCTATTTCGTAAAATTTAACGATTTTATGCTTTTAAAAGCTATTATTTTACCCCAATTTATTTAAATTTTCCCCCGTTTTTTTAATTCTGTCAAAATTGTTTGGACTTTTTACATGTATTTAAAGTATCAATTTGGCAAAATTTAAAGAGCGCAGACGGTTGAAAGTTATCTTGGGCTATCTGCGGGCTACTATCGACGAACCATCAAAATTATATAAAAATCAGATAAGTACTTTTGAAGATAATAGGAGTAAATAAATGTATGTTTGTGCGCATGTGGAAGAGAAACAAATGGGCGCAGAAGGTTGAAACTTATATGGGACCAACAATGGGCTAATTATGACCTACCATTTAAATTTCAATAAATTCGAACGAGTAGTTTTTAAGATAAGTTGGTTCGCAAAAATTAAGCGAAACAGATACGTAACCAAAAATGTTCCCTGATGTCTGAAACGGATTTCTGTCTTGAATTTTGAAATCGGAGACCTAAAAGTTTTGTTCTTCAGAACGATCACATAGCTTCCGTTTTCCGTTAGAAGCAATATTTTGAACAATGGTCGTATATTTTCATAATACATATTATATAGAAGTACGGCGTAATCTTACGTCATTTATGCTAATTTAAGTATTTTATCGCACTGAACCAAATATGTTTTAGTAAATAAAAATGTAGCACATATGTATAGTAGAGGATTGGGAAGTAGACGACAGATAAATGAAGTTGACTAAACACTATACGCTAGTACACACGTGGATGAGTATAAGCGAAGTCGAAGCAGTAATGAAATGAGGTTGATTCACAAATACCATAAGCATAAGCATAACCACTTAAAAAGTAAAAGCATGTTTTCATTTCAGTTTTCGAACACATGAAACAATAGACGTCAAATGACGTCATCGTCATATATTCACCCACTCCCCCCCCCACTTTGCTCCGCCCCCTCGGATGATCTCAAGCCGGGCGTCCTTCTTTTCAGCCTAGAGCCCTGATTGGAGGAAATTTACCATAACTGCCTTGGCTGTCGAATGTCGAATATTGTAGGAAGTCTTCTCAGTGGTGTTGTGGTGATTTAGTTTAGTTTACTATTATTTATTAAAAAATCCTGGGGAGTGGTATAGGCCGGTATGCAGTATTCGTAGATTAATATAACTCACTCCTTCAAGTACAAATCAGTGTTATTTCATTCATAAGTTCGTTTTTAATATACTTATATAATTTGTTTTTACTATTTTAATTCTCAATATGAAGTAGACGTTCCAGCATTCTGTTCTCTTGAAAATCGTAGCTATATCGTAATTTTTAATTTTGACATTCCTTTTGATTTATATATATTATGGAAATTGACGGTAGTACACAATATTTATATAGTTTTAATTACGGGTATTTAATCGCTGCTTTAAGTGCTGCTGTCTTCATTTTAAACAATAAATTCGTTTTGAAGAGGATCACCCCTTTAAGTGCGAGCAGAAGTGAACACAGACAATGGAAATGGAGGAATATAGCCAATTCTCTTATTCATTCTACTATCACCGGCGTCGGTGCTTGCGTTTGGTAATATATTTTTGTTGGGAAAATCCAACCTTCCTCTTATAGCAGTCTGTTTTGCTATTTTAAGAGTGCACCTATTTTTTTTTATCTAACCTAGTAATAATATTATAGAAGTGACTATATTGATATTTTTTAATAGAGAATAAAAGTAAGTTATTTAATGTACTTATGTCTGCTGTCATTACCTTAACATCTTCCTGACCCTTCTCATTTCCGTTTTATTTTTAAAATTATATTCAGTTTTTAGCCCTGGACAACCCCTGAATCCTCTTAGTTAATTATTCTCTTTTGTTAACTAGATTCCTAGTAGCTATTTTCTATTCTTTATATCAGAACTCCTATTAAATGATTTAAGTTGCCATGGAAAGCCCACACTCTGTGTTCCTTTAAATTAGCATAGTTAAATCAGTAGTGATATGCTTACGTCCTGTATTCATTAGGCATGCTATACCCTCAAAGTACTGATTTATGTCATGTGTACATCACGCTTGACGACCTGTGCATCAAATATTATGTGTAGGGTAATATATTTACTCTACATTAGACTAAAAAGCCCATTCTTGTTTTGAATGACTAAGAATCTGTTTCAGAAGTTATTTTTTAATCTATCTAATCAATTGCATCCAAGAAATAAGGAGGGAAAATCTAGAGTTGGTTGCAACACTCCCTTATTGTCCTTAGGTCTGTGTTATTCTTTTGCAACTTTTCTTAAAAGTTGTTTGAATTCAAGGAATAGCTTTAAGGTACGGCTGCCTACCCCACAACAAACTATTAAATTCTATTCTTATCACTCTTGTGACCAAGGAACATAATCACTTGAACAAATAAAAGTTATATTTATCACTGTAAAACCAAACTTTTTATGACAATGGTTGGTTTATGCTGTTTAAGTAAATTTATAAATTTCATTCCATAAGTAACTATAATAAAGATCTTACTTTAATGTAGATAGGTTATTAGTGTATTAGATGCCAAATTTGTGAAAATGTGAAAATATTACTATTATTTATTATCAAATATATTGCATGTATAGTATTGTTAAGAAAACAATGGTTTTGAAGACAGGGCAAGAAATTAGACAAATTGGGGTGCGGAGCCAATGAGTACTTGAGATTTTGACGTCTTGAAGATTGGACCAACTAGGCAAAAAATATGTCGCTGGTGGAGGAGCGTGCCCCTATAGATAACGGTTTGAGAAGAATTTGTAACGTCTACCGCTCCAATTTTTGCATTTCCTTACTTAATCTATTACCATGCAAATCGGGGCCGAATTAATCGGGGCCAATAAATGCTCTTTTAACCCTGGAATTCTAATGGTTATTAGATGGCTGGTCTTACAAAACCTTTGTCGATTCGACTAACATATGCAGAAAATAGTTTTTTTTGGGTTGAAACTACACTTTTATAAAGAGAAAACTATTAAGAACTATTAATGTAATATTTGAGTGAGATATACAAACATTTGATAACAAATAAGTTAGTGGGAACATCAGAAGAATCTGAAATTGAGTGAACATTAATGCACCAGGTCCCATGCCCCAGGCCAAAAGCCTTAGGCCCTTTGCTAAGTGCTCCAGGCCCCTGATTATCGTCCTCTGGCCCAAGACCAATTCCCCTAGGCCCATTGCCCCTTACCCCAGACACATTGTCCCAGGCTTTAGGCTCATTGGACAACCAATTAATTCCCTACGTTTATTACTAAACGTTTGTCGAATCAACGGGAATTTGCCAGAAAACGAGTGTATGCGCAAAAGGACTTCTACCGCTACACTAGCAGGTGTGTTACTAACCAGTGCAAGCACTGCAGAAGGATTGGGTACCCATCACCATCGCATACGAGTGTAAAAGGTTAAGGTTCAAACTGTGCTCGTCGATTCGACTACCATTAGCATTCCAAGGTTAATACCTTATAAACTCAAGTTTTCAGAGTTTTTAGCTTTCAATTTGTTACATTTTCAACATTTCATTACACTAAATGATTATAAATGGAAAAAAGACAAACTATTTTGTTATGTCATAACATATTTGTGAATGGAGGGGAAATTTATAAATAAGATCTCAATTTGTGAAAGGAGTAAAATAACCTTCTCTTGTTGACAGACAAAGTATGATCTCCCCATCCCTCCCTATAGGCCTAGTGGCTTTATTTCTTCCCTCACATAAGTTGGCTGACCTGAGTGACACAAAAACCACTCTTTTCTTAATAATACTGTAGTTTAGGAATTCGTTCTGAGATTTTAATGGATTTATGTTTTGTTATTTTTATCAATGAGTTAAATTGCTTTGTGATTGGTTAGAACTGGTCGGGTAGATTTGACCGGGTCCATACCGTTTTTTTTTGTATTTATCGTTAAACACGAATTTCTTTTAACATGAAAAAATATTTTGGTCCCCTCAGCTTCGTGCTAAACGATTGTCACTGTAGTTCACCATGAAGCGATTTTGTGTAATTGTATTTAGCTTTTTCCATTTTGTTTAATAATGAAAATAGTCAAGTTTTTAAACACGAGCACTTGAACTAGCTTCACACTCAAACCAAACCCAGTTTATATTTATAACCTGCACTGGTGTGTTTTATTACTAGGACTAGGGTCCATATTTATAACCTGGTCGTCTGCTTCCTTCCATGGGACCCCTAGTTAACTAGAATTATTTAAAGCTGCCATGACACTAACCATAACAAACCTAAATAAGGGAAAGAAGCTACTCAACATTAACATCAGCTTCAAGCAAATATTTTCTCATAGAAAAATGTGTTGCTACAAAATATCATATTTTACTTTTTATGTTGAACTTTTTTTTTTAATTAGACTAAATATTCTAAATTAAACAAATTTAGATTATGATGAATTGTTGATTAAATTTTATAGGGGAAGATAAAGACTTAATTTTACCTTTGTTTATAGTGTTTAAGGAGTTAGTTGGAACATATTCCTTTTAATTGGGCAATTATTCTTATTTTGTTCAAATTCAATAATTCATCCTTGTATTATTTTTATCATATTTTTTAATACTCTTCATTAAAATATTTTTAACTGTAATTCAAAGTCTATATTTCCCTATGCTAAAAATTCATGTGTACTTGAAAGTCAATGAAAACCTGAGAGATGGTCACTAAAGTAGGCTTAAAATTAAAGATATTAATAATTAAATTAAATATAATAGACAAAATAATAAATGAGAGATGACTCTTCTTCATCAAAATTGTTTTACTGAACATACAAAGCCAGCTGTCTAACCACAGAGATCATTTACAGAGTTCGAGATAAGTTGTGAATGAGAAACATTTGCTGTAGGCATTAGGACAGAGGTTTAAATCCTAACTCAAGAGTGTCTGAAACATTTGTCTCTTGTTTCCTTTTTTAATTATTTTTTGCTGTGTCCTGTTAAGAAACAGAATTAGTTTATCATTAAAGTTGACAGGATTTATAGTTCTCTGTAATTAGTCTAATTTACCTTTCATAATTTTGTTTTATACACTGATTAATTTAACCATTATAAAAATATTTATTTATAGTATGTTAACCTCATGTATTGTATAATAATTTTTTACTGGTTTTTAAAATTTATTTATTTTGTTATATTTTCAGTTTTTGGCTGGCTCCACAAATGAGAGAAGACTTAATTTATTCATATAGTTACTCATCCCATGCATTAATCTCACTTTCAATCGGTAAATAATACTGATTCCTACCTAAATGTTGTATTACTTAGTTATGACGTATTTGGTGAAGAAAATGAAACAATTTTGGTTAGCATTAAGTTGAGTATATGTGAGAGTTGGTTCTTGCATCAATTTTTAATATTTTAAGTCTCTATTAACAAAAACTGTTTACTAATCATATTTTTACTTTCTTTTGCAGGGTATTTTATTTATGATCTTATTGATATGGCTATCCATGACTTAAAAGCAAAAACATACGAATTAATCCTACATCACTTAATGGTAATATTTTTGTGATTATTAGTTTTAATTTTCTTGTCACATATGGCCTTTAGAAGTTCAAATATATTGTCCATTAAGAAATATATGTGTTCGTAAATGGTTAAGAATATTTCGGACTATTTTATATTGTTACACACTTTCATTTGAAGTCACTTGTTCGTGAGGTACACATTTTGTAATACATTTTTTACCCAATCTCAGACTTCTTAATAGTATTTCCGATAACAAGTAAAGTTAATCTACTTAAAAATATTTTTTTTAATTTTCAAATGTACCAGTTTTTTTTAGAACATTTTTTTTTTGAAAATTTTCTAAGCCAGATTATTTTTATCAAATGTCTCTAAATTTAAAATGAAAATTTTTAAATAGGTAGCAGGAAACAAAAAAGTATTAGTATAGAATGTGTTTGGGGGTTTCAAAAAGATGACTCTTTTACTCTTTTCAAAATATGGCTGTAAATTGCTTTTTTTATATACTATTTTAAAGTAAGAATGAAAAAAAATTAATATTAATTTATTACTTAAAGAAAATAAATTATTAAATGGTCTAAAATTGTTTGATATTAGTCTGCTAGAATTAAATAATGTTTTTATTACTAGGGTACTTTTTTTTATGATAAAATTATGTCTTTCCTAAACTACTTTTGTTTATAATTTTCAATTAATTAGATTAGTACAATCTTATCTTTTTTTAATGAAGACCAATTTTGTATTTTATTGTTTTATTATTTTGTTAAGGGGATACAAATATGTTCATTGGTATTTATGATATTTGTTGTTTTGGAGTAGCACGTGTTCATGTTTTTATTGAATAGATATATCAGATTGTGATTAGAGTTGTATTACATCAGTAGACGTTCTCATTTTTGTTATCTAAACATAATAATATATATGAGACATATTTAATCTGAGGCATTGACATAAGGTTTTTCTTTAATTTTTTTTTATATCAAAAACATTTTTATTCTTTTTTTTTTTTTGTTTAAAAAAAAGAGTGTGAACACCTGATGTCCAAATTTTAATTAGTTAATCCTGTAAAATACAAGCTGTTGCCGGAAAATAGTTATTATTTATTCAATTTGGGTTGATTGAAAAGACACTTTATCTTTGTAAATTACCCTCTTGAACTCTTTGTTCAAATGATAATCTGAAGTGTAATGTTGACCATAGATACAAATATGACATCCATTTCTTAAGGGGTCAATAAAACCATCTCTTGTCATTTTTGACCTTGCCTATTAAACAGGATAACATCTGACCCCTTAGACTGATGTAAAAATGAGGGGAAACATCTATATTTTTGTACTCTTCTCTTTAACTTGACATAATTTATTATATTAAAGTGAAAGCTCCTTGACATGTATTAGTAATTACAAATAAACTCACTTTGATATAACTCGTGTCTGGTGAAAACCAAAAACCTCTTTCTTAACAAGTGGGTGTCTGTAAAATATCCTCTTAATAAGGGAAAACTCCAGGATTTACCTTTTTGAACTGTTGTTACTCAGTTTAAACATGTGCTCTACTTGCACGATAAAGTGTGTTTAACTAAATTGTGTAGCAACCTTGAGAGGTGCTGTTTGTCCACTTGTATCAAATGAATTAATCTTAAAAGCATGCTGCCATTTTTTAATGCTAAGGTTAAAGTGCCTTCTTTATACTACGCTGTCCCATTGAAAACATAAGACACTTCCTCTCAGACTATAATATTTAAAGATGCATGTGTAAACTATTTAAAAATTGGAATGACCTTCTGCACATATAACTACAGAAATAGGTTGAAACTAAGAAGTGGTTGATAAAGAACCTTGAGCAACTACGCCATACACTCAAAAGTTAATTATATTTTAACTTTTATTCTAGTGCTATCACTCTGTGCTGGTAACTTATTAAGGTAGATAATTTGCATTTGGACAAGGGCTGGGATTTTTCTTGTTTTATTCATTATTTATCATGCATATTCTACTTCTTTTGCAGGTCCTATAATAAAACTTTTGACTTACCTCTGTTTGATTTCAGTTACTAAACCCTCTTTCATAGTTTTCGACAATTAAATTGCCATCTTTCCTTAATCTCTTAGAAGCAAATTCTTGGCTTCAGTTGTTTTAACTATTAAAGTGCTAATGAGCTGAACATTAAAACTGTAAACATTTTATCTGGATTTGTTACACTTATTAAGCATTATAGCAACCATTACTTTTCAATTATAACATAATTGAAATTTTTAACTTCAGAAACCAAGCTTAATTTTTTAATAGAAAGGTCACATTTTGTGCAGTAATACCTTTAGGAACATATGTTTCAGGTTATTGTTGCTCCTTTATTTCATGAATAATAGAATTAAAAGCTTATTCAACAGGTGAATAAATCAACAGTTACATGGTGTTATTTATTTTAAACCACACATACTATAAAATATTTGTGGTTTTAACTTATCATGGGGGTTAAACCACAGAAGCCAAGATCCATTTTTAAACAAAAAACTACATAATGCAAAGTTTGACCTTTTTCAAGATAAATTAAATAACACTAAATTCTTCTCTTTTCTTTTATATATATATATATATATATATATATATATATATATATATATATATAAATATATATATATATATATATATATATGTGTGTGTGTGTGTAGCAGATCATGAATAATAATTAAAGCACTATAATATGAGTGGTTTTAATTACTAGGTTACAACACCAAATTCAATTTTTAAATATGTAAAATCTTGGATAACCTCTCATCTTTCACTTATCATTGCTCCCTTTGTTTATGAATATTTAATTTAAAATCTTGAAATTTTTCAGCATATCAATTCTAGCATGTCTTTGGTCTCATAGTAATTTTTTATGATGTGTCCATTTAAACAACTGTAAAATTTGTTGTAGAGTTATTTATTTAATAAATATTACCATTTATAATAATAATTATTACAATTCAAAAGATAATATATCATTTCACTCATCAACTCTCAGGGTTCTCTCTCTCTGCCTAAGGATGCAACACTTTTCCCAAGCAATGCTAACGTCTAGACAGGTTGGCTAACTAACTCACACTTACATAACATATCCCTACTTACTACAGACTATATAAGTCGTCTTCTTGGGAATATTTAGTTTCCCAAATAGTAAATACATTCGGACCTCCTTACAACAAAATTAATGTTTACAGGTAAAATTGAGCTTCGTAGAATGTTCGTTGTATAGAATTTTTTTTTAAGAGAAATATAAGTGGTCCTGAAAGAGGAAGATTTTAATATTTTATCCTATACCATTTTCACCCATTGCAGAACTGCTTTGTACTTACAACCTCTAGATCTTTTCTTAAAATCTCCACTTGTTTCATTTAGTTTAAATATTAAATCTCAGTTTTTCAAAATTGTAGATACTGAACTCGGAGCAATTTCATATTTACAGGATACCTCTTTGTTCTTTATTTATTTATCTAGTCTTTGAATAGATTAGGTAATTTTTCCTGAAAGTAATGATTCTCTTTTAGAAACTTGTACGGCGACTAAATTACACTGTAAAACGTCAAGAGCTTTATAAACGTCCAAATAAAACTCTAAACTGAACCAAAGTGATTTCTCTGCACTCTGCATAGATGATTCTGATTCCACTTAAACCAATGGAGATAGAATACGCAAAATTATGTCAGTGCTGGAGCAAAAACTCCTAAAAATGGTTCTAAGACAAGTAAAGGAATGAAAAACACCGCCAAAATTAATTAACAGAAAGTTTTTCCATCAGATCTTTATCCTTATTTCTATGAATTTTGTTTCTTGTAGAAACACTTTTTTATGGAGAATTCGTGGGCACATAAAAAAAATTGTTGTATAAAGATTTTTGTTTTATATGTTGTATATAAGGAGGTCCGACTATAGTGCATCAAGATACAGGAGAATGGGGACAATGATAACTAATATGAACCTCGATAAGAAGTGTCTCAAGGGGATATGGGAAACAGTCTTGTTATCGGGGTGCTCTTTTTGTTGAGGGTCGTGTTATCAAGGTTATTTTGGCTATCAGTTGTGACATCAAGGTTAATGGGCGGGGTTTTCAAGTCTAGACTTGTTTAAGGTCGACCCATTTCTGTATAGGGCCACGTTATAGAGGTTGACTTCTCAAAACGACTTGTTATAGAGATTCTGAGTTACGTTGTGAATTGGAAAAAATCCGTGTTATTGAGGTTGTTTGGATAATAATAGTCGCGTTATAGAGGTTAATTTAACCTTATGTGTTATGGCAATCTCAAGGGGATTTGAAAATTGCACTTGTAATAGAGGTTGTCGTGTTATTGAGGGTCGTGTACGTGTAAGCGAGGTTCTACTGTATATATATAATTGTGTTGTCAGAGTTGTTTTGGACTATTTTTTTTCTTCTTCTGATATTAGTATAGTTATAAAACATTTTATTTTTTTTTTTTTGTTCTAGGTAATTCTTTGTTTTGTTCATGCGATGTCACAAGGGTTATACCTTGGATATGCTCTGATGGCGCTGCTGCTTGAGGTTAACAGCATATTCTTACATATTAGGCAATTAATGATAATTCAGCAGTGGAACAAAACTAGCATATTCTACAGAATAAATAATTCTTTTAATTTAGGTAAGTTTTACTCAGATATTTTAAATTTTTAGTCCATGAGTTTTGATGGAGTCAAGTAGTTACAAAGTCTGTATAAATAATTAAAATTATAAAAGAAAAACCTCAATAGAAATTTTGAATTATCTTTATAAAAATTTGAAGTAGAGGAAATTACTTGTCTCTTCATGGTATAATAATTTAAAGTATTAAAGACTATAATTTAAATAATATACAATTAGGGGTCCTTCTATACTGATGCATTAGTAGTAGTAAATCCTGTTTTATGTTTTAAATAATAACATAACTAATATGATTTAAAATTTGTATATAAATAAGTTTTGTCAAGACTATATGACTATGTTTGTTGTGTGATTCATTTTTAATGTAAAAAAAATCGATACAGCACTCCAAATGGAAAAAAAAGTTCATATAAACCGTAAATCGATTTTTACTCTTTTGGCCATAGCCACTTTCAAATTTTTCAAAAACACAGCTTTTTCAAGACCTTTGTACATATATTTTTTTTATTTAATAGACAAAACAATAAACCAAGTACTATTTTAAAGGTCATAAAATTCCCTGTAAAATGTCTATTACACTTGCTTGTGTAGCTCTATTTAAATTGGATTTACAACTTTGAAATAAATAAATGGTATTTTTCATGTCATAATTTTTATCCTCCGTAACTACCTTATTTGTATAATCAACGTATGTGTTCCATAAGCATAAGAACTACCAAAAAATCTGTACTCGAGATCATGAAAATCACATTGCCCACCAAAATGGGTGGGACATGGCCACTCTCCACTAGTTTGTTTTTTCTAAATGCCTATTGCCAAGCTATGTCTATTAGCCGACCACATATTCTTACAAGGCAGGAAATGATTAATTTATACTCAAAGTTCTAGCCTGATATTAGTTAAATAACACTTTTTTGCACGCTATCTCCTGGACTAATGGATTCAGTTTTCTTTCCATGACCTATAATTTAAGTTTATAATATCGCATCTTGCCTTAAAAATCCAGCTAACCTTATTTATTCTGGTTTTTAACCTTTACTGGCACATTTTAAATAAAAACTAAAAACCGAACCAAAGGATATGCTATTGATTAAATTGTACTAACTTATTATTTCCTTATTATTATTTTAAGAACATTGTGAGTTAATTAACAGTTTAATCAGTGATATAATGTAATTTTGAGAGCCGGCCACTCGGATTAAATTACTTACCACGTCTGCCTGTCCATCACTGAATCAAGAGCGGTACGAGGTCGTGGGTTTGATCCCTCACTGTGATGCTCAGATTTATATGGCTCACTAATGATTGCATCATACTTGCTTCGATGGTACAATGTACAGAGGTGTGATGTGTAAAGTGGCTGGAACTCTCTACCACGGGGAGTAGTAAAATGGGCTTAATTGCTAGGTTCAAACAAGTGGTTCGTCCTACCCTCCTAGTACTAGTACTAGAACCTTACTACTACTAATGTAATTGTTGTTATCTTTATTTTATTAAATGCAGTATTTAATATAGTGAATTATCTGATGAAAAAACCGGGATGAACTAATAATAGTCTTATTGCTTATAATTTTACACATGTGTTATTTCTATTATTTTATAGTTTTTTTTTAAATTTTAACTAATTTGTTAAAATCTGGTGCAATATTCTATTACTTTATAGTTGTTGTTTTTTTTTTTTTTTTTTTTTTTTAATTTTAACTAATTTGTTCAAATCCGGTGCAATACTACCCATTATAAATAGTATTATCCTATGATGACCTTGGCAAGTTTTCTAAACTTTGAGATTAATGTTTGTTTCCTTAATAAACCTGATAAAAAATAGGATAATTTTACCTATTTCTAGTCCTTAGATTTTGATGAATCTTTTTGAAATGACCTTTCTTATGAGCTGTAAACCAAAGTTTAAATTTGTTTTGCCGGATAGGTCAGTAATTATATATTTGAGGTCAAATTAAAAAATGGAGAAAAATTGCTTTAATTTTACTACTAGGAAAACGTAAAAATATTCATATAGGAATAACTAAATTCCTAAGAAATAAAGATCATATGTTCTAATAGAAATACAATTTTAAACTCAAAAGTAGATTAAAAGATGAAGAATTTAGTTTCTTAAAACACCCTAAGTGAAAATTAATTACAAAAGTAAATTATGTGATGTACGTAACATCAGATTTATATACTGTCTACTTCGTTTGAAGTGAGGTGCTTCTTTGACTCCACTTTTGGTTTTTTAATTAATTTGATTTTGTTTCTGGATGAAAAATTGTGTACTGTGTATTGATTGATAGATGTATTGTTGTTTCAGGAACTTTTGTTGTCTTTCGGATTTTAACATTAGGCTGGATGACCAGATGGCTCTTGCAACATCGTGGAGATCTTACATCCACTGCCTTCAACTTAGCTGGAGTTTGTAAGTATTCTAAATTAAAATCTATATTTAAAATTAGTTATACCTACATTTTTTCCATTAATAAACTCAACTCATGGATACTTAGATAAATGATAATTTCTGAAGCTTTAAATTTTGAAATAATTAGTAGTTTTGACTGAGATTTTGTGGTACCACTTCATAATTATGACTAGAGAGGTTGGTAGAAAGTTACACAACAATATTGTCACCACAATTTTTATTACACATAAACTCACAGACGCGTTTCGACAAATAACATCATCTTCAGTGTGTGTTAACTTAGTAAGGGTTAATTCTGTACTAAGCTAACTATTTTACAAACATGTATTATAAACTAACAGTACAAGGTGGGGGTGGACTAGGGTCATGTGGGTAGAGGGATTACTACGAAAGGAACGAGGTAAGGGATATGGAGTTGAGATCTAAGTCGGAAAAACAATTAAAGGTAAAAGGTTCAGGTAACATTTGGTTTTTCAACTGCTAAAATAATACTTTCTTATATGCTATGACTAAAATATCTTACAACTACTACATTATTTAAAAAATATATTTTTTATAGGTTTTACAAGAGCAGAGTTGTTAAGATTTGATTTTTCATTAAAACATGCTATACTTGTGTCTTGGATAGCTCTTTGAATTTCTAAGTTTTCTAAGAGGTCCAATTTCTTATTTTTTTGGCACGAGTGAAGAAGTTCATAATTATCAACATCAAATGTATGATCAGTTTCTAGAACATGGTTGGCAAAACTAGATACGTTAACATGTTTTTGGTGTCTGTCATTTGATATTTTCTGCCATGATTTATAGTGCTCTGCAATGCGTGTACCTATTTTCCTACGTATACACCTTTACAGGTCGCGCATATCAGTTTGTAGACTCCACATTTATCTTTAGTTTTGATAGGTTGTTTGACTGTGCCGAGAATGGTGCCTAGTTGTGTGTACGGTTTGTAACTGACTCTAAGTTCGTTTTTATTTTGTAAAATTTGTCCTACTTGTTCTGACAGCTTCCCCATGTATGGTAAGCTAATCCAGGGTTTAGGGCTTTGTTCTAATGGTTCTAAGTTGGTAATTATATTTATTAAATTAGCAATAATAAATAGTTAGCTTAGTACAGAATTAACCCTTACTAAGTTAACACACACTGAAGATGATGTTATTTGTCGAAACGCGTCTGTGAGTTTATGTGTAATAAAAATTGTGGTGACAATATTGTTGTGTAACTTTCTACCAACCTCTCTAGTCATAATTACTTTAAATTTTGGCCTACTTAAAATTAAAAATCCTAGTTTTATTTAATTTTATTTTTGTTTGAGTTAGTGTATTTATGTAATTGGTGTTTATTCATAGTGCCCTCCCTTTGTTAATATTATTAAATAAAAACTCATGGCACCAATACCTGGAAAAATACATAACAGTGGTTCTCTAATAATCTTAGATATAAGTTAGTCAATATATTGGTATAGAAGGTTTTGCTGATGCCTGCTGAATCTGTAAAGCTAAATGCTACCATTAAAGAATCTCAAACTGTAAAACTTTTCTTTAGCTTGAGGACAAACAACATATTCTTAATGTCATTCTAATTTAAATTAGGATTCATGAAGGTTTTAGAAATAGAATTTGAATTCTTATCTTATTAACAAATTTATTTATGGCTGAAATCACTTGGATTCTTTTTCACTGAAAAGTAACTCATAGTTTGTCTTCCACCTCTCTTTTTTCAACTTTATAGTTGTTCTTTATAATTTTGTTAAATAATTTGTATTAATTTCATTTTTAGCTCTAGCTATGATAATGGTAATGAACATTCTTCTTCTTCAAAGGATATTGAAGGCTGATTATCGCCAAGTTCCCAAACCTCCCACTGATGATAAATTAAGAACCAGCTGAGCGTTCTTGACATACTATTTCTTAAATAGGACCGCTCACCTCAACAAGTGTATTGTCTTTAATACATGTCATCTCTACAAACCTTTGAGTTCACTTCATACAAACATTATTTTTTTACTTTTTTAATGTTTTTCCAAAATGAAAAAAAAAAAAACCTTTATTTTAATATTTTTCATAAATCATTAAAATATATGGTAGTGTTTTTTTTTTTCTTTTGGTATGTATGTATTAATTTGATTTGGGTTTTTCTCTGAAATGGTTCAAAAGAAGTGGCTTCCATTATTTATTGAAACTTATTTTTATAAATTAACTCTGTGTTATTTTTTTCTGTACTTATGGAAAATATCCATTGGTGTTCCTGCTTTAATTATGTTTTTTTTCTTATTATTTTATTTCTGTAGAAACTTAGTTAACTTTTAAAAGAATGTGAAAATGAACAATGTTGTAACTTGTCAGTTTTGTTGTATAATTATTTATAGGGTTGTATATTATGAAGTATTGAGAATCATTCATCTGTAATTTTTATTTATCTCTATTTATTTTCTTTTTTTTTTCTTTTTAATGTTATAAAATAATATTTGTTTGAAGGTTTATTTTGATTGTGGTCACTTTATTTTTTCTTTACACAAGTGACTCCTTTCAGTAGCCATTAGACATCACTAAAACTATACCTCTTGGAACCTCTGTTCAAGGTTAAAGAAGAACCAAATGATTAATAAATGTATAGAAACTACATCACCTATAAATGATCTAACAAAACTCTCTATCACCAATGAAAAAGAATGAACTTATCATCAGCTTATAGAGCACTTAATTATATAAACTATTTGCAATCTTCAGTTCATTATTTAGGATTGGTTTATCTGTGTTTGTTCTTCTCAGTCAAAGATCACTTGTATATGTATATTACTCACTTTTTTAACCATGTATATAAGCTGACAGATAATATTAAAATTAAAATTTTAAGCACAATTACAAAACTAAGGTTCAAATGAAGTTAAATTAATATCCCTATTTAAAATTGTATATTATCTTCTTTCATTTGCAATATTTTACTTGTTAATGTCTTAAAATCAAGTGTAGAATAAGTATTGAATGATTTCAAATGTTTAAAGTAACTACTTTATAGGTGACACCCTACAAAATAAGATTAAATGTACTAAAATGTCTTGTTTAACATACTAATGATAAATTATACTTGTGCCATATTATTTTGCTATTAAAATAAACACCTAAGCTGTTAGAGCTTTTAACATAGATTAGCACCCTATACACACTGAAGATCAAATACATAACATGATTTACCCAAATGTATTCTTAACATTGTGTTTTCTGGTAGCATAATTGATTTTTTTTAAATATCAAAGGAGGCTAACTTGTGTTGTGGATAAACTATATAGGTTTTATTAAAGATATACTTTTCAAAAATTTATATTTTTTGAATAATGTTATGAGGTAACTCTAAACTTGACTGTGATCTGTTTCTGTAACTTTTTTATACACATTTCTATAACACCGAAATATATTTCTATGTATGATGATTAAAATTACAATTATTTTTACAGAAACTGGAAATCAAATTTGGATTTCTTGATTTTCTATTATCAAATTATTGAAGCTAGCAAAAACAATTTATTGCTTCACAGCTACTAATCCCTAATATTTATCTGGGAAAAATCACACATTAGATGCAGCTTAGTATTAACTTTTAATTCTCTAGTATTTTTTTTTTTTTTTTTTTTTTTTTTTTTTATGGAGACTTAATATTTAAGACTTTGATTTTAAAAACAAACAATCATTTAATGTTTTTCATTATTCTTTTTATACATTTTTTAATTTCTCTCTTATTTATTTATTTTTATATATATATATATATATATATATATATATATATATATATATATATATATATATATATATATATATATATATATATATATATATATAGTCAAGGTTGTAATTTTCTGTACAAAAAACTTCTTTTTTTTTACTAATATGTTTATTAAGAATGTGTATAGTTTACACTTAAGAGATATTTAGGTGATAGTTCAATCTGCTGTTAGTTTAGCTAACTGTTAAATCTGGGATCTGTAATTGTGTTTTAATTTCTTCTTACAAGTAATATATTTTTTAAAAAAAAATCCCAGGGAAACTTATTGTTATTTAGAAAAAATTACCATCGATTTTCCGTTGCTTGACGATCTTCAAATATAGATTTTTTTTGTTAACTGTAACATTTTTAGCCAATTCTATGCATAATATTTGTAATAACAAATTCTTTACTTTTTTTTTTTCACTGCCGATAATGTAAGGTATAGTGATATTTTTTTCGCTGCTTGACAGCTTATATTGTACACATTTTTGGAAAAGGTTTCTAAAAACATTGTTCCAAGTTTTTTTTTTAAGAAAATCTATTTTACTTAGCCAATAAAAAGCTTTAGTAATGTTGGAGCCTGTTCATTTATTGATGATAAAGCAAACCATAAAAATTAATCTATAAGAAAAATTATTAAATTTTTGAAAAGTTGAATTCTGTATTTAATGCATGTGTTAATGTGGGTTATATTTCTTTAACTGATTTTGCCTCTCTTACACTTAATTCTTTTAAATGAACAGACTCTAGCACCTCTATTTTAAGGTGCACACCTTACTATGGATATTAAAATTCAATCAATATATTAGATTCCAAATAAATTATCAGATCTAATTTATTACTCTTTTGATGTATAGTATATAGTTTAGTTATTTTACTAGACAAGATATTACATGGTCAGTCAATGTTTGTACTATTTAAGGTCTCTTTCCTCCTCTTATTACAAATGTTATATATAATATTATAAACAACGTACAACAGTCTTGAAATTTTGCACAATTTTTTCCTTTTGATGTATATTTTAATAAAAAGAAGTATTTTTACCGCTCAAATTATAATTTATGGTTGTAAACGTAAAAATTAAATGGTTTTAAACATGATTAACAATTTTTTTTTTTCTTCTTTTAAGCAAAACAAAAATAAAAAATAATTTATCAAAAACCAAATCCTCAGGCTTTTAGCATGGGTTTCAACCAATTATGTATAATTGGTCAAGGGGTTGTGAGTTACAAACGTAAATTTTTAAAATGTGTAGTACTTTTTATTTAGATGTTTTTATGTTCTAAAATTATTAGAAACAAGTATTATTAGTGCTAAATTACAGCTTTTCTACAATGTTAAACTTTTCTGGGTTAAAGAAAAAAGAGCTGGTACACTTTTTAAATTATTACTATAAATTACAGTGCACAGCGGTTAATGTGATCACTTAGGGATCTAAAACACACTGAGTTTGAATCATTGAAAGACTAAAACAAATTGAGATCTGACTGCACTCCTTCATAGATAGTAATCGGGGAAAGTGAGGTGAGGTTTACTTCCTGAGGAAGGATAAAAGGATATTCACTGAAATCAGTGCCAAAGCTCCAGTTGTTTCCATAAAAATGATAACAATGAAAAATTCAAACGATCTCAACATAGATTACAATAAATGAAATATTGATAACAATAAACGGAAAAATTTTAATGCATTGTTATTTCGTGGGCCTGTGCCAACCAATTTTGATCTCACTAAGCTGTTAATAACATTAAGCGGCTTGCACTGTATATTTTTTTTTCTAAAAAACATATTTTTAATTGTTATCTTAGGGATAATAACGGTGCATGAAAAGCCAACAATTTTAACTTTTAATACCTCTTGACCTTTTTATTATTATCATCATTATTATAACATAAACCTTGAACTGAAATACTTTAAAAATAAAATGATATTGTCTATTTGATTTACTTATAAATAATGTTCTTTTATTATTGCTTTAATATATTAATTTATTATTAAGGGCATTAATATATCAACTTTTCTGCTTCAGCTTAAAAGTAATTGACATGATTGTGAAAAAATTATGCAGCGATTTTTATGTATGTTTGAACCAAGTTAAAATACATAATGTAAATTTAATTTTTAGTCTTTTTCTTTATTTGAATATTAAAATGTTCAATTATTGATTAGGATAAAAAAGGCTTTATAATTATTATTTATTTATTTATTTTTTGTTGTTTTTTTTTAACCCTTTCTATCACCTACTTCAATAGCTAATCATTACCTAATTCCTTTTTCTGTATTTCATTCTGAGAGACACTGGTAAGATATTTAACTGAACTAAATTCTTATAACATTCTTTACAATATTTAAAAAAAAGAAACTCAGGATTTCCCCTTGGTCTATTGGGTGCTCAATAATAGTTGAAGAATTCACATTCTATGTGATTATTAGAGTTAGGATAACCGACTAGAAAAAACAACCGAATGAATAAGTCGATTTGGGGAAAGACAATCGACTGAATTCAATCGACTGAAAACAGTTTCATAGCGGAAATAAGGTATACGAATAAAGATATAGACCAAGACTAAATCCGCAAGTCGAATGTTTCAATCGGATGTTTTTGTTTTTAATATAGGAGTGGTAGGGGAAGGGAACAATAGTGAAGGCCGTGGAGGGCTCAGAGCTGAGGGCGGGGTGAGAGTGAGAAGGCGCTTGACACTCGTTATCTCGTAGCAAACTACAGCCTGCTATGATATTGTTTTCATTCAAATGAAAAAAATATAGACAGACTGAATCCAGTCGAATGTTTCATTAAGATGGTTTTTGGGTTGGGGAAAGGAACGACGGTGAAGGTCTCAGAGCTGAGGAGGGGTGAGAAGGCGCATGACACTCGTTATACATATACACGTCCGAATTACAACTAATACAACTCCAAACTATAGACTATAGTTTGGTCCAAACTATAGAAACTCTAGTTTAATAAGTCGAATTAAAACTAGATATCCAGAACCGAATGAATGAATATTTTAACAAACAACCGATTAGTCGACTGTTTTCAGTCGATTGGTTCCCAACGCTAGATTCAAAATTCTCTTGAGGATTACAGCAAAGAAATTTTTAATATGTTAATTGTTTTTATTAATTATGTATTGGAACAAGTGATAAGGAGATGTAAATGCCTGGAATCTAATGTAAAAAACTTTAAAATGACCCAAAGGGGTTGAAATATAGCATTTTATTTTTATGAAATTTGTGTGGAATGTGAATTTTTGAACTTATTATTGATTATCCAATAGACTATAAGCAGAAATCCTTAGTTTCTCTTTTACAAATATACTTACAGAGGGTAATAAACTACTAAAGATGCTTTACAATTATATTTGAAGTGCAATTACTTACTAATTGATACTTTATGAATAATTAACAATTGAAAGTAATTGTTGGTTGATAGCATTAGTCCACCATTTAGCTATTATTAGTAGGTATAGGAGGAACGGTTCCATGTGTGGAACGAGTTACAACGTTTCGTTCCAAACCAATAACCAGTTCCGGGAACTAGTTATTTTTGGAACGGTTCCGTTTATGTTCCAAAGCAACAGTTTCTTTTATACTTCACGTGTTCCTGAGTCTATAGTCCAGGTTTGTTCCACAATAAGTTCTGTTTCTTCATTAAATAGTTCCACTCTTCACTGACGATGAAAAGTAGAAATATTTATAATAATATTAAGATCACTTTATTTACCTTTTTATCTTATTTTTTTATTTATTTATTTTTTTATTGATATTTGAATTACAACCAAGTAAAAATTATAATAAAAATGCTCATGATTCAACATTATGGTAACCACTTAAAAAGTATATTTTATACCACTATAAATAATATTTTTAATTACAAGAAATATAATGAACTAGAATATGTTATTTTCTTAACAAGATCATAAAACTATAAGTGTAAAATTATATTTAATATTTAACCTGTTTATTTCGTATTATTTACTAACTACATATTTACTAAGACGGTAAACAAAACTAAAAAAAAAAACGAAACAAAGTTGACTATGGAGCTAAAAGAAAAAAAAGTGGCAAAGAGGCGTCTATTGTCTCTGAAAGAGAAAGAGATTGGCAATGCTTCGCTTACTGAAGTGATTCCGAGACTCGAGGTGTCATCTCCACTCCATTACTCTACTCCACTATACAAAAAATGCTCAACATTTCATTCCAGCTTGGCTAGATCTGGAACTTAGAACAAAAACTATAGTTTGTTTTCTGTGCGAAACGAATCTTTAACATTCCCTCCGAGTTAGTTACAGTTTCGTTATGTTTTCTCGTTCCTGTTACCTCTTTATCAGTAACGTTACACGTTACGTTTTGGAACTTGGAACAGAAATGATCGTTTTCGTTCCAAGCGAAACGAGTGTTTTACGTTCCTTTCAAGATAGTGGTTTAGTTTCATTGATGTTTTCTCATTCCCTTTTCCTCTCAGTTACGTTTCAAATTATTTTGTACCATAATCACTTAAAAGATAAAAAAATTTAAACTATGGGGTAACAAATTTGTATCGAATTCAAGCAATCAAAAGTTATTTAAATTAAATAAATAAAAATATGAAATAAAATAAAATACGAGACGGCAGAGGCAAAACACAGCCCTAAAAGCAGAGATTTAGTTACTTTACTAGTTGTAATTTGATTAAAGTGAAGTTAATTTTAGGTGTAGTTTCCAAATTTAACTACTTATTGTTAAAAAAGGAAAAATTCCTTACTGCGATATTGTCTAAATACATTAGTATTAAGCAGATAAAAATTATATTATTATTTAATCTAACTTGATATTAAAACAATAAATATCTTTCTCTAAAATTTATTCGTTTTTAACTTATGTAAAGAAAGGTCTTATTAAGAATAAAGAAGGATGTCTCTCCACAAAAAGTGTATAAAGCTGGCTTTGACTTGTGTATAAAGAGGTCTGACTTTATTCATAACTGCCTCCACTGCTCATCTAGAAAAATGCCTTATTCTTCTTATAATAGTCTGAAGAGGTTGAGGTTATCCCAATAAGATCAAAACAAGGAATAATTTAACATATTAGTTTCCATAACTAAACATATGTATGTATATTTTTTGTATTTGTAGTTAGTATGGTGCTGCTAAGAACACCTCAATCTTTTTTTTTAGTTTTAGTTCAATCGCCATAATATTTTGTATTATGTGTCTTTTATAAGTTATTTTCAGTCAAATCTTTCAATAAATACACTTTATTTATCTAGATCTCATTGATGAGATGAGTAAAGTGGCCGGATAACCCCCGTCCTGTAATAACCCTGGCAGTTGATCAGGACTAAACTCCCCTCCCCCCCAAAAAATACACTTTAAATAGACAAATTATCTATAAAATTTTTGTAATTGTTTCGTGTTATATTTCAATTGTTTTTTAAATTTCAATGTTTTTCTAACAACAAACGCAACTTGCTATAGCTTATTATTATATGTTATTAGGGGTCTTTTATCCTTGTAAAATATTCTCTTAAGTTATAAATGGAATTAATAGTAATGCTAGAATAATTTAAATAGGTAATAGTAAGTGGTAATATATTTCTGTTAATTTTATTGTATGGCCTTTTATAAAAGATTTTTAAGAATATAAAGCAGTGGCATACCTTGGGAGGTGCAGTCCGCATCGGGTGACACAATTGGAAGTTCCCAACTCCAGTTTTTCCCTACAACAATTGGATAATTTTTAATTCGCCATCCACTAATTCTAGAAAAAGTAAAGATTCATGTATGTATAAATATATCTAAAAAGAAAAAAAGTGGGGACGAATTACAAATGACATTATGGAGAGTTTAAAGAAAATTTAGGGGTGAAACTAAACAAATCAGAGTAAATGACCCAGTGAGTAACAGGAGACTGAGGGGCCAGTAAAGCAGTCCACCGGTAACATTTTACTAATAAAATAAAATTATATTGTTTCTTTTCTTGATATAAAGAAATATGAGTAATGTTAAAATTCACTGATGGTGGATTGAAAGAAAGTAGCAGAGTTTAAAGGTATTTGACTCTTTCTATACTGTTTTGAGTTAATAGAACCATTGATATTTATCTGTATGAACAAAATAAAGTTTAAGTCATAGGATGCAACTAAATTTCAACATTCTAGTCCAAATAGTTGGGAGTTATAGCAACCATAAATAAGTTCACAAAAATTGATGCCATCTTAAATAAAAATGGCAGATATAATAATCCTTTCTTAGCAGGTATAATAAGGTAGTCTACATACATAATAGGGAAGCTCTGTGGCCAAATTTTATAATTCCAGGTATAGCTGTCAAAATTCCTGAGATTTAAGGATTGGCCCCATATCTGCACTGTTTTAGACAATTTAAAAACTTCAAACAAGTAAGGGCCTGTTAGGAAATTAGCCTATGACGTAGCCTATAAAAGTATGACAAAGTATTAAAATCAAATGCCACCTCAGAAATGCATACAAGCCGCTGTTTGAGAGGTCATATTTTTATAAATTTCCGGGGGGGGGGGGGGGGGGGGGGTGTCCCGGTTTTTACATTCAGCAATCTGGCAACCCTAGGTTTGATTTTTGTAAACTTGTATGCCAAATTTCGTCAAAATCGGCCCAGTAGTTTAGGCTCTAGACGTCTGGTCAGACAGACATTTTTTAAAAACTACTTTTTGGACTCATGGGACCTCAAAACGTGTAAATCTATCAAAATCGAATTTCCGCGCTATCACAGTACTTTCTCGTTATATGAGAAAGTAAAAAGGAGGTTATTTTATATGTTTAGTGAGTATTTATACAAGTAGTATCCAACGATTCTTTGGGCATAGACTAGACTAGACTTTAGATTATTAAGAATTATAATAAATCCAGGTTATTTTTTTGGGGTAAGGGGCACTAACTTTTTAATGTACCAAAAATTGTTTTATAATGTCCGCTCATTAAGAATATCATTTATAGACCAAAACATAATCATTTTATAATTAAATAGAGCTTGAGGAAAGAGGAAGAGTGACGCATTATTGTTATATGTATGACTAAATAGTTGCATATCAATATTATTATTTGTGATAAGAGCATTTGTTTATCTGTTGATAGTCTTAAAATACGTTTAAAAGCAAATAATTGTAAAAGATATTGGCTGTGTGAATTACTATGGATTTTCATTCAGTCACAGTCATAAAATTTAATTCCAAACATGAGTCACTTGTGACGTCAGAGCAAAGATTTAGAAATATACCGAAGGAGGTTACCATTTCTACTCTACTTTCTATCGATCCGAGTTGAGGTTGGGATTTGAGATACAGCATACAGCTGATCTGTCTTCTACGTATTTGACCTATCTGTAGTCGATTTCGAGGTATTAAGGGTTTTGCTACGCCTATTTACGTATAATTGTGTTTATTAATTGCTCAAAGGTGAATTTTATTTGATTTTTAAAGGTGAGAAATTATTTTGTTTGCCTCCTTTAAATTTGATATTGATAAGGGTAAGGGAAGTTCCATTGTTTTTACTTTTAGCACCAAGGTTTGGGTTATCTATTTAATTTTTGCTTTTGCTCTGTTAATTTATAGGCTTCGTATAGATTGTTTGTGCCGAAATGTCGCTCTATCCATCGCTAGAAGATATGAAAGTGGATCAAATGATGAAGGTATGACTTGTTTTAATTTATTAAAACTACTATATAGAGTTAAGATTATTTTTTTCTGTAAAATGTTGAACCTCTATTACGCAACCTTTTAAGTGGTTCTTTACTTTTCTTGGACGTGCGGCGTAGAGGTGGTATTCAATTCCAACTATATGTCAATGTCTGATGAATTATTTTTATTGTCGTAACTCCATTTATCATATTCCATCTTTGTTGTAAATATAAAACAAGTTATAAAAACACATTGTTTGAAAACAACGGTCTATAGCTCAAGCTCCCCCTCGTCTACAAAGACTTTTATTAAAAATTCAAAAATATACCCTGAACGTAATGTACGTTCCAGGTTCAAAATTATTTTTGGCCGATACTCTTTCCAGAACAGCCACAGCTCATGACCGTTCACTAATGCATGAGCTAGAAACTGAGGTCGATGTTCATGTCAGTCTTGTGTCAGCACATCTATCAATAACAGAAAGCAAATTAGCTAAAATTAAAGATGCTACTTTAAATGACCCTGACATGCAAAAGCTAGTCACGTATTGTAAAGAAGGCTGGCCCAAACATATACAATCTGTCGGCGATTCAGTCAAACCATATTTCAAGTTTCGAGACGAACTTTCAGTCAGAAACAGTTTAGTTTTTCGCAATGACAGTCTCATTGTCCCATCAAGCCTTAGACAAACTATTTTAAAGTCATTACATCATGGTCATCAAGGTGTTGAACGAAGTTTACAGCAAATACGCGGTGCTCTGTTCTGGCCTTTAATGACTCATGATATTAAAAATTATGTTGACAGTTGTCCAAGTTGCCAGAAATTTAAACCGGCTAATGTCAAAGAACCTATAATACCCCACGATCGTGGCTCCCTACCTTGGGAAAAGGTTGGAATTGATTTATTTCATTTTGACAACTTGACGTATATCCTGGCTGTCGATTATTATTCTAAATATGTGGAAATTGCTAAATTTCATACAAGACATACTGTTTCTCAAATAATTACCCACTTAAAATCATTTTTTGCTCGCCATGGCATCCCTCAAATATTGGTTTCTGACAATGCTCCATTTAATTGTGCTGAATTCAGAGATTGGTGCACACAGTGGGACATTCGTCACATTACAAGCAGTCCCTATCACCACCAATCCAATGGATTGGCAGAAAGAGCCATCCGAACCATCAAGGATATGCTTAAAAAATGCAAGGATTCTCAATTAGATCCGTATTTAGCACTTTTACAATACAGAAACAGTCCTAAAGGCAAAATGAGTTCCCCAAGCCTATTACTAATGTCAAGAACATTACGGGATCTCATACCACGGCCGAGTAAACAACTCAAAGCCAAAATAGTTAATCAGTCAAAAGAGTCCAATGTTAATAAAGAATATGTTCATAAAATGACTGAACAGTATAACAGGCGTACTAAGAAGTTAAGACCACTCAAAGTCGGAGATAAAGTTTATATCCAAAAACAACCAGATAGTAACTGGCAGGAAGGGTACATTAAGCAAATAGGCCCTGAACCAAGATCTTATTTAGTTGAAAGCAATGGCACGGAATACAGGAGAAATAGAGTTTTTATTAGATGGTCGCCCCCTGTTCAGACTGACCGTAGCAGTACTGAAAAGAAGTCAAATCAGTTCACCGATTCTTCTCCTTTAACAACTCCTTCAAAAATTAGTTTTAATTATCCAGCTGCAGCTTCTAAGTCGTCACAAAGCCAAATTCCTCCTTCCTATAAGACAAAATCTGGTCGTCACATAAAACCCCCAGATCGCTTCAGTCCCTCTAGTTATAAATAATTTTATTGTACTGTTTATCATTGTTTCATTTCTATATTATAAAGCTCAGTTAGTGTTATTGTTTACCTGACAAGTATGTATGTGTTAGGTATGTTCATTAGTTATGTTAGGTACTGTTTTGAAAGTTTAAAAAAAAAAAAAAAAAAAAAAAAAAAAAAAAAAAAAAAAAAAAAAATTATGATACAACAAAAAAGAAAAAGAAGAACATGTTGTAAATATAAAACAAGTTATAAAAACACGTTGTTTGAAAACACGTAGTTCAAATGTCAGTCCAATTATATTTTTATATTTTGTCAATTTGTATTATTGCATTTCAATAAAAACGTGATAATAAAACAATCTTGTTAGTGACATTCAGCCAATTTCCTTATTTTTTTACAAGCTCTATCTTCAGAGTGAAGATGAACCAACAATAGTTCCTATTGCAGATTCGTAAAACGCTTGATGTTAAACTACAATACGGTTTTTATGAAAGAGGACTATGTGGTTTTTTCTGCAAATATGCTTCTAAGAATTATGAATTAATTACATTCTCATAATGATCTTTCTATAGATATTTATTTCCTTTAGGTATAAACTTTAAACTTTCCCTGTGTTCTATTGAAGTCGACTGTTGAATTCTGAGTCAGTCTTAGCTTTGCAGTATTATCCTCCACTTTTGGATGTGGTTTAGGTTTTTTCTTGATTTTCTTTGTTATCTTCTACAGATGATCTACATCAGAGTAGTTCTTCTGGACTTTTTGATTCACACAAGCTGGTGTAAATAAACCTTCATCTAAATGTTCACTCTTTAATCACTCAAATTTCATATATACACTAACAATTATAATTAGATCTTAGCTGTGACTTTTATTTCCTTCAGGAAAAGATAACATATATTTTTATCTACGATTGATACGAAATATAAACATTATATCTTTGTTTAGATGCGTAGAAAGTGATTATTTACGTACTTGTATTCATTGGGCATGCGCGTCTCATAGTTCTGAATAATTCCTCTTCTTTACCACACTAACGCGGTAAAGAAGAGGAATTCTTCAGCTTTATGCACGATTAGCAAGTTTGTTTATATTTAACAAAACTAATTTGCTGTTCTTTTATTAAAGTAACTGTTTATATCGAGTTTTTAGTGAAAAACAATGAGTGAATCAAGTGACTTTGACGAAAATGTGGAGAATAATACTCCTCCAGAAATAATTAATTCGGAAAAAATACTACTAATGAATTAATGCCATCTTTATCAAGAGAGAGATACGAACTTACATACAGCAAGTTTATTTTTTTCTGTATTTATTATTTAAATCTAACAATCGTAGATAAAGTACGGTACGCAACTCGTGCGAAAACGGCATTTTGCATTGCTCGTGTGGTTTTACCACCCTCGCTATCGCTCGGGTGCAAACTCCACACTCGCATGCAAAATGCTACTTTCCGCACTCGACGCGTAATGTACTATTATATACATTTTATATATATATATAAATGTATGTAATAATGAAAAGATTGGATTTCATCCTTTAAAAGCCAGTGATGACAATCCTATAACATGAGTGTCAAAGGTAACATGCTACATATTTTAGGTGGGTATAGCAATCATCAATACCTTATCATCATTGATACAAGATTGAGATGATACGTTTTATAGTAGGGTTAAGAAAAAAGTTATTCTGAAAAAAAAAATAAAAATAAAAATGGGAGAGTCAATGAGAGCTTTATCTAGAAGGTCAGCCAACTAGGCAAGCAAAAATATTACTGGCGGAGTGTGGCCCTTAGGATACCTGCTTAGGGGCTTTAGAATTTCCCTCACACCGTTTGCCCAACCTGAGCTGTCAGAATTGACATAAAGGAATCTATCAGTGCAACAATTTGAAGGAAGGACTATAATCTGTTCTAAGACTTTGTCACAGAGAGATTGACTCCGCAAACACTTAAGAAGAAATAGAGCTTTAAAAGCAGATCGCCTTCGATAGAAAGGTTCGAGGGGTAAACATTGGCACATGGAGAGATAAGAATAATAAACTTTTTTAATAAAAAAAACAAATAAAACGGTGTTAGACTTTTTTACTTTAGCACCTCCCTATATCCCTTTGTGTTAATAGTTATTTAGACAAAGGAACATATACAGAGTAGCAAATATTCCTTAGTCTAAATTACTATTAAGACGAAGGGATATTTATTCCAATATACCTTGGGACAAAGGAATCTCACACTTATGTATATAATTGTGATCATATCCCTTAATATAATCAACTATTAAGATAGAGGAATATTAAAGATAAAACGGCCCCAGGAGTCTCAATGTCTTGGAGAGACCAACACACAAACCTTTGAGACTTTTGTAGAGCAGACTATTGTTTAGAACTAAGGGGGGTGCTAAAGTAAAGTACCGGTGTGGAAATCCCACACATGACTTCCATGAAATGTTGTGGTGTCAATACAAGAGCAAGAGAGAACTCAGTATAAACTACATCGTACAAACAGCTAATATCTATTATAGTTTTACAATAAAAATCCAAAATTAAACAAAAATAATAATGATAATAAATACTATTAAATATACAGTTAACATAAAAATAAATGTTACCTTAATAAATGTCGGTAGTATGTAAAAAGATTAGAGAGAAAGGAGGTTTGTTTACATCTAGAGTTCAAGGTTAGTTTGTGCAAAAACAAAACAAATTTATTAATCTTTATACTTTGTAACAAAAACTTTATTATTCAATGTTTGTTTACATTTTCTTTATACTTGGTTTCAACTATACAATATAAGAATATAATAATAAAAGAATTAAAAATCAGATGATAAAAACGATTGTTTACAAAGTAAATAAGACGGTATTTTTTTACTTTTAAATTTCGATTCTTTTTTAAAAGTACTACAAATAATGACAATAATAAATAACTTAACTCGTTTTAAAGGGGATTAATGTGCAGTTTAAGCACCACAATCAGAAATTAAATCGGTCAATTACTGCACATGGTATAAGAGCTCAAAGTGGAAAATTTAACAAAAATGAAAAACATGTCTCTATTTAAGGTAGAAGGGATGGTCATAGGACCAAAGTTGTAGATATTTTAAAATCAGTTACGCTGGTGTTATCCGCTTTTCGATACGACTAAGAGTTTAGCCGCAATTTGGTCTGAAAAAACCACACTAAAATGACGATATCTCCCAAACCGCTTGTCCGATTGTGCTCAAGAAGTATAGGTACAATCTACCATATAGGACACATATATACCCAAAAGGAAATTGAAATCAAATAAAGCTTACTGAAGTTATCATCGACAGACCAATTTCGTGCTTAAGTGACTGTAGCTCCGAAACGTCGTAAGCTATGATGTTCGGGTTTGCGCCATCAGTTTTTCCAACAAAAGTTCTAACCCCATCTCAATACGATGTCTTGAAGCAATGTTATAAAGGTTTAAAGTTCCGAACGAACGTACGTACATACATACATACGTACGCACAGACATACATGTATATGAAACAGA
This sequence comes from Gerris lacustris, assembly GCA_951217055.1. Lineage (NCBI taxonomy): Eukaryota > Metazoa > Arthropoda > Insecta > Hemiptera > Gerridae > Gerris > Gerris lacustris. The sequence goes on along the minus strand of OX578277.1, from coordinate 58,588,219 downwards.
TTTCAATGATATCCCCTGGCTCTTAAGACCCCTCCTTCACAGAGATTTCGGAATCACGTTTTGGAGGGTATCACCATACTTCCATTTTCATATAAGTAAAAAGTGGAGACTTTTTCACACTGAGGAGAGGACTATGTCTGATTTGGGTTATTCCAGACGGGCACAGCATATTCAACACAAGGACGTACAATAGGTTTATATAAGGAAACAAAACAATCAAGAGACAAACCACAACAGATATTGGAAACGAGGCCAAGAGTATGGAGAATATATATTTGGTATGGTCTGAAAAGGTGAGTTTATTGTCAAGAAGGATTCCAAGTTCGCGACTTGCATATTATTATTATCAGCCCAACTAGATATATGATTTATGTCAGCTTGGAGAATGGAACAAGACAAAGGAGAAGTGATGGCCCTATGGACTCGGAGATCGTCTGCAAAAAGGGGAACATCGGAGGAGATGTTGCGGCTGAGATCATTAATGAAGATATTAAATAAAAGGGGACCAAGTAATTGGAAAATTTATGATTAATATGAACTTTACAGGTAGGATTAGAGAGATAGGAATGGAACCAGGTGATTAGAGAAGGATGGAAGTTTAGGGCCTCTCATTTGGATAATATTATGCCATAGTTAACTCTGTCAAAATCTTTGACAAAATTAAAGTAGCCAGCTTCGACTTGTTGACCTGAGCGGACCATAGGACCGACATTAGAGAGAAAAGATTCAAGGTTAGTTGTGGTAGATCGGTTAGGGCAAAATCTGTGTTGATGAGGAGTGAGGTGGGAGAGAATTACAAGCTCAAATACTTTAGAAAACACATTGCAGGTTGAGATTGGACAGTAGCTACAAATGCAAGAAAGAGGACTATTCTTATGGACTGGAACAATAAGAGCAGAGTTCCAGAGGGAAGAGTATATACCACTGAGTAACATGGTGACTATGGAGAGAAGGAATAGTATTAGAAAGGCTTGGGTGATACTGGTCTTCAGCTAATTTAGTCTATGAACCTTAAGAGAGTTGAGATTTGAGATAATAAGGGCTATCAGTTTTCCATAAGAGTTGGTATTTGCATTAAAATTACTGAGGTTTAATGAATGACATAAATTAATAATAGCTTCAGCTTGATCAGATTTATTGCTATTAAGACCATTAAGGTTCTTTAGGCGCAAACCCAGTCTACATTAGGGCAGTTAAAACCACCCAGCATAATTAGGCTGCAGCCTGAAGGAAGAGAATTTATAGTCCCACTGAATCATTGCGCCGATCTTACCTCTCAACTATGAATTTATTAAAAAAATAGGAAGTCGAAGGATGCGATGGGGTAAGCCATATCTCAGTTAATGCAATTATATCCGCAGTGCTTGTACAAGCAAATTCATAATATTCAGGTATTTTGGTACGAAGACCACAAACGTTTTGATAGTGGATAACTAGACCCATTTCTATTCATTCTGCTCGACTGAGTTTTAAAGATTAGAGACAGATTTAAACGTTTGTTAAAGTGTTAAATTAAACAACTTTCAGGAGTCAGCACTAAGGATTTTTTCAAATTGTTCCTCAGAGATGGAAATGTGGAAGGAAGCATAAGAGTGATCAAGTTGTTAGTTTTAAAATCATGGCATCAGTTATACTAAATTCGTCACGAAGAAAGGCCTTAATTTGGTCGGGGAGAACAGAAGAGTCAAGCCACGACACAAATATTTGGGCATGGTGTTAAGCAACTGCAAGTTTGGAGGTCTTATTTTGACTAACTACAATAAATCGGAGCGCGAAACGTTTGCTCGTCAGCGGCATAAAACCTGTACTTTTTGATAACCCTTGTCGTCAATAAATGGGAAATTAAAATTATTATTATTATGGTGCAAGGTAGAGTGAGAAGGGTGCGAATTTGTTTGCTCCGTGGTATGTTGGGTAATAGACGTTCCCTTCAAACCCGAGGCCACGGAAGGAGTGGGGGGGGGGAAGCATAGGAGGGGCACTTTTGACTTTGAATATGAGAATTCCATTTGAAAAATGTTACTCTCTTTTTAATGTTTCTTACAATGCAATCATTCATTTAGAAAAATAGTTCTGTTCTTTTTGTCACTTGGATAAATCAGTTTTACTAACCTAATATTTTAGTGTGCATTTATTATGTACTGAATGAATGTAATCCTAAAAAATTAAATGTGTAAGCTTCTGTTTAATCAACAAGTTATTAGATTGATAAGAATGGCTAAGTAATTTAAAATAAATTTTCATTTACACAACAGATCTTAATAAGAATTTTTCTTTCTTAAAGTGCTCTTACCAATCTAGGTTTTCAGTTGGAAAACAATTAAATAGAGATGTGGAAAGTATTTCATTTAGGTGAACTGGTCTTTGAACTATTGTTCTTTTTTCTATGAATTATCTATAATGGTCTTACCATCAGTGTTTACTCTGACAGCATGGGAAAATCAAAGGGAGAGCCAATGTGATCTCAATATTGACTGTTTTGAAAAGACCTTTCTTTTCTTTAAAGTCTTTTTTAAAAAGACCCGCTAATATGGCAGGGAGCTTGCAGGTACACACAGCTTTGTTTTGCTATCTTGAAAAGATGATACACAAGCTTCCTCTGTTCCCACCATGTCACTGGCTTACACTTCCATCTAACTAAGTTTCAGATAGAATGTTCACCTACACAATACTAGCAGCTCTAGGGTTATTTTTAGTTTTTAAAAATAGTAACAGTAGCTTTAAATCAGTTTAAGTTTTTAAACAGTTAGATGACACTTCCATACTTAACACATCTTTCCATACTTAAACACATAATCTTTTACCAATTTCTTGACAGATCTCTTTGGTTACATCATTTAAAACTCCAAAGATTCAACAGGAGCAATTCATGCTCTATAACCACCCACTCATCACTTGATAAGTTGTTGCTTTCATAATCCAAAATTCCTATTTTAATCTAAGTAGTACACCTGTACTACTTAGATTAAAAAAAAGTTACCACCTACTTAGATTACCTAAAAGTTTATGTGGAGGTCGAAGATATAAAAGAAGGTGAATGAGAACAGGATTAATCTCCCTCTGCTGTTGTTGAGAGATGTAAATAGAGTGATACTGTTCCTGTCCAAGGCTACTAGGTAGGATGTTTTTTTTTTCAAAAAGAGTTCCATCCTTCTCATGCTTCATGACCTAAATCTTATGAAGTGACTCACTCCAGCTGCAAAAATGGTGATTTTTATGCAAATATAATCTATATATATTTGATATTTCCTCCCCTTATATGAGTTGGATAGCTTCTTTAAAAATATTTGTTACCTTTCATATATTTGTTATGTAAACTTGAAATTGTTACCTATAATTGATGATGAGTGTTTTTGTGTTGTTGGCAGGCTCAGCTGAAGGATGCTGTTAGCAAGTACTACCCAGGTCCAGGGCAACAGGATCCACCTGCCTACTCGAGCATCGGACCTAGTGCTCCTCCTGCCAATTCAGTGGCAGTCTATCCTACACTCAACCAATATATGGGCCATGATATATCACCTAAAAATATCACTTCTAGCATTCCTGATTACTCCATGGCCATATGTCCTCCTCAAACTGTAAGTTTATAATTATTTAATCAGGCTGCTTATTCGCATTTATACACCACCTAAAATGAAATCTTATGTTATAATATAATATACATATATGAGTAGAATATATATTTTGCTAATAATATTTTTCTGTGGAGAGTTACCAAGATGTTTTGAGCTCATGATATAATTTGACTAAATGCATTTATTCTACCAGCCTGCCTTATAACATCTCGCTTAATTTTGGATCATAATACAAGAAGTTAACCTTCTGAATCTTTCTACTTATTGCAATATATTTTTAAATGATTACAATATTATTACTCAATTACAAGTAATTTGTATCATAGCCTGACACATGAAATGTAATAAAAATTCATTTAGAAAATTACCTACAAATAAAGAGCAGCTGACTGGATTTAAAGTATCATTAAAATTATATAGCTTTCTTTTTTAAAAAAAGGAACAAAAAAACTTTGTTTTCTTAAAATTAAAGTTCACATCATTGTTTAGTTAGTTTGTTAACTTTTTTTTTAAATATTAGCTTTCACTTATCTTAAAGTAAATTGTAGATTTACTTTTAAAAAAGCCACAGTTCTGAGCTACCAAGTCATTGCTTTTGGCAAAAAAGATATGGAATTGTGGCTTGAAGCTTTTTTTTTTTTTTTTTTTTTTTTAAAAAAAAAACATTTAATTTACACTGTTCTGCATAAAATCCTTTTTTGAAGTGAAATATCATTTTTTTTTTAAATAGCATTTGGTGTGTAAAATAAAAATGTTTTCTAAGGAGATCTAGTAAAATATTTAAGTTATTACAGGGCTGATGAGGTAGCAAAAGAGAACTTACATACTTGCAAATGTTTAGTCTTATTTTTATAGTTTTTACTATGATTTTAAGAATCTACATATATTATTTTTTTAGTTTAATTTAAAATACCAATATATATATTTTTAAAATTGGGTTTTACTTGTTAAATGTTTTTGAACACCTATTAACCAAATTTAGGTTAGTCAGAATACATTTTGATCTACGTTTTTCGTTAAAATAGGCTGTTTTATGAAACTCGTTTTTTTTCTTTAAAAATAATATTTTACGGGTGTTTAACAGTTTTATTCCTTAAAATTATTTTCATTTTATATTTAAAAAAACTATCTATTAATTCCATGTATCATTAAAATTATACACTTGACCACATCAATTTTTTTCTAGATTATACCTTTTTTTGCTTTGTTTTATTTAAATTTTAAATAATCAGGCACTTACTAACATACGTCATTTATAGTTTTAAAATCAAAGAAGCCAAGTTTAAATAATTTAAGTTGGCTTAAAATTGCTTTTTATTACACAAATTATCCCTCGACCCAAATTATTTAGATATGTTTTTTCCTTTAATTCATCAATTGTAGCAAATTCAAAAAAGAAAAAAAAAAATATACATTATTTCATACAATGTACTGTGCATGAATTTTTTCTCTCTATTATTTATTTATTTTTATTTTTTAAGGCTATTATTTAGTTTTATTAGATTGCATGCTTTTTAATAGAAATATTTGGTATTATACTTTATTACTAGCAACTTGCCAGACCAGTGTTTAACAATATGATTGCTCCTTTATCTGATCAGACTGTTGGACTTAGGAGGGCCCATGTTTCTAACGGCATTCGAGAGGTGAGCTTTTTTTTATTATTACTAAAAATTATTCAATAATAATTAGGCCAATATATAGGTAGCCTGAGAGGGGTCCAGCTTACATTAATTAGGGTAAAAGATTTTTTTTTTAGGATTGTTTTGTGTAGAAAGAGGAGCATAAAACCAAGTTTGTGACCTCGAAAGCCCTGGGGACAACTTTTGGTAGGCGAAAAACCTCGATATTTTCACACTTTTTTCAGGTTTTTTAATATAACTCATTAACGACATCGAAATCAGAAATTTGTATTCTCTCCAAAATGAAAGTAGACAAAATTCCCTACAAAATGTAGTAGTCAAACTTAATTTTATGTTATCCTAACCCATTTCTACAGGACTTTGAAGTTTGACAAAATTTTGTAAAATGCAGGATTTTACTCATTTTGACATTTTTATGATTGTTTATGGTGCCCATTATATATTTTTATGATGTTATATTGCTGATATGTATATCTATGTATGTCACATCTCCCGCCTCTGTGACATCCCGTCAAAGTCCTCTTCGATTTCAATTGGTGGGGCGTTTGAGCACGAAGTGCCAGAGCAGTTTTTGCTGACTTTGGTGCACTTTAGTCCAGATGTAGAAATGGGTTAGGATAACATAAAATTAAGTTTGACTAGTGCATTTTGTTGGGAATTTTGTCTAATTTCATTTCGAAGAGACTACAATATTTTGATTTCAATGTCGTTTGAGTTATATTCAAATAACAGAAAAAAGTGCCAACATTTCAAAGTTTTTCGCCTACCAAAAGTTGTCCCCAGGGCTTTTGAGGTCGCAAACTTAGTTTCATGCTCCTCTTACAAAACAATCCTAAAAAAAAAAGAAAAAACAATATTTTACCCAAATTAATGTAAGCTAGAATGAATTTATATATTGGCCTAAATATAATACATTAATAATTTATTAATAAAAAATAAAATTATGTTTTAGAATTTAACTTATTCAAGTTTGAAAGTAATTTTATTTTAATAACAGGAATACATTAATCATTCTTATTTCTTGCAAACATTAGAATTCAGATATTAAATGTCTGAAATAAAGTTTTATATTTGAAAGTATATTATGTATAGTTTCTATTCTCTTTCAATCATAATATGTTAACTGCTTTTATCAATCTTGCTAAAATGTCATTACATACACTAATGTACCTACAGTTTACAATATAATTATTTATCCTGTTTTATCCTACGAATTTTAAAAGTTAAGATAACTTCTAATAATAATTAGAAGTACCTTTCATAATTTATTTATATAATTGATACACATTAAATATTAAGGAAAGAATGTATTTTGTTTTTTTGATACTGAAAAAAAATACTTAATGACAAATTTATGAATTTGGTTTAGTTGATACTTTGCAAGGACAATGATGGTAAAGTTGGTATTCGTGTTTCATCGGTATCGAGTGGAGTTTTTGTCTGCCTAGTCGCGAAAGATTCACCTGCATCAATGGCTGGAGTTCGCTTTGGAGATCAAATCTTACAGATCAATGGCATGTCTGTAGCTGGATTTACTATGGATCAAGTACACAAACTCTTTAAGAAATCGGATGTTAACAATATTTCTGTCATAATTAGGGACAGGTTAGTTATTATTGATTGTTATTCCAAGATTTTTGATTATTATCATTATTGTAATAAGAACTATACTTATTGAAATTTTATATATTGTAGTTATTCAATTTTTAAGTTTTTGGTAGTTTTCATACTACGGAAAGTTAAATTTTAATTTAAATCAAATTATAATTATTAGATTGGAGTGTATTTTTCACTGTCTGTTTCCCGTAGTTAATAATAATTATAATTTGATTTATATTGTAGTTATGTTAATCAGCAATGTAATACCGTGTTTTTGCACACGGCAATGTTATGTTAAAACTGCAAAAGTTATGTTAATATTTGTATTCTTTGCAGGCCTTTTGAGCGTAACATCACTCTGCACAAAGATTCAGCTGGACGTGTTGGATTCCAGTTCAAGAAAGGAGAAATAACAACACTTGTTAAAGACTCCAGTGCAACTCGTAATGGACTTCTTACTCAGCATGTTCTTCTTGAGATTGATGGTCAGAATGTTGTCGGTTTAAAAGATAAAGAAATCACTGCAGTTATAGACAGGGCGCCTTCTCCTATGACTGTCACTATTATTCCCACCTACAATTATGAACTTATTACCAGCAAGTGAGTGCTTTTTTCAATTTCTCTAACCTTTAATAGTTTTTTAATTTATAGTGAATAGTCAAGTAATAGTTTTAAGAGGAATTTTAGTTGTTTTTTTTTCCATCATTTAACAGGTTCTCAATTTTTCCACTTGAATTTACTATATATATTTTTTTAATGTTTAAAATAGATAGTATATTTATATATCGCCTGCTGAGAACATTAGTGACGTAACTCCAAAATCACAGTTTTAAGTAAAACATCTTTTAGTTTTTTACGAAACTTCAATATTGAATTTCTCGTAATCTAACTTATTTAATTGATTTATTTTTTTTAAAAAACGAAATGCTTTAAATAATAATCTAGGGTTACCTGTGGGCTACTTTCTACGAACAATCCAAATTTCATAACAATCAGATGAGTACTTTGAAGATATAGATATAAATAAATGTGCGCTTGTGCAAGAGAAACAAAGGGTGGGCAGAAGGTTGAAACTTATAAGGTACCAACAATTGGATAATTATAACCTATACTATACCATCCAAGTTTCAGCAAAATCGGACCAGTAGTTTTTAAGATGTGTTAGTTCGCAAACAACAGAAATTGAACAACAGACATATACAGCACCAAGGACATGTTCGTTCTCCAGATTGATCGCTTAGATTCTGTTACCTTCGGTAAGCTCGGAAGCAAAAACTTATTTCTTACAACAAAAACTCTTTGCTTCCCAGCTTACCTGGCGCCTCCGATTTTAAAAATTCCGTTTCAGATACCAGGAATTATTAAGTTTTGGTTTCATGTCGATCTGTCGCTCAATTTTTGAAGCCAATATATCTTAAAAGCAACTCGTCAGATGTTAATAAAATTTAGATGGTATTAGCCCATTGTAATAACATTTGTTATGTTTTAGGATGTCAAACAGTCTAATAAAGAACTTGATGAGCCACTCTGTTCCAGACATCTGAACCAATCCAGCGTTACCCATTCCTGATTATCATTTGTTTATTTAAACATCTGCTAACAAGATTTCATTTTAAATGACTTCTTATTTATTTAAAATGTTTAATATCTGACAATTTCATAGCCTGATGGTCTACATTAAATAAAATAACAAATAAAAGGTTAAATTGTATTATAATAAGTCATTATATTGATAACGTACTAATGATATAATCGAGAAATGCAAAACATTTTCTTGATTTTTGATTCTTTTTAATTTTGAGAAATATTTATTGCTCAGTTAAAATGAATTAAAAAATAATATTTTAATTTGGTTTGGTCTTTTATTTTGCTTAATACACCATAATATCTACTTTAGCAAGATTAAAGAAATGAACAAATTATTAAAATGATAAATAAATTAAGATGAAGAGGTTTTTGTAAAAGGAAAATTCTTAACGAATGCATGCAGCAAAAGATAAAAATATTATAATCTGTTAATTATTTATATTATTATGAAGAAAATGAACTTTATATTAATTTGAAATAAATAAATAAATGAACATGTACAAATGATTTAAATCAAGATAAAGCGGCATTTATTTTTAAAATTTAAAATATTTAAGATTTCATTCTATTATAATTATGATTAGTGAGGTTATTAGAAAGTAGCTACAATATTGTCACCACAATTTTGTATAATAATTAACGTACACGTTTCAACATTTTATATTATCGTCAGTGTTAAGTTTTAACATATTTAATTTAAAGTAAGATCTCTACTAGCTTAATTTTTCACAAGCCTTTGAAGACTTAAACTCACAGTACAAGGTGGGGCTACGTCGTCTGTGTAAGACGGATTAAGGAGGGAACCAAAGGTAAGGAGGTATGAAGTTCCACCTTTGAACTTCATACCTCCTTACCTTTGGTTCCCTCCTTAATCCGTCTTACACAGACGTAGCCCCACCTTGTACTGTGAGTTCAAGTCTTCAAAGGCTTGTGAAAAATTAAGCTAGTAGAGATCTTACTTTAAATTAAATATGTTAACACTTAACACTGACGATGATATAAATTGTCGAAACATGTTTGTTAATTATAATATAAAATTGTGGTGACAATATTGTTGCTACTTTCTGTTAACTTCTCTAGTCATAATTACGAAGTGGTAACACAAAATCTCAGTCAAAACATCCAATCATTTGATTTAACATTCATTTAAATAATTATACTTTTTGCTACATTTTTTTCTTCTCTTTTGAATTTGCTATTTTAAGCATCACTTTTATGTGCATTATGCAATAAAAATTCTAACTTTGTTCCTATGAGCTGGATTCTATTCCTGTTGGTCCTGCCGTAAACATGTCTTTATTTATATTTTTTTTGTTATCTTTATTGAACAGTTTTTAACTATTTAGGGAGTTATTCTTGAATAGTTATAAAATTTGCATAGGGGCAATTATTCAGCACCAATATAAGAAAATAATTGTTAAATAAAAGAAAAAAAAAAATCCAATATGAAAACAAAACTATTTTAGTGGATATTCGATTAATAAACAGAAATAAACATTATATATAATAGTACAATAAATTATGAGTCAAATATCTAAAATTCAGTAAATTTTCTTCAAAGCACACACTTATATAATATAATATAATATATATTATTATGGGTAAAACAAGTCATTTAGTTATATCCAAATGTATAGTGAGATATAGATTAGAATCGTTGGTATAATATTAATTTTATTATTATTATTTTTTTTTTTTCTTTTCATTTATTTTAAGCTAGGCTGTGACAAGTACATGAAAATTCAGTAAATGTATCAGTGATTGTTTTTTTTTTAGAATATTGTTAATGTTATGTTTATTAAGGTTATCTAAAAAAAAACATTTTTTATTACCCCTTGTAGATTTTGATTTTGGAGTAAAGGAAAAAAAAAATCAAAAATATATGTGGTTGTTCTTTATGATACGTGGTAAGTATGTAAATTTAAGTTGTATTACTTTTAGGTAAAACAGATTAAAACAATGAATTAAATGTATAAGGCTCAGAGTAAGGTTAATATTTAAAATGTTAACTTACTTAGTGGTTTGCACTGAGATCTAAAACTTTTTTAATTGAATAAAACTAGATTTGACTCAGTGTAAAATTAACCAGTTTATAGTTGAACAACAATAACAATATCTAGAAGAGATTATTTAAATTGGTAATCATCTGTTCACTGGCGACTTTTAATTGTAATAAACATTTTGTAAATAAATTGGCTCAAACCAGTCTTCTTTTTATAGTGAGGTTTGACTATAATACTACTAATAAAACTTACTGTTTGCTATAAAATAATTTACACTCAGTATATATACATTCCATTTGTAAAACAAAGGTCAACCAAACTAAATATTGGTTTTCAAAATTAAGAGTGAAGTATGAGTTGTGTTGTGTATTAGGTTGTACTTCCCCACCGTCTTTCATAATCTCACTTTTAGTTAATTACCTAATATATATGTATTAAATTTACTTTTTTTGAAAGCCACAAAACATTTAAAGACTTATTTCATTTCTTTGTTTAATTCCAATTATTTTAATTTGTATTATACTTTGTTTTGCCCCTAATAAGCATGTTTTTGATACTTTTAGGATGGATATTTCATTTATAATTTCATTTTTTTTTTTATTACTACTTGTATTGTTTATTACTTATTGCCAATTATTTTTAATTTCCTTATAACTATGTTATAATTTTTATAATAGGGGTTGACTGCCCTGCCAAAACATATTGATAAAAAATATGATGTATTAGTATATGATAATCTATCATCGAATCAAAAAATGTGTCTTAGTTAAATAATCTACCCTTAAAACTTTGGTGTTTTTGTAATGTTTTGGTAATTGGTTACTCCTATGTAAGGATTTTTCAAAATTTTAAGTTACTTTGACTTTTTAAAAAAGTTCTACTTATAAATTGTTATGAAATCTGTTTTTGTTTAATTTATGTGACTTATGGATTGCAACATTCTACTTTGTGATGTCCTGGGAGTTTAATAAATTAGGATAGGATAGTTATTTAAAAAGTATATATCTATTAGGCTAATTTTATCTTACTCAATAACTTGTTATTATTTTGTATTTATTTTTTTACTATGTAATAATATTATTTTTCAGTTCATTTAATTGTCATTAGGAAAGTTATATTTTTTCTATTAATCCATATTATTTACATGAAAGTCTGATAATGTATACATGAAAGTAACTAATTTCAATTCTTATTTCTATTATAGCATATCCAATAATTTTCCTAGTAAAATAATATCCCACCAATGTTTTGTTTTGTAATATTAGATAATATAATTCATACTATATTATCTTTTCATTAGCAAGCAATCTTGAAAATAAAAAGAAAAACTATAGCTTTATTGTATTAAACTTGAATAAAATTATGTTTATATTTATTTGATCATCTTTTTCTATGTCTAAACCCCTTGCGTATATTATAAATAACAATATTCATGCATCTATTAGAATGAACTAAAATACCATGTCATGATATGGCTCTGCTAAGAAATATAGTTAGTTCTTCATACACAAACAAATAACAATTGAAAAAAAGGTTCCATATCTATCTAAATATTGATAACTTTTAAGATTATCTAACTTATTAATCAACATTAACAATGAAACATAGGATTCGATCACTATTAACAAGTATGTTAATGCTTGAACTTGGCCATTGTACATTTAATAAAATAAAGCAGAGAGGTTAACACTTGAATCAATTCTGTTTCCTTGTAATAAGTGATTGTTATCATGCTAGCAAGATGACCAAAGGATAAACATCGTTATACCTGGCTAAAAATAGTTGATAAGGAATGAATCTGATAACTATCCAGTCATATTTTTTATTGAGAAAGCAAAACAAGATGACCATTCTCAGAATAGTTGATGTACTATTCATGGGGATTATTTCACTTGTATAAAGACACCAACCTAGGTTTGAATTTTAAAAATTCCTTTTCAGTGGTGCTTACTTCTTAAGAGAGTCTGCTACAATTTTAACTTCCCCTCACTAAGTCGATTTTTTTGAGGATTTACCCTTTAAAGGGCTTGATTATCCTTTTATTCACAGCCTCCCCTTAGGATTCGAATTTAGAAAAATTGCTTTATGTCTGAGGAGGAACCTGGTTCATAATTCCTAACAATTTTTTTTCACCTCCCCATGTCCTTCAGAGAAGCCAATTTTTGAATTATAGGCAGTAATTGGGGCTGGGCTCGATTTCTGCCTTTTTTCGGCCTTAATATTGCGATTGCAATTAGATGATAATTTTTTGTTTTTTGATTTAATGAAAACATTATTATTGAGCTACGTGAAAACATCTAAAATGTTATTACAAAAACGGGGAAAGCAATGAAGAGACCTTCCGAAAACACAGCCCGATCTTTGAACGTCGCCATGTCTCTGCAGCATCAACAATAATGAGTGTTTAAGATGAAGTAGGAAGAAAGTGACATACTGACAAAAATCTTAAGGGGGGAATTTGAAAGGTAAAGTCGGGAACGGACCAAGTAAATAAAATTGGTAGCAAAGCAATATAGTGGCTGAGCCTCTACAGATAATCAGGCGGAAATCTGAGAATGATTCTATAGATAACACATCTCACTGAGTTTTAAACGACTCGTTGCAGGCTCAGCCAAGCCTCGGTAATTTCCCGGCCTGGGTCCTGTATAAATAGACCTTAATAGGGGACGTCTGTGAATTTCTAAGACCAGGTTACTGACTGCCACGAACGCGGAGGTGAACGTATGCTTGATGTAATTTTTTCATTTTTTAAATCGCAGTTCCTACAGGTTGCAATTAAATAAAAATAAGTCCAAGACAACTCATACTAACTTTCTCATATAATCTCAGTCCCAGATACTTTTTATTTTCGATTTTTAGCAAAAACAGATTTATTTTCATCAATATATCGGAAACAGGGGTAGCTCCCCTTAATTTGGAGCTAAAATTCATTTCTCAATTTCGCCTCGGAGTATGATGTTTCTGAACATGTGTGCCAAATTTCATTATAATCAGCCCATTAGTTGGCCGATATGCGTCTGCACAGATGATGGGCTGACATTTTTAAAAATCAATTTTTTTAATTTAGAGGACCTCAAAACATGTAAATCCATCAAAATCGAATTTTCGCGCTATCACAGTACTCTCTCTTTGTGTGAGAAAGAAACATTTTTGAGTTATTTCATTTTTAAAACGTATTACATCGAATATAAGACGCCATCAAATTTTTAGAATCTATTTAATAAAAAATAATAAATCGAATTTAAGACGCCTTTCAATAATCTATATTATATAAAACTAAGAGTGACAGTGACTGACTGACTGATTACTAATTCTCCTAATTCCCATTGGCAGAGATTTGAATTTTGGTACATAGACTTATGGTAGCTAAAAAAGAAAATTAAAGGTACTTTCACTTCAACATATGGCCGCCAAATTGAATTATAGCCACCATCTTGGATTTAATCACACACTTACATCTTAGCTTTCAGTACACATACAGATCTGAAATTTGGTACAAAGACTAATGGTAGCTATAGAAGAAAATTAAAGGTACTATCACTTCAACATATGGCCGCCATCTTTGTTCATTTTTCAGGAGAGCAGTTTGAAGTTTTGTTGTTTGTAGCATGAGCTAAGCGAATTCATTTAGGAACAATACTTCAAACAAACGCATTCTAGTGGTGAACTAACACCACTTTTACCGTCAACATTTTTATGTGAGAAGATTTAATTTTTGGTGTAATAATATTTTTAATAAAAAATATATTATACTGTTCAACAAAATGCATTATCTAAATAATTGCTGCAAAGTAAATATGTAGGAAATATAAAAATTAATGGTTAAATTATTTTTTAATTAAAAATATATTAGGTATACTGTTAAACTGCAAATTAGATGTATAACAATTAATGGTTAAATTCATTTATAAAGAAAAACATAATAGGTATGTGAAAAATATTAAAAATTAAAAAAAAATCGGGTACGAGGTACCTCGGAACTTTTCCTCACTTCAGAGGCCACTAAAGTGACCTCTCCTGCTGGAGGAAGCAGTATTAGGCATGATCAGTACTTGGATGGGTGACAGTTTTGAACTAATTGATTTTTTTATTATAATTTAAAAAAAAATGATAAATTATTTTTATTTATAGGCCAGTCATATAGTACTTTAAAATCACAAACCAACGACTAGTTCTGATTTTTTAATATGTTGTTAGGAGCACTACCAGTAGCCTACATCCAATTTTGCAGCTTCGAAAGACCTGTGCCAGCTGCGTAGCACTCGAAAAACCACGAAATTTTCGCGGTTTTCTCACTATATCTCCTACCTAAACTATGATGGTCCAGTCACGAGGGGAGGTCCACCTTGCGTTTTATGCAGGAAATGATTTTATTTTTTGTGTCCTCAGGCATGATTAGGAGATGTCAAATCCAAATTTGCGACCTCTAAATCAGGGCGGATAACTTTTGGTAGAATAAAAACCACGCATTTTTAGCACATTTTTCGGTTTTTCGCTTATAACTTTAAACCGGCTAGTCCTGTCGACAAAATAGTTCAATTTTAAATTAAAGAGCACAAAATTTCCTTTCAAATGCACTAGTTAAAAGTATTTCTACTCTAATTTCTACTGGTTTTACTGAACTTTAAAAATTGCTAAAATTTTCCAAAATTGAAAAAACTAATATTTTTAAGCTTTTAAATATTGAACTCCTTCATAATGTCCGTCTAAGGCTTTTAAAACTTTTCCAAAAGTCTTAAATCGCTTTTAGAAAGATGTAGTAAGATCGAGGGAGTGTTTCGGAGATGGGGGGGGGGGGGATAAAGTAAGTAACGGAACGAATATTCAATTATTGCAGCATAAACGCAGTCCAATCATGACCATGCAATTTGCCGTGTCAAATTTATTTTAATGGGATGGATGCCCACAAGGGGGGGAGGGTTAGAGGTTTAGGAACCTAGCACCGGCCCAACATTTAAAAAGACCTGAGAGACTATAAATACAAACAAATCCGTTTTAGACCTTTCTAAAACCAAATCCGTAAAAAAAAACAGATGTATATCTGTGTGTGTGTGTTACTGTGTGTGTATGTCTGTATGTATATATTTGTGTTTGACATTGACAAAATATTGTGTGCGCGGCCGGAGCACTTAAATTCTAAACCTATTGTTGTGAGCTTCCTATTTATTCGATGATAAATGAATTGGATAGCGTAATATAATTAAAATTGACCTAAGCACCAGTAAATGAGCATCCCCTGTAATTCGTGCATTACATACCAATATGTAATACTTCTTAAACTGCTTTGCTTCTTTTACAGATAATGATGTTGTTTGTGGAGTTTTCGTATATGTTTACTGAAGAACGTCTAAAAATGTGTTTAATCGTTTGTTTATTTGTGACCGCCATCTCAGTGAAGGTCAAATGATAATTTTTAAAGGTACTACTTTACTTGGTTATCCACCCTAAAGTGGGTAACCAACTAAAGAAGGTAGGATGTGGCAAGATTTTACTTGGTTACCCACCGTTTGTTTACACTATTGACTTTGATTTTTTTAAAAAATTAATTAACAATCTTAACTGGGGATGTTCAAAAGCAGTGTGGCTTTTGTATGGGGTTAAGAAATGGGGAAAGAGAAGAAATGAAGAGAAAAGGTAAGGTGAAATTGCAAGACGAGATCCAAAAGGGTGGGTAACCAAGTAAAGAAGGAGCTATATAGGCTCCTACCAAACTTACCACCCATCAGAAGTGGTTAGGGGTGGAAAAAGACGCAACTCAATGGGGATGGAAGAAGAGAGATCAGGGGCTCATTCCAACAACAATGATGACCAAAGTGGCACCCCTCTCCCTTCTTAAATTGCTATCATGCGGGTAAAAGAAAGGCTGTAGAGGAGGTGGCTGTACCTGCCTAAAAACAGGTCTCAAATGCTCGGCACTTTGCAAATTTTGTTCCTGCGTCTCTTGCCAATACGACGCCGCAATTCAGATGGCCGAAGGAGGAGAAGACAAGGACGACGACGTCAACGATCCAGTACCGATTTCTGAAGTAGAATCGGACAATTTCCAACCACCCTCGAAGCGGCCAAAATGAAATATTCCAACCCAACAATATCTTTTGTAATATGCATGTAAATATATATCAATGAATGAAAATGTTAAATAATTGCATTGTAAATATATTAATATATTTCTTGTGGATGAACATGGATTTTCCTTTGAAGCTATCTTTAAACCATCGTGAGAACTCAACAGGGCAAATCTGCGAAAAATTCAGTTCTTCCATTTGTTGGATTTTTAAGAATTGTGAGGAAACTATCACACCTATAGACATTGTTCTGTAGTGAAATTAAAGCATATTACATTTGCTACAACATCTTTCCTTATGACTTTACCCGTAAAATGAGTATTTTCCCCGATTTCGGGGTCAAAAGTTGACCAAATCTTAAAATTTCATTTTTTTGGAAAAACATTCCCACTTTCGGCTGTATCTTGCGGTAACTATTGGACCTACAGAAATGATTCTGGCCTCAACTTGTAGCAAATTTAACCTTCTTTAAATACGTATAGAACATATTTCGTGACAAAGCTGGAGGGCTGTATCGTGGTATTATACTTTAAAAACGTATAGAACATGTTTCATAATAAAACTCATAGTTTAGGAAATATAGTGAGAAAACTGCAAAAAGTGCAAACATTTTGTGGTTTTTCGAGTGCTACGCAGCTATCACAGGTCTTTCGAAGCTGCAAAATTGGATATAATACTCATGGTAGTGCTGCTAACAACATATTAAAAAATCAGAACTAGCCGTTAGTTAGCGATTTTATCGATTTTTAGTGTACTATTTGACTGGCCTATTATTTTATTTCATTTATTTAATTATTTGAATTTTGGCGGTATTTTGACAGATTTAAACAAACTCTGACGTGTATAACAAAAGTATCTCACTCATTAATAATTATGATCACTTGTAACTTTTAAACTAATTAATGGAATTTCATCGGTTTTTGGAACGAAGTTCCTTATGGCACGTTCTGGAGCCCGGGAGTGAATCCGAAAAAATCGACCAAAATACACAAAATCACCATCACAAAACCAAGCGTCACGAAATCTACTGATGACTGATGACTTTAACTTGAGTAAAAGATGACCGAATTAGTTGAAATTTGGTACACATGTTCATTTTACCAATGCCCAGGCTGAGTTCGTTTAACAACGTTATCCGCCCAAGCGTTCACGCGCAACGCCGGGTAAACGTAAGTTTCAAATTTAAACTTGGAATTATAGGACGGGAAAAAATTCTTACTTCATCAATTTAATGAGACTAACAACTTTTTTAAATAATTTTTTTTAGTAAAACGAACACCGACACTGCTATGAAGTGATAAAGATCGCTAAATTTATTAAAGCGGACTTAATAGAACTTGAATTATCATTCTATGATAATTCAATCCAATTCTATCTAAGTTTTCTTTTTTTTTAACTATTTATTTTTTTGTTTATAGGACTCACTCACCGTGACCCAGTGTACAGACAATTAGATCAGCCGTATTCCTGTATAACGTGGAGTTTAGGTCAGAGTAGGGAGTGCCCTCTAAACGGGAAGTATACCCTTTTTTTCCTTTTTAAATTCAGTTAACTTTTTTTTATCGGTTGAGTCACCAGTTGACGCTGGCCCCATCACTGTTGTCCAACCACCCTTTGTACTTCATATTTTGTACCATATAAGAACTTAAATTTATTTTGTGTTTTTCATTATATTTTATTTTAAATGGACAATGCCCATCACTAACTGAAAGTTTCTTTTATTCCGTCTGTCTACCTACTTCCTACCAACACTCTTAATTTATTCACCCTGGTGAAGTTTCCCGTTTTGAACAGGACAGTGGGACTTTTCTCAGAACTGAACACCTACCTGGTCTATGATAGTTTATATTATCATATTTATATTTTGTGCGCCTTCAGGGGTAGCACAATAACTGCTTTTGCTGAAGCACACCAATCCAACATGGCGGTGGGTTTGGTTGCAAAAGGAGCTATAAACAAAAACTGTGACAAAACCAGTTATTTGATTATTTCTTTTGTTTATTAAAAAGAAAATAATAGCCTGAGACTATAGGGCTTTTGTCCACTAAATGAATTATTAGTTATTGATTTTGTTAAAAAAAAATTAACCTAGTAACACAATTTAGTGAATTGCTAGGCGTTTTTCGAGCTTTGCCAAAAAAAATTTCAAGTGGATATAGCTGCTTTTGGAATTCAGCTACTCAATTGTACGGAAGTGGTTTAGGCTCATTTCTTTAAAAAATACCATTTTCCGTTTTTTTACGAATGCGAAACCATACGAACTATTTTATCTACAGGCTTCATTTTGTACTTCTATAAAATCCAATTAAATTTACTACAACTTCATGTCCTACAATTTTTCTCGTAGTGAGAGGTGATATGCCGATATTCGGCCCGAAAAGAGAGCAAAACTTCAAATTTTCATTTTTTTAAAAAAACTCAATTTTTGACGAGCCATATCTCGGTAAATATTAGATTTGCAGAGCTGCAGTTGGGCTTATGCTGCTGCAAATTTACTGTACTTTAAAAATAGTAATAACGACTAATATAGTTTACGAGTTATATGGCAAAAACTGAAAAAAGTCAGAACTGAAGATTTTTCTTATGTTTTTCACGTATAACGCAGCTACCACAGGTTTTTCGAATCTGCAAACTTAGGATCACACTACC
This sequence comes from Gerris lacustris, assembly GCA_951217055.1. NCBI lineage: Eukaryota > Metazoa > Arthropoda > Insecta > Hemiptera > Gerridae > Gerris > Gerris lacustris. Next base: position 58,569,098 of record OX578277.1, on the reverse strand, counting down.
CTACCTGGCCAACCACATAATCAAAATAAGAAATCAAAATGAGAAATAAAAATGTAGTTAACGTCTTTGACACCGATATAAATTATATTAAAATAGTCAATTCGTCCTATAGATACACTAAATTAATTATCGTCTTTTTCCAACATTTAACTCTTTCTGATTTTTATAATAACTTTATGCAAACTATAGATGTATGATGTATCCGTTCTTGCTCAGAAGTACAAAATCAAACTCCACTATTTATTAAATTTTACTACACTTTACTAAATTCAAAGGAAACTTCAAGAATTTTATATACATAATTTTAATATTTTGACCTACACTGAACTGAAAGTTCGATTTGTGGGCCTCAAAATACGTTTTGTATAGCCTAAAATCTCCAAAATTTAAAACTCAAAAAACAAGGAAGGCAAAAAAACCAAGCGCCCCCCCCCCCCACCAGTGGCGGTCTTCCTCCCCCCCCCCTTGTGGCAGTCCCTCCTCCCCTCCTCGGTGGCTGTGCCCCCCCCTTACAAAAATGCATATGGGTGCCTATGTATAAGAAGGTCAGATGGAAGTTTTTTATCTTAATTCTCTGGGAGAGATAACCTAACGCTTTTAAGTTTAAGTGATATAACAAATACATCAGTTTAAGACGCCTTCGAATTTGCCGCCCCCAAACTTAAGGCGCACCCTATTTTCAAGCGCTCGCAAAATCATGGAAAAAAGTGCGTCTTAAATTCGAAGCAATACGGCACTTTGTAGCAATTATTATAAATTTAAGAAATATATTTACATCATCAGGGTAACATTTATGAACACAATACAAGACTATAAAGAAAGTTCTATGGTATATTTTTGTTATTTTAGTTTTTAAGTGTTTGTTGTAATATCTTTAAGTTAAGGCAACCCACCACCTGTTTACCACCTTAACTTGCAACCTTTACCTGATCACTTACTGTTAATCCTCTCATCTCCATTCTGTTCCCCACCCTTGTGTTCCTCTAACTAATCCAATCCTTAAACTCTGTTTTCTCCAATCTCACTTATTCACATTCCAAACTTTACCATAGAACTTTCTTTATAGTCTTGTATTGTGTTCATAAATGTTACCCTGATGATGTAAATATATTTTATCAAACTAGTTGGTAAACAAGTTTTTTCTTTAGACCGTACCTCACTAACTCCCTCACATCTATACTTTACGGTTGCTAACTTCATCTTAATAAATTTAAGAAATAATGTCATACCAAATCTTACTCAAAGAGTGAGTTAATCCTAAAAATGATTTTTTATAATTACATATAGATATTTTTAGTTGTTTATAACTAAAAGCACGTAATAAAAGGACTAACTTACTAAGCTTTCATGGCATTAAGTATTAATACATAGATAAATACATTCACACACACAATATATATATATATATATATATATATATATATATATATATATATATATATATATATATATATATATATATATATATATATATATATATATATATATATATAACCCTGTTTTTTTAATTGTTAATGATGAGTACATAGAAAGTTTTCAGACTGATTCCAGATTCCTATCAAAGTTAGATCGATGTTTAGATGTTACCATAGCTATTTCATTTTTAGCAAGGGCAAAAACTTCCTCCTTATCAGCTGTGTTCTCAAGACGAGAAATTCTTATTCAAATCCCTACATTAGAAACTTTTTATTTACTAAATTTCTTTATTTACTAGATTTTTTATTTACTATTTTTTTTATTTACTAGATTTGATCAGCAATGGATTTCAGAAAGTTTGGTAAGTGCAGTTATCGTGATTACATTATGTAGCTAATTGTAACACAAAGTAGAGTCAATGAAAGATCGAGTAGATATGCTTTGTATAAAGTTTACGCTTTCCATCTTAAAGTTTTCTTGTTTTTTCTTAGCGCTGAAAAATCGAAGTTAGATTAGCTTGCGTGCGATGAAAAGCTACGGACGGTGAACGAGATCAAAATTAAAACTTCATTTATAGAAAGCCATTATATTCCTTCGTTGGAAGCAATGTAAATGTTTATTATTTTTCCTCTTCGTAGTTCTTCTTTAAAACATTAATAGACTGTAAAGACTAAACGGCTTGTAGTTATATTTTGTACAATAAAAACGTTCAGCTAGAGAGATATTGATTTACAACTTTATATAGCTGCATTGTCTTGAATAAATACAAATACGAAAAAGAGTATTTTAAAAGATAAATGAGCGCTTTTTTAAACACAATAAAGAATATTTTATTAAAAACTGTAACAATCGAATCCGGTGATATAATACATACAATAATAAATGGGCCAAGTATATGCACACACTAAGGGTACACTAAGGGGGGGGGGGGGGAATTTAAAAAATAGGACGAGTTCGTTAACCAATATAATTGGTCTAGCCGTATCAAGATGGCGGCGATTAACAGTTTCTCTCAGCTATAACTATTGAACCATTTATTAAAATGATGAAAGAAATGTTTAAAGATGTTTTTGGGCTGGACACTACTCCTACTCCTAAGTGTCTTGTCCAATCCGTCCCCCCCCCCCAAACTTTTAACATTTTGTTTTTCACAAAATATGCTACGAAAGAAAAATTTTGTTTTTTGTTTTTTTGACAAAGAATAGATAGTCCAGGAGATAGCTTGTAAAAAAGTGTCTGACTCAAGCTAGAATTTTGTATACAAGTCAATCTTTTAGCGCCTTTTAAGAATATGTGGTCGGCTAAGTTCGTCTGCGGGACATAGCTTGGCAATAGGCGTTTGAAAAAAACAAACCGGAGGAGAGCGGCCTTGTCTCTCCAATTATGGTGGGCAATGTGATTTTCATGATCCTGAGTACAGAATTAGTTAGTACACCAAAAATCAAGTCGATGATATTTTCACACTTTATAGATTAGTTATTCAAAAATAGTATTATCAAATATTACTAAAAATCAACGTGGTCACCTGTCAAAGGGCAAACTAACATCATCTTGATTTTCGGTCTACTAACTAATTCTGTACTCAGGATCATGAAAATCACATTGTCCTCAACTCCTCAAACGCCTATTGCCAAGCTATATGTCCCGCAGACGAACTTAGCCGACCACATATTCTTAAAAGGCGCTAAAAGATTGACTTGTATACAAATATACAAAATTCTAGCTTGATGTTAGTCAGACACTACTGGACTAAGAGGTGGAGGGGGGACACGAAAACGCAATTTGCAAGGATACATGGCGCAATGGCGAATGGGTGCAAAAACGAACTAAATATCTATTTGTACTCAGGGTACACTTTTATTTAATCTATGGTACACTTACATTTCTGTAAAGAAAATGTCAATCCAGTAAATTTCAACCTCTATTTTTTTCGGGTTTCCCTATCATTTCTTTTGATTGGGATATTACAAAACATAACTGGTAAGTTTTAAATATTTCTGTTGGTTACTTTCGGAAATCAGGTGCGTTACAGGCAGACAGACGGACAAGCGCAGGAATGTTTAAGGATCCTCGTTTTTGGCTATGGACCCTAAAAATCATACTTTGTTTTTACATACATTCCCTTGACAGTTAATAACAAAGTAATTAAACAAATTCCAGTCTGGCAGGATTTTGAAACCTCACTCCAAAAAAAAAAAAATTGGGGCTTTGACTAGGACTCATCTTTTTATGAAACCGCTATCATATATTAAAAAATAATATGTAAAAAAATGTAAAAAAAAAAAAAAAAAGTAATATGTGTGCATATGTTAAAAATGTATTAATATATTATTTATGTATGTATATAAGGTGCCTATGGCTATATGTTTGTGTATGTGTACGTAGGTAATTAAACAAAAAAAAAAAAAAAAAAAAAAAAAAAAAATATATATATATATATATATATATATATATATATATATATATATATATATATATATATATATATATATATATTAGCTATATATATATATGCTAAGCTATATATTAGTTAATATATATATATTAACTAGCTGACCCGGCAAACGTTGTTTTACCTTTTTTTTTTTATTGAATATTTTGGTGGTTAAATAAAAAATAACTAACTTATTGTAAGTGTATGGGGACGTGGTCTTTGACTGAAAGGAATGGAGCGCTGTGAACAATGACGGCCTATCAAAATAATAATAGACCAAGCATTTATTTTACTTTATTAACTTAAGTAGTATATATTTAAAATTATATTTGCTGTCACTAATTAGGATAATTAAAAAAAATCAATATCAATCTCTAAGTGCAATGGATTGCATGATATTATATTTAATAATAATAATAATAATTTATACATTTAAAATGTAATCCCTACTCCGTGCTGTTTGCTGGGTGAGAAGTGACGCCGGTAGACGCCTGACGGGGATGACTGATCGATTAATAATTTATCAGTTATCCACCACTGAGAGTTGAAGATTATTACAGTACTAATATCGCTATTAACAAATGCGGGTTAGTGGTAAAGGGTCGTTTTCAATTAAATTGGGCATTTGGCTTTTTCTAAATGCCGAAAAATAAAAGTTAGAAAATTTCGACATTTTTTATACAACCTGGTCCCTTTACTATCCTAATTATTTTTTCGGGCAGTTTAACGTGATTTCTATGCATCCTGATTTTTTAAACTTTTTTTTTTATTTTAAGTCGTAATTTTAATCATTGCAAAAAGAAACGATTTTACGAAAAATAATTGATATGAGAATAAAAAAATATTAAGTTAAAAAATTAAGCAAAATCCCTAAGTGGTATATATATTTCTAATCTACTCTTCAATACCTTTCATTTGATACCCAACTCAAATTTTAAAAAAAAAAATTTCGCGACGTGAATTTTACGGCATTGAACTTTGGGGTTGCACCAAGCGTTCCAACTTCTATCGCATCCAAACCATCCAATCTAAAATCCTAAAAAGAATAACCAATGCTCCTTTCTATGTTTCCAACCTTATCCTCCACAGAGACCTTATAGTCCCATTTATTCGTGACCTAGCCTCCTCCCGATACAAAAGCTTCCATGACTCCATATCCCACCATCCTAATCCTTTAGTCCAAAACCTATCCTCTCCATCCATTCCACAAAACCCTCCTCGACGCCTAAAGAGGCACTGGCCGCGTGACTTATTAAACAACTAACATGTAATTCAAAAAGAAAAAAAAGAAAGGAAAAACAAAAAAAAAAAAAAAAAAAAAAAAATCAAGTTTATATATATAATATTTATAAATATTATGAGTACTATCGATGGATAACTTCTCATCTCATGTCACATCACAAGTCACTGTAAATATTCTGAACATATCTGTATTGCTTATAATATGTACTAATGTAGTCGCAATAATCTAATAAACGAAAAAAAGCGACGTGAATTATCCGCCATTTTGAATTTGAACAGCTAATAATATTGAGTTCGCTATATTTTTCCTGTGTGCGCGTCAAAACGATCTTTTATACTGGAAAGTTTCACGTTTTTATCTCTTTTGGTTCAAAAGTTATTGGAACCGTACAGAGTGACAGACAGACACAGGAACGAAACTATAAGGGTTTCTTTTTTTTGGTTTTACCAACGAAACCCTAAAAAAAGATCGTACAACATGAGTAACAATTATTTGTATCACAATTAATTCCCAATTTTTCATCCAAACGTTTTTTTTAGTGAAATGTTGATAATTCTTGACAAAAAACATATTTGAAAATAAAATTATAAATTAGTCACATACTACGTTACCAAAACAATTCTAAAAAGTAACGTCCGTGACAGGTAACGTACGGGATTATCAAAAACTATTTTAAAATATATGTATGAAAAAAACATTATAAGCTAAAATAATTTGACTCGTTAAGATAAGAATCTAAAAACCTATCACGTAACAACAATTAAATTTTAATATTAATAGCATTTCATAGTGAGAAGGTGGTAACGTCTGTGACATTGAATTAAAATACGCGGCATTTTTTTGTAGCTCACGTGATGTAGCGTCGCTCCTGATGAAAGGACAGCAACATGCCAACTTAAGGTACAACTGTATGCATCAACGGATCTAAAAACGTCATCCATAAGTTCCAACCCCCTTGTTCCCTCCCCACCATATGCAGTTTATTCGGTTCGTAGTTTTTCACACCAAAGTTGGGGACAGCTATATTCTGACTTATAACAATTCCTTCGTTTAAAATAGAAGGAACTCTGTTATAGACTCTTGTAGCCAAGGATACTACAAAAAATTGAACCAAGTATCATTTTAATCTAACAACTATAACATATAGTTAAATCTTTGATCTTTGTGAATATTAGAAAATATACCCGGGGACAGTAACGTACGTGACATTTTATTTTTTTTAAATTGATTAAAAATTTTGTTGATTGGTTTATTTAAAATTTAAAAGCAGAAAAATGTTCCTTTCGTTCTCCTTAAAAGAACGCATTAATTAAAATTAAAAATTTCCGCACACTTTCTGAGTTACACGTCTTCAAAGGTCGGGGACATGAAATGCCCAATTTATTTGAAAACGACCCTAAAAGGGTAAAACTTTAAGATTATAAGTATTTTTTAATGCCAAATAATAAAAAATAATTAAATTAAAAAATGTTAAACAAAAAATTAAAAAATGGTCCACTCTTATCACTTAGGGCTATAAAAAATAGTTTACGACCTATTCTCAGACCTACCGAATATACACAAAAAATTTCTGTTCTAGCCTGACCCGGCAAACGTTGTTTTGCCCAGGGGCGGATTTAGCATCAAGTTTGGGTGGGGGTCACTACCGGGGGGGGGGGGGGGGGGGGGGTATAGAAGAGGGGGTTCGCCTCAGGGTTTTTTTTAAACTTCATCATCTTAAAATCACGTTTTTACGGATTTCTAAGCCTAAAATTTCCATTTTTATAATGTTACAACACACAAATGGAACAATTTTAAGAAAATTAAAAATTCTATGACTTTTTAAGAAATTCAAGAATAGGGAATAGATTAGTTATTACTATTTGCAATTTGAAATTTAAAATAATTTTATTTTTTTTTTTATATTATTTGATTAAAAAAAAAGAAGATTAACTTTATCGAGATGCTACATACGAACAGTTTGAAAAAAAAAAAAAAGGAATTAAATCGGACATTTAGAAATAGGTGGGGCATACAATGCAGATTTACCCCCACTCAATAAATAATATATTCGTCATCATTTTGAATTTTGAGAGGGAGGAAACACTAGCCAAAACCTGCTATCAAGTTATTGCAAACACTTTGTGTGAAAAGTATTTGTATAACTGATAGCAGGTTTTGGCTACTTAATAGTCATCTTTAGATTCTAAATTAGTTGCTCACTTTTCACAGTATAACATGGTATCAAAGTTACACTCGATAGATAATAATCAATTATTAATGATAAAATATGTGTAAAAAAGAAAAAAGAGGTTGGATATTTTAAACTTTTTTTCGGTTAAATTTTACATTATAGGCAATGACGCCGGTGATATTCCGTTCTTTCTTCCCAAAATGCAAATACAGTTATCTTACAAAGTAGTTAGTGCAAAATAAAGAAAAATATTAAATTATATTTCATTTTTAAGTGTGTAAAAAACAATCAAAATAAACCATTGCCAACGCTTCTTTGTAACAAATCTAAAAATTTGAGGGGGGGTCATGACCCCTGTGACCCCCCCTCTAAATCCGCCATTGATACCCGTATCATTGTATGTTAAATATGACATTTTTTACGTTATAGTTATAGACACATTTATTGAAAAAAACTAATGTAAATATGAGAAAAAATTACTTTTTATTTAATATCTCCTCATTTCAACGGTATAATCATTTGACTCGACTTAATCTTAATAACTTTCAAAGTAAATGTGTGATGAAATAACTATTGTTGACTATTTTTAGTAGCCTGGAGTATGACCAATAATAGGGGGGAGGGGGGGGGGGGCACCTCTCCCTCTTGTAAATAAGTATGCAAAATTAAAAATTAAGGCTGAAAACTGTTTTTTTTTTACTTTAAATCAAATTATAATTATCATTAACTACGGGACACATACAGAGAAAAATAGACCCCAGCATCGGGACTTGAACCACGGGCCTCCTTTTTTTATTGTATAAAAGAAAAAACAAACATTTTAGCGGAAAATTTAAATAAGGATTAACAAAAGGTAATAATAAGAAACAACATTAACAATAACAACAACATTTAAATTCTAACTACTTTGCGATTATGATTAAGTCGAGTCAAATGATCATACCGTTCAAATTAAAGAAAAATTAATTTTTTCTCACATTTACATTCGATTTTTTCAAAAAATGTGCTTATAGCATAAAAAATTTTCTATTTAACATACGATATAATCATTTGACTCGACTTAATCATAATCACTAATCACTTAGAAAGTAAATTGGTATTTCAAAGTAGTTAGTATTTAAATGTTGTTGTTATTGTTAATGTTCTTTCTTATTATTACCTTTTGTTAATCCTTATTTAAATTTTCCGGTAAAATGTTTGTTTTTTTATAAAATAAAATTGTCTGTTAAAAATGTAGTTATTATTTTTATTGTTATGAATATTTAAAAAATTTAAAATTCTGCTCCTCCAAACTCTTTATATCTTTTCTTATAACAAAAAAAAAATAAAATAAAATAAAAAGCAGTTTTCAGCTTTAATTTTAGGTTACATGATTTGTATACTTATTTACAAGAGGGAGAGGTGCCTCCCCCTATTATTGGTCATACTCCAGGCTACTAAAAATAGTCAACATTAGTTATTTCATCACACATTTACTTTGAAAGTTATTAAGATTAAGTCGAGTCAAATGATTATACCGTTCAAAAGAGGAGATATTAAATAAAAAGTAATTTTTTCTCATATTTACATTACTCATATTATATATATACTCATTACTCATATTATATATATACTCATATTATATATATATATATACAAGCATTCGCCCCGCGCTTCGCGCGGGGTTCATGCTTGCAATCAGTGGCTGTATTATTACTATTTTATATCTATTACTATCATATTGGTTAATTGAGTAGGCCATTTCATCGAATAACACTTATACTTCACTTTTCTTCGGATAATACATTATTTGTTTAGCTTAATATAGAAAATGAAAATGGCTTAAATATTAAAATAAAATAAATTACTGGAAAATGGGTCCTCCCACAATATCGCAGGACTTTTTCCAATTTCCAAAATGATTATAAAATAAGGAAAAATTTAACTCCGCCTCCCTAATAGGAATTTCCTCGCCAACCGGAGGAAACATATAGCTAGGCCACACCCAAAACTAATATAATTACACAAAATACTTTAACTATGTAGTAATGGATAGTAAAGAATGTTCCGTATATAAGCAATTCCATCTGTAACCCTCTCACATGGTACCAAAACTTGAATGAAGAAGCTACTTCTTACTATGACGTAAAATTGGCCGGCGCTAAAGACATTTTTCTGAGATCCACACCAATAGAAGACAATTTTTGACCCTGGGATTTATTTCTAATGAACTCTGATAATATATAACAAACATGGGTTTTTAACTTGAAAATAATATTTAGATACATATTAGAGATATACCTTAAAAAATTGGAGATATTGCTGGCTATTAAAAAGTACTTCAGGAGGATACACGAAATCAATAAGGTCATTTAAATCTGTTACATATGCAATTCCATTAAGAGGTATTAATACGTCACTTCGTATACAATTTCTTCCTCTTTCTTAAGATTGAACAATGAGCAACCATCTTTAATTTTCAATCAGTGGCTGTAATATTACTATATTATACCTATTACTATCATATTGGTTAATTGAGAAGGCTATTTCATCAAATATAATACTACAAACTTTGAGATCCACACCAACTAAAGATAATTTTTGACTCTGGGATTTATTTATTGTCATCGAGTAAGCTGCTTTCAGAGGGAACTGTCTACGCATAGTTTCCACACCTCTATTTCCAACTTAAAATTTAAAGTTATTCTTGGAATTAATATTGTTTCTCCGAAGACGGTTTTCTAAATTGAAAAAAATATTAAGATATCTTAACTATAATAGTTTCTTTCCATTAACTAATGAATTGATCAGTGGAATTTAAATTTCTCATTAATATGACAACTGCACCCTCTTTAAAAGTTAACCTATAATCTGGTAAACCTGAATGGCTTACACAATTCAATATTGACACATCTATGTATTGACCCCTCCCCCCCCCCCCCCAGGGTAATTTCACTATCAACTTCTGTATCAAAACTGTAACATACACTTTGTGATCTCACATAAGCACGCTATAAGTACTTTCCAACATGGATCAAACTCAAATATAAATCTCTAATTAATTAATTACAGCTAATTAATGTTTACACCGATAGGTAATGAAAACAATTTTCTGACCCAAATCATATATTGAGTGACACATACATTTATGTAATTTAAAAAAATATTAAAATATCCTGCAGAAGGTTACAACCTAAAATAACCTTCTAATATATGTGTTCCGTGTACAAAAAATATTTAATTCTTTATTTTTTCAAAAATTCTTCCACATTATTTTTTCTGATGTTAAATAAAGCGTATATATACAAATTTTCTTTGAAGTTGGTTCATTTTTGGGGAAAATGAATTTCAAAAGGACCAAATTTAGGCCGGAAAATTTGACCCGAAATTTTGGTTGACAACATCCAATATGATTTATATAGTTGGAAAGCGGTAATTTTTTCTGAGAAAAAGCAGTAGAATCGATGGTCGTAACCGTGAGGTTCATGCTAGGAATCGCTGGCTGTGTCACAGTGTTAATATATTAGAGTAAACTGTAGGCCCTGTCATGAAATAAATTTCATTATATTTGATTAGTTAAATTACAGAATAATAAAAATAAACATAGAACCTTTGTCAATTTATTTGATTATTTATTAGTACTCGAGATTAATTGAAACATAAGTAGTTAAAGTCAAGGAGAAATAATAATTCTATATATAAATTTAGCTACATCATATATAAAAATGAAAACAATGTCGTCGAAATAATTTGTCATACACACAACTAAACTATAAATTGCCCTAAATAAACTTAAACATTCATTTAAATAAAGTAAAACATTCATATAAATAAACTGAAATATACCAACTTAATATAGAATTTAACAAACTATAAATCAGTTCATTCTAGTAATAATAATATGATAATAAAAGAATTAAAAAAAAGTAAAATATTTATTATACGTAGTTATGATGGACGGTGAGTTGTAAGAAGATACTAAACTCAGAAGTTATTTTATTAGTGAAGAGACGTTTCGACTCAATAAAAAAGTAAAACATTTATTTAAATAAAGTAAAAAAAATCATTTAAATAAACATTAAAAGATCATTTAAATAAAGTAAAAAAAATCATTTAAATAAACAAACATTCATTTAAATAAAATAAAACGTACATTTAAATAAAGTAAAATATTCATTAAAATAATGTAAATAATTCATTTAAATAAACTAAAATATTAATTTAAATAAATTAAAACATTTTCTTAATATAGAATTTAACAACCTATTAAAAACAATTCTAGTTACAATAATATGGTAATAAAAACAATTAAATAAATAAGAATAAAATTATACCTTAATAAATGTCGTTGGTATAACAAAAGATCTGGGGAGTAGAAGTGCACACCACGGCTGGACACGTAAGACTGGTCAGGGAGACTGACGGAGAAAGAGAGGGGGCATTTGTTTACAAAGTGTGTTTTCGCGGAAACTAATGTATTTATTATCTTTTACCTAGCGAACAACATACTTTATTATTCAATATTTGTTTATATTTATCTATTCTTGTTTTTAACTATAACATAACCATAAACATAACCTTATAAAAAGTATTATTTATTAAAATAAACATATACATGACGTTATTTACGGTATTTTAAATTAGTTTTTTCTCTATATATATTCGTTTTTCTCAGCAAAAAAGACAGATAATTTGAAAAATAAATACTCGTTTTAAAGAGCATTAGTGTGGGGTTTAAATACCCCAATCGAAAATTAAATCGGCCAATAATCGCGGACGCCATGAGAGCTAAAAGTCAAAATTTGACCAAAAATTACCAAATTTACTCGATTTAAGGTAGAACCGATGGTCGTACGACAAAAAGTCATAGAACCAAAATTGTAGATCTTTTAAAATCAGTTACCGTTGGTGCTATCCGCTTTTCGATACGGCTTACTGTTTAGCCGCTATAGCCCTTCGAAGAAACCCTTCAATTCGCGTCCCCCGTTTTTATTTTTTTAAGGGGGGTAAAAATAATTTTTTTCGACTTTTCAGATTTTTCTAGTCGGTTTGGGCCGATTCGGGACCAAACGCAAAAAACCGCGAGTCTCTAGGTGGTCTGGAAGTGCCCAAACATTTTGATAACCCGATCAGCTGATTAGCCACTTTATATATATAATATATATATATATATATATATATATATATATATATATATATATATATATATATATATATAAATCAAGCATCAACAATCATATCAATCGACTATGCTTATCAATATTTAAAAAAATAAGCGCAAAGATTTATAACAATTAATACTTACAAAATGACCTATACAACATCCAAACTACAGCGAGGAAAACTTTTTACTTAATTTTCCGTTTATTTGTTTTTCCTTAGTTCATTGTACTTTCATGTCAAGGTATCCAGAAAATAACCTTTCTAGTTGTTCAGAATTAAGCACGCGATCTCAGCATGTATTATGGAACTTATTTAACTGCTGTTAAATAAGTTGTAAAAGTTTTTAGGGTTCATATATTAATAGGGGTTCATTTATACATCCGTTTAAATTACTTTTTTGTTAAATCTGAAAAAAGCTTGATTTATAGAATTGTTAAAAAGCAAGAAAGAATTAGAAGGAATTTACCAAATTTATATATATCGACTTGTTAAAAAACGCTGCATTTTTTAGCTGAATATCAAATTTTATTTTATACATGCAAGTAAAAACGCTTATCCACGAAATATGAACATTGTATCTCTGTTTAGATGCGTAGAAAATGATTCTTTACGAACTATGTACTTGTATTCATTGCGCATGCGCGTTTCATAATTCCTCTTTTTTTCCGCCCTAGTGCGGTTCACCTTAACGCACGATTAGCAAGTTTGTTTTCACTTAACAAAACTAATTTGCAGTTTGTTTAATTAAAGTGACAGTTTATATCGAGTTTTTATTGAAAAACAATTATTGATTTATGCCATTATGACGAAAATGAGGAGAATAATATACGCCTCCCGAAATAATTAATTCGGCACAAAATACAACTAATGAATTAATGCCATCTTTATCAAAAGAGAAATACGAAATTACTTATAGGAAGTTTATTAAATATTTTTTTCTGTATTTATTATTATATTAATATCCAACAATCGTAGATAAAGTATGGTACGCAACTCGTGCGAAAACTGCATTTTGCTTTGCTCGTGTGGTTTTACTACCCTCGCTGTCGCTCGGGTGCAAACTCACACTCGCATGTAAAATGCTACTTTCCGCATTAGACGCGTAATATACTATTATAATACATATTGTTAGGGATTTAGAGTTTCAGCTTATGGCTTATGTCTCTCTCTATATGTACTTTATTAAAAACATTCCTTAAGCAGTCAATAATTAATATTCATTTTCATCTCATTCATTTTCAATCTTTTTAAAACACGTGTGTGGCGTGCGAGAGTCTAGTAGAAAGTCACGTGTTAATTTGCGGATCCCAACAAGACACATGTAGTCCCATACGTTTGAGTCACGTCACGCGGGTCCTGTCGCGCCACACGAGCCTCTTTTTGTGCCAAGCCATATTAAGGAGACAGACGCTCACTACTCCTCCTAAAACCACGAACACTCGCGCGGCTCGGCCGTAATTTTGCTAATTACTTCTTGTGTTAAGACTTTTTCTAGTAAAAAGTTCAGAGTAAGCCTAAAATATGTAGGTGATATTATAATTAGGAATGCGAAATATATCATTAATATATTACAAATACCCATTAAAATACTTTTTTTATGTTATTACATAAAAAAATCCTACCGCGGGTTTCCGCAAGCCAAGCGAATTTCCAATGGAAATTTGTAGTTCAATGTTGTGCAGTTTAAACTTCCTTCATAACTACTACAATTGAGTGGATTGTTTTAAGTTAAGAAAATTTATAAGAAATATTTTAGTTAGATTAGGGTTTTAATAATAATGCTTAGTTAAACATAATAGTAGTAGTTTCAAAGTGGTTTAAACTGCACAACATTGAACTACAAATTTCCAATGGAAATTCGCTTGGCTTATGGAAATCCGCGGTAGGATTATTTTAAATCTTTGGTGACTTATCAGCAGTGACGGATCTAGGCTTTCCGGCGACAACATTTTTGGAGAAATTTAAATTTGAATTATTCTATTGTCTTCTTAACGTCATACTTTTCTCTCAATCCTACATATTTGCCTTTCACGCTGTAAGAGTTTTCCTTTTAATCCTTAGAGAGAACTTAGGATGTGGTCTATTGTTTGAAGAAGCATTATTTAATTTAAAACCTCGTCTCTGGTGTCCATTCAATACTTTCCTCTTTACATATTTCATCAGCCATCCTTTTCTTTTTTTCGTTTACGCACCTCTTTAAATTGATGATCTATGTTAAGGCCTTCAGCTATTGTCTTAGCTTCAGTGACTGCATCTCTTGCATTATTTTCCCTAGTTTCCCCCTGTATAAGGTGGTAAATGTGGAGAACTGATTGAGCAATTGTGATATCTTTTTTCTGGAGGCGTTTGTTGACAATGTCAATCCTAGTTAGCTCCTTGAACCAGAAGCAAGATAATATCACAAATTCAAAAGTGCTAAATACCTTTTAAAAGATTCCTAGCTTCTGGTTATATTCCAGAACTTGAAGTCAAACATGCTACCATATCATTTAAAGCAGTAATAATTATTCCTCCATGATGCTTGTAAATAACTATTACAGCTTCCAGCTTTGTTGGCCACCTAGTTCCACTCTGTAGCTTGAGAGAGATAGGTATGTTTTTGAGCAAAACTTCCCACCTGGTTGATGCTCCTAAGAATGAATAAAGACAATTTAAAACTCCAAAGTTAGTTTCTGCTTCATGAGTGACGCTCGCAGCATTGACCCCAATTAATTTTAGTGAAATCGCAGCACAGGGTACGAAGTAAGCAAGAGCATTATTTTTATTTTCCTGCAAACTTTTTTGTACTTTCCAGCCATGTTAGCACCATTGTCATATAACTGCCCTCCACAGTTCTTAAAATCCAAACCATCACTTTTGAGTTTTTTGGTTATTACTTCAGAAAGTGCCAGTCCCGTCCTCTCAATAACTGTGAAAAAAATCAATGAAATTCTCGCAAATCTCTGGCCCGCACTTAAGTTTACGTACCTAATGACTTGAGACATCTGCTCCAAGTGGCTAACATCAGGGGTACAGTTAAACATGACAGAGAAATACTTTGCTTCTCTTATGTCACTCAGAATTTTCCCCCTTACTTTTGTTGAGGCGGATTAGGTGTTCTCGTAGTTGGGGTGTGCTATCGAGAGAGTAAGTCAATGGTGTTTAAGAGCTTAAAGTAAGTCACGCTTCACGCTAAGAAGAAGAGTAAGTCACGCTGTTTGAACTTTCCACTACTGGGATCACCAAAGTCAAGGCTTTCATCCGATCCTCGAAAAGCACTGCCTTGATAGGCCAAATGTATAATTACATCAAGAACGGCATATAAAACTGACTTCCAGCGATTCTCTTCCTGCGATATTTGTTCCTGTAGTTTTTTGTCAATTCCTCCTTTATTTAGTCAAACCTTTAATGTTTTCCAAGAACAAAAACTTTTTTTGTAGCTTAAGGATTTTTCGTGTTCTAGAATTTTTTTATTTAGCAGTGAAAGAAGTCTGCGTGAGACCTTCATCCTTAGTCATATGGGAAAAAGCCTGCTCTGAAAATAATTTGCACGAATAGGTGACTAGAAATTCCCTATTACCAAGAGTAATCCTTTCCTTTCTGCGAATTATTCTATTTTAATAAAATCCTTATTCTAATCTCCTCAACCATAGCAAGTTTCTCCGTTTTACCGCCGACGGATTTATATCCCAACCGCGTTTACCTGCTCAAACCACCCACCCCCCTAGATACAGAATATATAAAATGATTTAATGATATTTCATTTTTTTGCGAATCCTCTTAAAAATTTTCCATTTTGGAGTCACATCAAAAAATTAAAATTAAAAAATCATATGTCTAAGTTTCTCATGGGCAAATGTGAAATTACGTATACAAGGTTTTGACTTTTAATTTATTAATTTACTGTGTTCCAAACTTTTTTATTTCTTGGCGCCCCTGCAGATTTCTATTGCGCCAAAGGCGCCCTTTGCAAAACAACAGGTACAGCGAAAACATAAATAAAGTATTAATTTTATTTATTATGGAAATATTGGTTTCCAAACATTTTTTGTTTCTCGGCTGCGCCCTTGCTGATTTCTTGTTGCTCCAAGGGCGCCCTTCGTCAAATTAATTTAGTAAACTATAATAGGTGTTTAATTAACCCATTCAATTGCATTATTTTCCAAAACTTTTTTTATCTCTTGGCGTCCTTGCTGATTCTTCTCGCTCCAAAGGCGCCCTACTTAAGACTATAACAATAACAGCTACACTCTTTGCAAATTAGCGAACATACAAATATTTCTGAAAATTACTGGATTAATTGAGATGGGTTTTCAATCTTGTTTGATACTGGGCGCCCTCGATAATATCCGTTGTTCTAATGGTGCCCTTTATCAAATTCATTTAGTCGACTTTAAAAGGACTAAATTAATCCATTTACTATTTACTTTGAATTATTTTCCAAATATTATGTTCCTTGGCGCCCTTGCTCCAAAGGCGCCCTAAGACTAAAGCAATAACAGTTACACACTTTGCAAATCTCTGTTGTTCTAATGGCGCCCTTTGTAAATCGTTCAAAAAATTAAAAATGGAAATGAAATAGGGAACACTTTTAATATTTCGTCTGGCTTCCTTTCTGGGGGCGTTTTGCGCCAATTTTAGCACTTGCACTTTATTTTTTTGCAGTACAAAATAAAAAAAAGTCTAGCTCGGAACGGGCGCCCCCTCCAACCCGGCGCACGGGCAGGCTGCCCCCCCTGCCCCCCCCCCTAGATCCGTCACTGCTCATCAGGAGGGGTTAATGACGTCATAAAGATCCCATTTTTTTAGGGGATCCTCATCTCAACGAGCTTGATTTTTCGGTGCAAGTTTTAATTCGATACGTCAATTCGTTCGAGAGCTATCATGCTCACAAGAAATTGTTGTTATTACGACTATTATTATTATAAAATTATTATTCGAATCGCTGTGGTACCTCATTTTTTGGATTCAGGATCTTAAAAAACGTATTTTTTTTTATCTTTGCTGACTCATCAGGAGGGGTTAATAACGTCATAAAGATCCCATTTTTTTAGGGGATCCTTATCTCAACGAGCTTGATTTTTCGGTTCAAGTTTTATTTTGATACGTCAATTCGTTCAAGAGCTATCGTGCTCACAAGAAATCCGCTAGAAATACATATACCTATATATATATATATATATATATATATATATATATATATATATATATATATATATATATATATATATATATATATATATATATATATATATATATATATATATATATATATATATATATATATATATATACATATATAAATATAAAGTTTTGTAAAACCTATTTTTTCGTGATCAGGGACCCACCCATGAAACGTATTTTGGCCAGTGGCTCTATTAGCGAATTTTTTCCAATGGAAATTCGCTAAAAGGTTGATTTTTTTTTATTAAACAATTTTAAAAATATAAATAATTGTATTGGGAGAATTCCCTGTATGTCAGGGAATGTTCACACATTATACAATAATAATTAAAATGAGGATCCAAGTAAGATTAAAAAGTTTATAAATCTGTACGTCATTTGATTCTTTCAGTGCAGGTACCATGTTGTTCCCTTTTCTGCCCTAATAAACAGATAATATTTGAGCCTGGACCACTTCTATTCTTTTATTATCATCGATTCACTGATTAATTACACTACAAACGTTAATTCAAACTGGAGAGAAAAAGATGGTGCCAGCCGCATTGTAGGGAAAACACCCCAATCGCCAAGGCCCAAGGCGCGCGTTGTAGGAAAACACCTTTCACCTTTAAGCAACAACTGGTCGAATAGGGATTTTAGAAGTGTTCCATTAATAACTTAAGACACTCTGTCTCAAGTTTGCAGAATATGTCAGTTTATTGAACGAGCTTAGTGGGTCCTTCATTTCAGAGGCTAGGACTTAAAATAAGTTTGTTGTTGTTGAGTGCTTGTCTAACGATAACAGGCGTACCTATAAATTAACCGGTTTGAACAAAATTTGGCACACAGGTGTATCTTATTATTTTTGACAACTGTATAGTTTTCCACCCTTAATATTTATTTTCAAAAATACTTTCCAGGACGATTTAAAAAGGTTTTTTGTCAGCATGACATGTTATAGATTGTTTTAAAGTTCTTAAAGAGTTGGAATAGATTGTGTAATTATTTAAATTTCACATTTAATATTTTAAAGATGGTGGCCAATATAGCGGACGATTAAAAACAAGTTTTTAGGCAGCATGACATGTCATACAGCGTTTTAAAGGTCTTGAAAAGTAGGAAAAGAATGTGTAACTATTGTTACAAAAATTTCATAACATGGCCGACATGAGGGTGTTATAAAAAGTTTTTACTTATATGGCATGTTACATGAAATTTTAAAGGTCTTTTCAGGTAGATTAATAACATAAGTTATCCCCTGAAAAATGGTAGCCATATTGAAAACAAATTCGCATATACAAGAGCAAATTCATTTTTTTTCTACCTGAGTTCTTTATGCGTCGCATCAATATTTTATTTAACAAGTTGAGTGAAAATGAAACTGAGCAACGAAAGAGAATTAAGTGTCATAAAATACAAAATGGTATTAGCTGCTGAAGCATACGTTTCATTACTTTTAAATTAGAAATACATCGCGCGCTTGATGTTTGAAAGGGGGAGGTAGGTGATGGGGAAGATGGTAGGTGATAATTAATTAATTAATTGCAGTTCCCAGTTATAGTATTTTTTGTTATAATTCTAGATCGAAATTTGTATTGAATTATAGAGATCAATCAAAATTGGCATATATATATGAGGAAAATGTATGGTTTTTCTCTATATTGAGAATAATTGGTAAAAGGTTAAACTAGTAAAAAATAAACGCGTTTTAAAACTTGAGGCATAGTCCAGGATAGAGAGCATAATAAAGGAGATAGAGTGCATAAAAGTGACTCACAAACATCAAGCTAAAATTTTGTTAATGAGTTAATTTTTTTTTTTATATCCTCCAAGAATATGTAGTCAGCAAAGTTCGTTCGTGGGACATAGTTTGCCCATTAGCTGTAAAATATAGACCGAGATTATTATGGACTATTGGATGGAAGATACAATCTACCTCATTTTAAATTGGAACCACCCGTTGCTTTGGTAAAGTTAAGTATATAACATGCACGCGCACGCGTTTTAAAGTTAGTTTAATGTGATACGATTCCGACAAGAAAATTGAGTCATTATACGATCAATAACAATCCTAAGCTATATTACCTCTGCTATTCGTCTTAAAATATAATATAACATGAAACAACAATAACATGCGACTAGGATCAAAATAGTCTCCTACATACAACATGCAAACAACTTGTTCTAAAGTTATATTAAATTCTACAGTATAAAATAAGCAAAAGGATGATTAGTAACCAGTAATAATTAATTAGATTTGGAATATTCTCCAATATACCGTATTTAATGAATAAAAATTAAGTTGTGCTTCTAGTTTGACAGCAAAATGATACAAAAATGAGTTCAGGTTAAGCTATTTATTAAAGAAACGAAATCAAATTAAACATTTATGAAGCGAACAACAGAGAAAATGTATTTACTAAACACAAGAAACTATTATAAGCTTTTTTTTCTTACATTGAGCTCATTTTAAATGCATTTACGAATGGAGAACTCCAATAATGGTATATCTTAACGCCCTTCTGTTTTAGAAAAATACTTTTCATGAATACAATACATTGGCACAATTTAGTGCGTAACCTTTAGCAAATAACCACTTACTCTTCTGTACAACTACATTAAAGTTAAATAAGTACATTTAAGAAACAAACATAGATGCTTTTTACTAGATACCACACATATATTTTTTACCTTTTGGAGTGAAGTAATGTCATAACTTGCATTAGTATTAGCGAATCCAATCTCGATAAAAATTATTAACTTTCATTTTTATATTGCTTTCATTATCTTATATTTTGAATGCTCTTCTTTTTTATTTAGGTACTGCAGATGGCACTGGAGGTGAATTACAATTATATGGTTTATTTATTTTTTTTTTTTTAAAAAGAATAAAATATTAAATCTTAATTTTAAAATATTTTTCAGCAATAAACAAACTTAGATACTTTCAATGTAATCAAAAGTAAAAATGCGGTAAATCTGTTTGTTTGTTATGCGTAGGTAAGGGAGGAGGACATGCAAGGGGAGGGCATAGAGGCAGCTCGGGGGGGACGGCCCTCATGCGCAGCGTATCTCTGTTTCTGGCTCAAAGGTCTGGGAGAAGGATGAGGCAGGCAGCACTTCCTTCCAAACAGCATACCGACCCAAGGAAACTAACGCATTTTACAAAGTAAGCAATTTACTACAATAATATTACATATTTATAAAATTTCCATATTCGCAAAATCACACATATGTATAATTAGAATCTCGTTCTCTCATCAAAGAAAACTATTTATTTTTGCACGTATTCGGCTTTGACGTGTTTTGGCAACGTCATATACATACAAACCATGCCCTGAATACCTATCGAGGCGTGAGGAAAACTGAAGTAATTTTAACTTACGTCAGTTTTAGTCACCTGAAAGTTGTTCTGTGACGTTAGCACGTTCTTGTTCAAATTGAATGTTTCTTTTTGGTAAAATAACTTTAAAACCGCAATTAACTTACAAAAGTTTACTAACTTAGCTTTCCGGTAATGCAACTTTTCATTTACCTTGGTTTAGTTTTTAAAATTCTGTTCTCCTAGAATTGTGTAATGCTAGATAAAACACCCTGCAATAAATTTGATTTTTTATAGCCAATCAACAACTCGAATGCTGGATTGGACCCGCTTAATAAGTTGGTTGACCACATTACACATTATTAGTGGATTGACAAAATATACCGAGATTGTCATTCTGAACAATCTTATTTTGGTTCCCCTAAATTAGTAAAAAGAGTGTAAAAAAAGTTGCAATAGCATCCGGTAATAAGTATTTGACTTATCATAATTTGACCTTAAAGATTAGCCTTATATAATTAACCACCTTGCAAATAAATGCATAATTTATTTTTCAGATCAATTTATTTCTCCTTTGATCACAATGTAATAAACTATGGAGATGGCTATCATTATTGTGCCAAATATACAGATATTATATCTTTTTATTTAAAAAAAAAAATGGAAAAAAAAAAAAAAAAAAAAAAAAAAAAAAAACTTCCACAAGCATTTTATAATGCTTTGAATTATAAAAATCGGCCCGAGACACCTCAAACAAACTTTCTCATATACTAGTTTATAATTACTTAGCCCAGTGTTTTCCATTTATTAGTTTTCGTATTACATTTTATTATTATTGAACATTTCATCAATATTGATCATAAAAATAACTTCTCCTCGGCGGAGAATCGAACCCGGCCTCTCTCCGTCCGCGTTTTAAGCTATTTTCTCAGGAACTAGATTTTCCCGGGAAAATGGCTTATATCGTTAGATTCGTATTTAAATGGAATACATTTTAGAAATGTTTAATCAAAATCGTCGGAAACTTATTATGAGAAATATCTTTTTTCACGTTTTTTTCAGAGCTATTGGAGGTAGCGCCCTCAAATTTGGAACTAAAATTCATTTCTCGATTTCGCCTCGGGGTATGATTTTCCTGAACATGTATGCCAAATTTCGTCAAATTCGGCCCAGTAGTTTAGGCTCCAGGCGTCTGCACAAACGACAGACAGACATTTTTTAAAAACCACTTTTTTGGACTCAGGGGCCTCAAAACGTGTAAATCCATCAAAATCGAATTTTCACGCCATCACAATATTTTCTCTTTATATGAGAGAGATACGTTGTGATTATGGGAATTGTATGTTGACAAAATCTATACAGCGTTCTCAAGTTCTCACCATAGAGTACTGAGATTTGTTTATTTGTGGGTTTGCGAGAAAAAGATCATTCTTTATAAAAAAAAAAACAAAGTCTGATTGTTTATTACAATACAAAAAATCGGGTACAGGGTACCTCAGAACTTTTCCTCACTTCAGAGGCCACTAAAGTGGCCTCTCCTGCTGCGAAGCAGCAGGAGGAAGCAGTATTGGACGTGGTCAGTACTTGGATGGGTGACCGTTCTGAACTAACTGATTTATTATCATTCTTAAAAAAAAACCTTATTTTTAATACCTATACATATTTTATTTAATTATTTGAAGTTTGGCGGTATTTTGACAGATGTAAGTAAACAAACTTTGACGTCATCAAAATTATCGCACTAATAAATAATTATATTCGCTTATAACTTTTAAACTAATTATTGGAATTTCATCGGATTTTTTAATATTTTTTCCTTAATTTTTTCCGGTTTCAACGATATGCTATATGTCCAAAACCTATTTATACTTTCAGTATTATTAACCGTCAAAGTTTAAAAATTCAAAAATTTATAACTTCAAAATGGCGGCCAAAATCAAAATGAAATTTAGTGGGCTTGTTGGTCATACAGAAAGGTACATTCGAGCCAAATTTCAACTCGATCAGGACCATTTTCGATTTATTACGATTTTTTTTTTAATTTTTGCTGACTCAGCAAACTGGGTTTAAGATGGCGGAAAAAGTTGATTTTCCGGGCGGCACAACTACAGTTTAGGACTGATTTTTACAGGTTAGGTTAAATACCTTGGGCGCTAGGATGATAACACACATACACACACACATACATACGTCTGAAAACCACTCAGGAGGTCTTAAAAACACCTAAAACGGATAATTCCGTTGAAATCTCGAAAAAAAATTGATGAAAACAATACTTTTCCTACAATTAGTAGTGAGGAAAAGTAAAAAGGTATTCTTTTCTAAATTTTTTGTAAAGGGTTTTAATTTTTTGAAATGTAATGAATAATGAACTAACAAGAGAACAATAAAACACCCTTATTGTTGGTGGTATCAACAAATTTTATTTAAAAGTAGTTTAGAATTGCAAAAACGAGTAAATATTAGATTTTAGTTTAGTTTCTGAAATATTAACGTTGTTTATTTTTAAAACAAAAAACAATAAGCTAACACCAATAAATAGTTCACACTGAATTTAAAATTTAAATTATAATATTTTATTAGAACGCCAGGATACCTACCATCGTGAATAAGCCACAAAAAATAAGTTACACAAGTATTATTGCCAATTTACCCTATAACATGTTCAAAATGCTTGTTGAGAGTTTATAAGAAGTAGAGTCGAAATTTGCGCAGAAAAAGGCAACACAAATTATGCAAAATGTTGGCCTGTAAAACCAAGGTAACAAACGGAAATTTAGATTACAAGAATTTTTCCTTTTAAGTTGCATGCGTGATCATCAAACATTAAACTGATATCTGAAAAAGAAGCCAAGGTAATAGTGATATAAAAACAAATACTGACTGCAATCTCTTGCCGATTTAGGTGACACAAAGACCGACATCTGTTATGACTTTGGTAGAAAACTACCATAAAAGGGACGCGCAATGTCTTCTTTTATAGATTAAATAAAGTATAATACAGAACATCAGATATATACGTATTATCTGCAGAAGCCGTTAAGGTATGATGTGCGTGAACGGTATATCATATAAACCTAGCACGTAAAGAATCCATCTTTTATGTTCGAGATGTAGGCTTTTACTCGAGCGTGATACAATACATTGTTGTAAAGAAGCTATTATAACAAAAATGTCTATCATACTTAAATTTGAAACAAATAAACTTATATATTCATACTACATACCGATATGTATATATATGTGTGTGTGTGTGTGTTCCCGTGCGCTTCACCACCATGGAGTGTGTTATTTTTTAATGTAATTTTTATGTTAATAGGTTTAACTTATCGTCAAGAAACATTACAATTAATTTTCAAAGCGAGGATATTTATAAACCCCCATCCTGGATCAAATATAATGCGACAAACTCCCTAATTAGTAAATAATTATAATTCCGCTATCTAGGGAAGCATTATAAATGTTATCTTAAATCAAAAAGGCCAATTGGAAAAACTTTTGTGTTTTCAGGTACGTATACATACATTGCCGAACCAAAGGGGTTTCGAAACGTTCGCGAGCTGTTAGGTTCGACAATTGGGACGAGGGTTAAAAAGAAACTCGCAAACAACTCGCGAACAGCTTGAGGTGACCCACTACCTGTCGGATTTTTTGCCGAGCACAAAGGATTTGTTATTTACTCTCGAAAAAACCTCCAGTCTCCGTCGACGATTTAATTTTGTTCCATCGTTTTAATTTAATTATTGAGTACCTAATTATAGTCCAGGAGATAGCGTGCAAAAAAGTTTCTGACCAAGTCAGAATTTAGTGAACAAGTTAATATTTTAGTGCCTTTTAAGAATATGTGGTCGGCTCAACAAGACTCCGACGAGCTAATGTGGTACGTCAGTTAAGGCGCAGCTGCATGGACAACATTTGTACTTAGGACACTCATCCAGAACCATGTTAGACTGCCAAGACGTTCCTTATTCGCAGTATTCGTTGATTTCAGGTGAGCATTTGTTAGTTTAATAGCTAGGCATAGTGCTCTTTATTTTACGAAGCACAATTTACAAGCTATGTCCCGCAGACGAACTTAGCCGCCCGCATATTCTTGAGAGGCCCCAAAAAATTAATTTGTAAACAAAATTCTAAAAAAGTGTCTGACTTACATCAAGACCATTTTTTGGACGCTATCACCTGAACGATTATCTATATTTTGTTTACCTTTTAATATTTTTGTTTTCTAAAAATGGTTAATTGCTGTCTTAATGAACTAACTTAATCAATTCTTGCTCTTTGGGTTTAATTTTATTTTGTGTTGGTCACACAAAACCTTAAAATGTACGTTGTTATTATATATATGTACGAGTAGTGCTCATCCCAAATTATCCTGATTTAATAAACAAAAATAATGCCAAAATCCTAACAATACAGTTGTATTCTGCTATATTTCTCTTAATTTCATTCTCGAAAGCTTTACCAATTTTCTTAAAATCCCGTTACTTATTTCTTCCAAAAGACGTCTTTCTTGAAGTTTGAAAGTTCATACATCATCATGTCATGTATGAACTTTTAAACTGTATTTAACAATTTGTTTATACTTCATATATAACTGGTACACGGCTGGAAGCTGGAAGTAATTTAAGTAGATGGGGGTTTTTCCTATTTTTGAGTGAATAAGAAACTAATTATTTTATGCTATACTTTTTTTTTAGGATTGAAGCTGACGGATTGTGCACACTATTCAATAAACTTTTAACAACCGCTCCACAAGCTGATTCTTCACCGGCGCTATGTCTCTTACCCGCTTCAAACAGGGTAATTATTTTTTTTGTCAATCAGGTATTAGAAATAATATGATTGACTTCATTTTAACCCGCATTTCACTAAGCACAATTTACATCGCAAAAAAACTGCTGAACAATCTAATAGTCCAGGACATTTTATGCAAAAAAGTGTTTGACTAACATCAAGCTAGAATTTTGTTTACAAGTTAATTTGTTAATTTATGGTGCCTTTTAAGAATATGAGGTCGGCTAAGCTAGTCTGCGTGACATAGCTTGGCAATAAAGCTTGGCAAAACGGTCAGGTCAGTAATTTTAACTTTCCTCTGGAATACGACCGTATTAGATCATGTTAAAATTTTCTAATTATTTTGATTATTTTAGCAATTTTCTCAGCTTGCATTTATACCTTATTTATTATCAGTCTCATTTATGCCTTATTCTTATTATTATAATTGACATGGACAAAGATATTTTACATCAAATAAATATTTAAACTGTGACATAATTATAATTTGACAACTATAGCTTCTGATCTATTAAAATACATGGAAAATAGAGTTTAATAAACCTTGAAAATATAGATTTTTCGGCAAAGAGACCAAAGTTAATAATTGTGACAAACAACTCCTCTTTTCGAGAGCCCAACATATTTATTATACAGCTATACTTAATACTTATGTGATCACCGAGCGAGGAGGCCCGGTAAGGGGATTGAACCCAGGTTCGACGGTTAGCGGCATTACTGTTTAGTAATAGATATTTTTTTAGATATTTATAGTTTGTAAAAAGATATTTAAGTTTAAAGGGTTTACACTCAAACAAATCTTTAAAACTCAAAAAAATCTTTAAACAAATATTTAGCGATCAAATATAAAAAATCTACCCATATATTAATGTTTTTATTGATCTTTGTTACAATCTAATAATAAATCTTTTTCCGTGGTAGGCTGTGAAATAGTAACTTTAGAG
The DNA here is from genome assembly GCA_951217055.1 of Gerris lacustris. Taxonomy (NCBI): domain Eukaryota; kingdom Metazoa; phylum Arthropoda; class Insecta; order Hemiptera; family Gerridae; genus Gerris; species Gerris lacustris. The sequence continues at coordinate 58,542,488 of OX578277.1, read as the reverse complement.
CCTAAAAAACATAGCTAAAATCCATTTTTTCATTACGTGGACTTAAAAAATCTTTTCATTACTCCTAGCTGTAAAGAAAAAATCTTTTACGTCCTAGGCACTAAAAGATTTTTTCTTTACGGCGGGTAGTTGTCAAAACTTCCGTTAGTAGTGCTGCAGTCTTTGTAGAAATGCTTCTAGTACGATAAAAATCCGCTAGATGTCAATGCGTTTTATTTATCTTTTTTTTATAGTGTAACCTCATTTTAAGGTTTCTTTTTTTAAGTCTTAAGTATGTACTAATATTTGTTATTATTATATATTGATTAGTGATTAATATTTAATGTTTTTTCATTGTCTGCTACCTCGGAAAAAATAGCATATGCTACGCGACTTTGAAGTGTTTTTTCTTTACCTTGGCAATATTTACTGTCTCGCTTCGCTCGACAGTAAATGTAATTGCCGGGGTAAAGAAAAAACTCACTTCACAGCCTTGTAACATAATATACTATTTTTACAATTTAATAATAAATTAAATTTTCATTTTCAAATGTAAGTCCCCTCAAGTTCATCTCGGTCTAAAAACCTGAAGTAGAATAACTACCTTATCATGAAACTTACCTCTTCTTTTTGTATAATTTTCTTGTGAATTATTTTATTTAATTGCTTAAGTACCTACTACAGAAAAAAATCACAAAAAGAGAAGAATAATAATTGCATGTAGCATGAGAGTTTAAGTTAAGCTTCATATAATTTATTATTGAATAGAGTGCATGCCGTGAGAGTGAATGCATAGATAAAACCCTATCAAAATATATAGCATGACGACTTGTCATGAACTTATCAATCATAAATAGCTTTAATTTTCAAATAATTTTCTTTATTACAACCATTTATAGTTTATATATATTTATGTATATATGTATAATCAGAATTAATATTTTTCTAACAACAACGCCTTGGCACCATCCTTCAAAAACATTTTCTATTATACTATAAAAGTTAAATTCATTTTCAGAAGAAGGAGGGCATAGACAGAGGTTCGTTTCGTGACATTCTTCACAGCGCCCTGGGTATCGTGACCGAACAGCTAGTTATGGACAGATTATTCTCAGCGTTCGACGCTGAGAGTGACGGCCTCATTAGACTAGAAGAGTGGCTCATAGGACTCTCTGTAATTCTCAAGGGAACTCTTCATGAAAGAACCGCTCTAGCTTTCAGCGTGTACGACCTTAACAACGATGGATTTATTGTTAAAGAAGAGATGATTCAGTTACTTAAGTATGTCGATACAAAAATTTGATATTAAATAAATGTAGCATACTATAGATTGTATATGTACTTCTAATATAGCTTTATCTTAAATTATGGGAGATGAAAGAGAATTTTTGAAAACAATGAACTTCGGGTGTTTGTTGTGAACGATTATATAATTGGCATTACCTTCAGAAAAGTTTTTTTGGTTGGAATATTGTGGAGGAGTATTGTTTTAGCAGCATGGTTTTTCTTGATATTTTGTTTGCCTAATTTGTTATTTTGCCTTATTCTTATTCACTTTATGCCCGCACTTATAAATTAAAAATACGAATTTCAAACAGGACCAGAATTTTTAAGTGACTACCTTATCTTAAATTACAATATATAATTACCAGAAATATAATATATAAGTAACGATTCTGTAAGACATAAATTTTTCTACAATAATATAATTGTATAATTTTCTCGTTATTTTAGGTAATGATTACAATTTAGTTTATGATTAACATTTTAAGCCAAACATGTATAAGAATTTATTCAACCTCAATAAATTATGTTTGTAAATTAATCAGGAAAAGCTCTATCTAAAATAATGTTTACTATTTTATACCTTTAGTAAGTTTTGAATCACGCGAATATTTAAACAGATTTAACCTCTTAATCACATAGGTAAATTTATTTCAGATAATTCATAATTTGTTAAAACTAGTTTAATACGGTTTTATTAGAGATAAGTAAATCAATATTTAATGTCTAACCAAGATTTTTCTAGTCACTGTAGAGTAATTAGGCCCAGAGTACCTTACTTGAACTTAATTCGTTTGATTTTGATCTAGAATGCCTTCTCTAAATAAATATTCATGAACAAATCAAACACAACATGTTTTGGGTGTTTCTGTACTATTCATTCAAACAACTTTATGATTTGTTGATCGCGTGAATAGAGCACCATAGTTATTAGAGGTATAATAATATGGTAGTCTAAACTAACTTCACTGAAAACTATAAACAACTATTTTTTCCAAGTTTAATTTTTTTTAATAGTGTTCTAATATGCTGAAGACACGAAAGATATGTATATACACAAAAAACTAAATCGATATTGACAAAATCTAATCTAAAAAGCAGAGATAAAGTGATGCGCAACAATTTATTTATTTATTTATTTTTTTTGCAGGAGAAATGATAAAACAACCACTTTCACCAGAAAAAAAAATTGTAGATAAAAGAAAGAAATTATATAATTTAAAATAATTCATTGTCATACAACACGAACCATTTAACATTTTAGTTCACAAAATCTGATACGTTAATGTTTTAAGGTCCAATTTTGTTACTGAGTTTCTAGAAGTTACGGAATCAATGAATTAGAATAACCGATTTTTAATTACTTAAAAATTTGTACCTGTGTGTCGTCTAATATTAAAATAAAATTCAGTCAGAGGAACAAATATTTAATCGAAATAAAATGGTCAAGCTCTTTATTTATTTCTAGCATAAGAGTTTGCCTATGCTCCATTACTCCATTATGCTACTATAAAATGATAATAAATGAAAACTTTTAATGATGTATATCGTTGAAAAGCTTTTTAAGAGAACAGTAATTGTTGTTATCCTAATTTTTGTCATATTTTCATTTAGGAGGGGGGTAAATTGGAAAATACAGGAAAAATATTTCTATAATGTATATTATAACAATATAAAACAACAAGTAAGGCGTGCTTCACGTAAGTACGTGAGGTGATAATCGCCGGTTTCTATACGATCGTTTTCTTTAGGTAAAATTGCAACATTTTATACTAAAAAGTTTCCATAAATTGTATCGTATTAATGTTACTTATCGGTGACACATATGTCTCGTATCTTGGGTATTGCTTTTCGTAATTTCATAAAACTTGATTAAAGACTGTTTCCGTGTCGTAAAGTAAGATAAACATGGAATAAAGGCCGACATTATGCAGTATGAACTTCTTTTGCCGGTGTTTTCACCCATTTGAGTCACAATTTTGCGTGATTTACGAAATATATTAAACTGTAAAAAATATCAAATCATAATAGATGAGCGGACATCGGAAACTGTCCCCAATGGCCCTGCCTATTCTCTCCTTTCAGTCCGTAGACCAGTGCGAGGAGTTAGGTCAAGGTGTATGGACTACATAGTTTTGAGAATTTGACGAAATTTAGCATTTATGTTCAGAAAAATCATACCCAAAGGCAAAATCAAGAAATTAATTGTAGCTCCAAATTTGGGATCGCTACCCCTCAAAAACTCTGAAAAAAAAAAATCTCGAAAACGGTTACGACGATTTATTAAAAAATTCTAAAATGTATCCTATTTAAATAGGTACGAATCTAACTATATAAGCTGTTTTCTCAGGAAAAATCTAGTTCCCGAGATATTGATAAAAATAAATCTGATTTTGTTGAAAATCAAAAAGTTTCTGGGATCTGGGACCAAGATTATATGAGAAAGTTAGTCCTAGTTGTCTCGGACTGATTTTTGTTTAAAAAAAACTTGTTATAACCACAGTGTTACAAGACTGTCTTGTAACACTAATTTGTCGTCGTTCAATTAATTAATTTGTCGTCGTTCAATTAATAAATTTGATCTTTTCTTTAATTTCATACCTTTAGTTGTTGTAACTGTAACTTGGTTATAACATACAATTAAAGAAATTTTAGGCAGTCAAATATATATGTGTCTAATTTATATATGTACAATAATAATATAAATATGTGTTTAATATATATGCCAAATATATGTTTTCAATAGAGTTGTTAAATATTTTAAATTACAATTATTATTATTTTAACTTTTTTCGCGAGGGAAAGAAAGAGAAGGTAATTTGGAGAATGATACTTACTGAAAATGGCGATGTAAATGTTTAAATTAGCACCATATTAAATTTTACCAAATTAAAATAGAAGAAAGAGCTAGACTTAAAATAAACCAAAGCAATGGGGGAAAAAATGTTATGATAAATGGAAAAACTGTTGAAAAAAGGTTTAAAATAATGTTTAAATGAAATATTCAAGATCGGAGAGCTATCAACCACGGAGTCGCCTAATAATATTACAAAGAGTTATCAAGACTTATTTCTCACTAAACTAAATTTAGATTACTGACTTGTAGTTCTTTCCTTTTTTTTTGCATCAATGAATGCTTTCATTCTAAGAGAAGAACGGCTTTCTTTACAATAAGGTTCGAATTAATGATATGATAATTAATTTAATAATTGTAATTTGTAATTTAAAATTATGTATTATTATTTTATTATTAATTTTATAGTCTGCGCCCCTAACTCCCCCTTTCCTACGCCACTGAACTTTAGTATTAATTTATTAGAATTAATGTTACTACACATTTAGTAAGCAATATGATTTATTTTCATTACAGAAACAGTTTAGTAAAACAACCACAAGACGAAGATCCGGAAGAAGCTGTTAAGGAGTTAGTTGAAATAGTTCTGAAGAAGATGGACGCAGACGGCGATGGCAAGATTTCCTTGGACGATTTTAAACTTGCTGTTACAAGGGAACCCCTCTATCTGGAAGCATTTGGTCAATGCCTTCCTGCAGATGATGCCGCTCAGACGTTTTTAGCAACATTGACAGCTGCTTAGAAATTATCCTTAAATTTAATTCTCTGCCCTAAGAACTGACATTCTGATTCTTCCCATAGAAGACTTTCCCATACGTATTAATATGAAGGTAGTTTAAATCAATTTTCAAAGGATACTGCCATTTCTTTACATGGCAGAATTCGCCTTTTTATGATTTGTGGATAAAACAATAACTTTTTTGACAGCCACATTTATTATTTATCTAAAAAATTGGTCTAATAAAAAAACAACAAAAAAAAAACCACAATACCACTTAGAACTTTATTCTTGGAAAATGATTTTATTGCAACTCTTTGTGACAATGACGTTTTAAAATTTGTAAATGAATTGAGTTATATATATATATATATATATATATATATATATATATATATATATATATATATACACGCACAGGGTGACTGGCAATAAATGTGAAAAAATGAAGTAGGTTGTTTACGCCTCAAGGGCTACAAAAAACACTATATATAAGCCATGAGTCAAATCTTAATCGTTCTCCTACAAAATCAAATTTCATGATTTTTTAAGTGTACATACCTTGGCATGCACCAAAAGTATAAAAGCTAGAATAAAATCTATGGCGCCGTTGTAAAGCTGACAAAATTTCCTATAAGAAAAATGTAATTTTAATTTTCATGCCTTCAAATTATATGACAAAAATGTTATACAAATTTTATGTTTAAGAAAATTTTTTTAAAAATATTGTTTTTGAGGTGCCATATCTTGGTAAAGAACCGAGCTCAATCTTTTCGGACTTCAGGAAAAACTTCCTTATTGACTAACGTTTCGATCAATATTAATATTACTACCCATTCATAAGGCGGAATTTTTAGTAAACCTCGTTGAAAGTGAAAAAGAAACATGTTTATTATTGCTATTGTTGACACAAAGATGAGTATACTAAACCAGCCTTGTTTGTTTTTAATTATTTACTCACCTGTACGTCAAGAATTGCAACAATAAACACATTTCTTTTTTACTTTCAGCGAAGTTTAATAAAAATTCCGCCCAATGAATGGGTAATAATATTAATATCAATCGAAACGTTAGTAAATAAGGAAGTTTTTCTTGAAGTCCGAAAATTTTAAGCTCTGTGCTTTACCAAGTTATAAAACCGCAAAGCAATTGATTTTTTAATTTTTTTCTTAAATATAAAAATTGTATACATTGTTTGTCATATAATTTAAGGACATGAAAATTAAAATGATTTTGTTTTGTTATTGGATAATTTGTCAGCTTTACAACGATACCAAACATTTTGTTCTAGCTTTTATACTTTTGGAGCAATAAGTGTTTTTATAAGAGAAGGTATGCGATCTTAAAAAAAATCATAAAATTTGACCTTGCGGGAAAACGGTGAAGATTTGACCCATGCCTACTTCATTTTTTCACATATAACGCCCGTCACCCTGTATATATTTTAACCAAAATCTCAACATGTTGAATTCTTATTTAATAAAAAGAAAATTATATTTTTATGAAAATCATTAAAATACATTTATGAAACAATCAATGTGTATTATGTTTATTTCCTTTTTAGCAATCAGGTGTACAAAAAATGTCAAAAGCTTTATTTTCCTAGGCGCGACTTATTTCGCTCTTATTTCCTAGGAGCTTATAGTCCTCTTCTATGAGTTTGCATGTTACCGTTTCCTAGCTGAGCGACTCTTAACATGCAAATTCAGAAGAACAGGGCGACTATCGCTGGAGTCGTGACTAGGAAAACGTACCTTAAGCATATGCCCATTTTTCAATAGTTCTCGAGATATCGATTTATTTCTTTTTTATAGTTTTTCACGAAAATTTAAAAAAAAATGCCTAATATCTCAAAAACTAAATAAGATAGAGAAATTAGACTAAGGAAACATTTGAAAGAGCATAAAAAAACCTTTCAGAATCACTCATTTATTTTCAAATCATCAGCTGCTAATCATCTTTCAAGTCCTGTTAAATTTGAAAATTTGGATTTTTTAAAATTCAACCACGAAATTCCTGAGCTTTCAACTCTTAATTGATGGATGCTAGAAGTGTGGCGATATCAGGAAAAACTTCTGATTTTCACGAGCTTTCAAATGGTATAATTAAAGTTTAAGATCAACAGACTAGTTTTTGAATTGTGATGGATTGAATGTTACCAGACGTGATATTTTTTGGTCAGGATCACAACCAATTTTTGTAAAACAAATGCAAAAAAGGTTTCCCTGAACGAAACAACAACAACACTTCGGGTTTCTTATAGGAAATTTGACGCTGAACAAAAAAGATCCTACAAACATGGATCCAGAACATCTTCGTTTTCGAGATATTCGGAGATGTCAATTGTCCAAGGCTCAATAGCCCTGGGATATCCATTGGATGTAAGTGTGCTACTTGGGATACTGAGAGTATAAATACGTTATTTACATATAGCATATCGTTGGAACCGGAAAAAATTAAGGAATACATATAAAAAAACGATGAAATACCATTAATTAGTTTAAGAGTTATAAGCGAATATAATTATTTATTAGTGCGATAATTTTGATGATGTCAAAGTTTGTTTACATCTGTCAAAATACCGCCAAAATTCAAACAATTAAATAAAATATATTAAAAATGTTTTTTTTTTAAATATGATAAAAAAATCACTCAGTTCAAAACGGTCACCCATCCATGTACTAACCACGCCCAGTGCTGCTTCCTCCTGCTGCGAAGCAGCAGGAGAGGCCACTTTAGTGGCCTCTGAAGTGAGGAAAAGTTCCGAGGTACCCTGTACTCTGTACCCGATATTTTTAATTCGTTTAGTCTCTCCTTCTTTGAGGGGTTTACCAAAAAGAGTACTGGTGATTCCAGTATAGTTAGAGCAATTCTAGTCCAGCTAGAATAATAAAATCTATTCTAAATAATTCCTAATTTTAATAATTTGTTGCAATAAATCCATAATAAAATATTTAATTAATTAACAATAAATTAAAATTGCTCTAAAAGATGGCCAACATTTCTTTAAAATCAGATGAGTACTTTTAATGATATAGGTGTTAAAAAGTTATGAAGATAAAAGAATGGCCACAGGAAGTTAAAATGGACTAATTATGACCAATAATCTAAATTTCATCAAAATCCAAAATCGTAGGAGTCATTTATAAGATATATATATTGGTTTGCAAAAATGTAGACCAACAGACACAAAAATGATTTTTTGTTTGCAGACATCCACTTGATATGATCAATAGTGTTTCACATGATGTACCTCGTTAGAGATATTGATAATGATCTTCGTGTTCGTGTCAGGGGAGAGTTAGAGATAACGCTAGCCATTCTCACCTGGGAAGGTCCCAATGATTTATATTACTAGATAATTCGGAAACAAATACATTGTCAATATAATTAACAAAGCTAATTTTAATACAGACCAGCTATAACCCCAAGTTTGAATTAACTGGTGATGCCAGTGTGTATGAAACATTAGCTATTAAGGTTTATTTTTTACAATATTGCTTGGCATTGAGAATTGTATTCACCACGTAATTCCAAATAGAACAGGTAAATAATAAATAGACAGGTAGAAACAACCTATCCCAAGTAGCACAACTGATCCAAAAGACATCCCTGAGATATCTTTTGGCCCAGATTTGATCCTGTCCATAATTGTTTATCCATGGGTTCCCCCATGGTTATCACGATTTGGATACCTCATTGGGTCATCCTAAGGATGTCCAGTGGGGGATATCCTATGGACATCGAGTTAAAGGTATCCTATGGATGTCCTTAAAAAAAATTATAATTATAATTGGAGAAAATTATAATTAGATTAGGATTTATTTATAATTAGTATAGGATTTATTTACGTTATTCAAAGGATGATGTTTCAGTGAAAGCTATATTGAACAATCCTTATATTATTTATAAAAGTTATATATTAATGGTGTAAGGTTGAAGTATCCATTTGAGTTAATCCAAATCGGAAATGACTCATGGCTGAGTGGATAAAGCGAGGTACTGACATACTTATATACTAGTATGTAAAAACAAATCTAAGAAATTAACTTCAAAATGGAATTTAATTACAAATCCATATGGCAATTGTCACAATTCTTCATTATTTTTTACAAATTTACATTTTAAGCATCCAGATTATGTCCCTAAACTATCCATAGCATATCCCACGGGATATGCTCTGGATGTCCTGTGTAGGTTAGAAGGCCGGACATCGGGTCAGCCATATAAGACGTCCAAAATCAAAAATTGTACCATCCAGGAGATGTGCAAAAGGACAAAGTGACTGGCCCCAGTGGCGTATCCAGGGGGGGGGGGGGGGCACGTGCTCCCCCCCCCCCCCCCCCCCCCTAGACCCTATAGAGTAAAAAAAAACTGCCGCCGTATTTTTTTTTTTTTTTTAATACATATTTTTTACATTCACCTCATATTCAATGTCACCTCAGAAATGCATAAAAGCGCTGTTTTGAGAGGTCAAAATTTCAAAATTTTCCGGGGGGGGGGGGGGGGGGGGGGGGTCCGGACCCTCCGCCATAAATTCCCCCTCAATAATTACCTGTAGACGACGCCCATAAATTACAATAAGATATTGTACTGCAGTAAGCATCAGCATAACATTTTCTTACGAATACGTTCTTAAACAGTTGTTGTTACTTGGGCACGTAGATTTGGGTACTAAAAATAGTACTTTCTAATTTATATGCCCCCACAATAGGAAAAATAAATATAATCTTGAAATCATTTTAGCAAAATATTATAAAACATATTTAAATTGGTTTTATTGTTTTTTTAATTTATAAAATACCTTGCTTAGTCTCATAGATAAGCACAAAATTAGTCAGTCTCAATTATAATTTTCAAATATTTCTGTATATTTTTATTATTTAATTTATAAATTCAGGTACCATATTAATTTATTTTGTATTATATGTATAAATTTCACTAAAATTAGCATAATACTAAAATTTAAGAAAGTGGCGCATGTCCCCTGTCAGGAGAATATGGGCACAGAATTCATGTATAATCATGTACGATGTCAAACAGAAAATTGATTTGCTTGATAAAAGCAAGAGATGTAGCTAGAAAATCCGTAGCTTCCAATCACACCCACATCTATCTCAATTTCACAGTTATATCTCAAATTTAGGCCTCACAGGACCACGCGTTCCCGAGGGTTAAACTTGTTCAAGTTTTAATCTCTGATCAAGAGAAGTTAGTCCATCTACTTGACATGTTAAGAATTTGATCATTGTATGTTGGCAACAAAATATACACATTATACGGTTCGTTGCCTCTCTTTTCGTGATCTCCAAATTGACAACCACACTAGGTTTAATACAGGTTTAAGGAATAAACCACTTTACATAAATTTGATGGGGTCATTAGTGTAGAACATCCCATCTCTCTAGAAATTGAACCCAATATGTTGGTACCTAGGCATAGGGTGGCCATAAAAAGTTTTGCTCAAAATGGGACATTAAAATGGGGAGGGGTCGAGCTAAATAAGTACTAAAATAACAAATAACCACCTAAATGAGTACAAACCTAAAACAACCACAACCTACAACCTTCCATAATTTTCCCTAAAATTAAATCAATGATTGAAATTAATTTTAGAAAATAAGATTGAATTTATCGAGATGCTACTGAAATCATTGTTGAAATGTAAAAGGAACAGTTTTAGTAAAGTTTTAAAAAGAAGTAAGATTTACCCCTTAAATAAATATCATATAGCCATCATTAAATAACTGAGATTCACTTCAACACCATGTTACTGCGAACAACTGATTTAGAATATGGAGATGGTTAAGTAATCAAAACCGGTTAATTTTTATTACAAATACTTCGTGCGAAGACTAGTTTTTTCTTTGTTCTTTTTCAAAATGATGAGTAAATATCACACATAGGAGAAGCAAACCGTTGATATATAACATATTTACTAAGATTGGAAACCTCTTCAACTCATTAACCCTTTCAGTCACCGCGTCCTCTACAGAGGACACTAACTTTCAGAGGCTGCCACTAGCTATGGGAAGGGAGAACATAGAATTTATCGGTTGATATATGTTAAGTGATTAGTTCTGAATTCCTCCACCTGATTTCTGTAATTTACAATAGCTTGGGGTAGGCTATTTTCAATATTTTCTTTCTGTAAATCATACCAACTGTGCCTTGTTCGTTCTGTCCCACAATTTTATTTTTTTGGAGGCAGTTAGTGTATTTTTTTGGAGGCAGTTAGTGTAATTTTTTTATTTTTTTTTTTTTTATTGTTTATAAAAGATAAATATCATCAAAAAAACTTTTTTGCACTCATTCAGTCAATAAATTTAAAATTTATAAAGATCTGTCCTCTACAGAGGACAAAAGTACTATACGGAAGGTAGATAAGGAACAAAATTTCTAACTTCCAAGAGATTTGGACGATTTTTAACAAAGGTGATGATTCAGAACTATCTGAAATCAAAGATGGTGACGATTTATTAGCAGAAGAACGAATTTGTGATGATTCTTACGAATTGATGCCCGAAAATGAGATCATGGAAGAATTTTAATAATAATATATACGTCTCCGAAGATGCCCAAGCTAGAGGCACATCTAAAACCTATTGAGGAGGTCAGGTATGACCATTATGATCGCCTACCTATATTTGAAAAAAATAATGAAGCTGGCAGATGCAAAAATATAGGCTGCAAAAGCAAAAATTATATCAAATGCATAAGGGTGGTTCTCAGACTACAGGCAATTTTCATGTCCACACTCTTCAAATTGCACATAGTGCTATAATTTTATTTTATTTTTTAGATAAATTATTTCTACCATAAATATGCAAGTTAAAATTAAATGTAAATATCCTTTAACAACGTTTTTAATAATATTCGGCTATAAAAATATGTTAAGAAGTGGTAAAACTGTAATTTCCATGGAAGTCCAGAAATAGGATTTTAAAATTTTTTTGTTAATATATTTACCTTAAATAAGTGTATGGATAAAATTTATAAACACATGCATTCAATACTAGTGAATAGTTAATAAAACGCAATATTTAATTTTAAAAAAATATTGTATTCATTTTCAGAGCACTTTGACTTGTGTCCTCTTGTTATTTGTCATTACCATGCTCGAAATAAAAACAAATTGTAGAGAAATTTAGTGTAAGGAATATTTTTTTCTCCCTCATCGAAAGTCTTTTGGCATGCCTGCAGATAATAAAAGGCAGTGAGTTTCATGTTATTCAAGGTGAGTCTGCTTCTACCATCAAAAGAAATCACGTGTTCTGGTATGTACCTTTTTAATTGAAATTACCATGGTTGTTTATAACACAGGTTATAATTGTTTGTGAACGATTTGTTCCTGTGATTTATTAGCATAATACTGCCTGTTTACATAATGTCAACAATATATTTTATAAAGACATTTTTAAAGTAAATAATTTACTTACAATTTTGAAATGTAATTACCATGTCTTCAAATAGTTGTAATTACCGTGGGTCTTATTCATTTTTAAAAACCATGGTAGTCACAGTTTCACCACTTCTTAACATATTATTATAGCCGAATATTATTAAAAACGTTGTTAATGCATATTTACATTTAATTTTAACATGATTTTTATCTAAAAATAATTTATCTAAAAAATAAAATAAAATTATAGCACAATTAACAATTAGTGCAATTTGAATAGTGTGGACATGAAAATTGCCTGTAGTCTGAGAACCACCCATAAAATGTTTGTCAATTTATGTATTTCGAGGAAAAAAAAATGTTTTTATATTTCCATTCTAAATAATATTGTTTTTTTAAATCATTATTTGCTCTTCCTTATTGAAATATTGTAATTATTATTAAAAATAAAAATTTAAATTTCAAATTTGTTTTGCCACCTTTAAGAAACCATGTCCTCTGTAGAGGACAGTTAATATCTCGGGAACAAGATAAAGCTAGATGCATTTTTTTCATGAAAAATCATTTAGCTCAAATCCATGAAAAAAGATTTTTTTTCCATCGATTTGAAAAGAAACTTTTTATAAAAAAAATAAAGGAGATCATCTTATATCTTCTCCTCTAATTAAATTCTCTTTTCCTTAGAACTACCTCCACGAATAAAACTTTAATAAGTTACTGTAATAAACTGACTATGTAACATAACTGTAAACTGACAAATGTAGCAAAACACCTCCAATATTGAGGCTAAGGGGGATGAAAAATATTATTGTTAAAGTTTTATGAAATATATTTGTTATGAGATAGTTTTGCTTACTCTACACAAAAGCCCACTATATAAAAAAGTGATACCTTCCAAAGAGAGGATCACTTTCTAGTAAAGACCTTCCTAAGTTTCCCAATCAGTTCAATTTGACATTATTAGGCAGTGAAGGGGCCTGTTTCAATTACTGATGCATTCAGAGTGTATATTCAAATGTATTGTTATTTTTAATCAATGATATATTACATTTGTTTTTTAATATCTAAAAATGACATTTAAGGTAAATAAAAACCAGAATAGAATAAATAATTGGACATTAATTAAGAGAATTAACATAAATAAATTAACATAAATAACTAGACTTTATTTAAAAAAGAACCTAAAAGTTAAAAAAAAAAAATATAAAGAAATAAGTTCAGTTCATAATCAATAGTTAAAATAGACAATTATGAGTGCACTTAATTATACATATCAATTACTATTTAAACAATAACCAATATCAAATACTATCATATAAAATAAAACTGAAAAATAAAATTATGTCTTAATATATACACCAATAAAATTTACAATTTAAAATAAAATTTTCTTCATATTTAATTTGGGCAACAATATAAGTAAACAATGATTTTATAAAAATAGAACACATTAACCACACAGGTCAAAAGTAAACAGTAATGAAATAAAATAAATAATATAAACATAATAGAAAAATGATTGATAAATAAATGTTATGGATAAAATATATTATGGATAAATATAATTAAATATACAATTGGTTACTAGCACAATTACATATATCTTAATGTCGGAAAAAAAAACCATATTTTTTAGAACGTTTGAATAAGATTTCATTGTGCTAAAATAAATCTTCTTTTTTTTAAGTTTTTGGTAGTATTCATACTACAGAAAGTTTAAATTTTAAATTAAATCAAATTATAATTATTATTATCAACACTGGGAGACAGACAGAGAAAAATAGACTCCAGCACCGGGACTTGAACCACGGCCAAATGTAGAAGCCCGTGGTTCAAGTCCCGGCGCTGGAGTCTATTTTTCTCTGTCTGTCTCCCAGTGTTAATAATAATTATAATTTTATTTAAATTAAAAAATAAATCTTTCCTATTCCCAAATTTTATTTTGCAGATTACCTTTACCTACATTAATAATATTCCTTCCCAAATTAGTCATATTTTGACATTTTAGGTTTATTTTCACTTCATCTTAAGTAAATGTATAAATACTTAAATTAAATTAGGAACCTACACTGAATTAGGGCTAACGAGCTATAATGTATATGGAAGTGTACTAGTTTAAAAAATATGTTATGACAAATTATATAAGTAGTTAAAAATAGTATTTAATTTATTTGTAAGGCATTAACAGTGCTCAAAGGAAGTAGATATAAAATGTTATAAAATATTTCTTTACTTACTTAATTTCAATGTCAAATGCTTTTTTCCTTGTGAAAGTTAAAAAAAAATATAAGCATGTAAATGAAATCTATGTAAGGAGATTGAATTGAAACTTGTTTTACACAAAATGCTTTACATAGTAAAAAAAAAGCATACAATTTTATACATCTAAATAACTAATTCCATCTCCCTAAACAAAGAACATTAAACAAAAATTATACCGGTAAGTAAATGATTAAATTAAGGAAAACTTCTTTAATTAACAAAGGAAAATTTTTTCAGGAGTTAAGACCAAAATCCTCCAGTTAATAAACAAAATCCAAGACAATTTTACTATACATCAAATATATTATAAGGTAAGAAAAAAATAAACTTTTATACAATAAGTAAAATGAAATTTAATTAAGTAAAATACAATTAAGTCCTAGAAAGTTAGGTCTAGTTCTTCCAGAAGGAAGATACAAATATTCTAATCATAAAAAAACTTAATTTATCTGACCTTTTTTATTTTATTTTTTAACATACTTTTTTCTGGTCAAAATATTGGATTCACAATTGTTTAACCTACAGAGCAGTCTTATACTTGTTAAATTTAACAAGAAGATTAGAAATGGGCTTTACAGGGTTTGCTCAATTCGGTCAAATAAAAGTCTCTAACCAGGACTCTTTTTTAAACAGAGAATCTTCTCCGTTCCAACTGAGTCAGATAAAACAAGTTTAACTGTAAATAATAGTGAGTGAGACAACTATTAAGAGTTTCCATTCAGAAAAATCAACTCATTGTCTCTATTTATAAATAAAATGAATTGATGAAAATTTGTGCAAATAAAAAAAAAAAAAAAAAAAAAAAAAAAAATATATATATATATATATTTATATATTTATATATATATATATATATATATATATATATATATATATATATATATATATATATAACCCATACTATTATAATACAAACAGATATATTACTTCTTCAATTAATATTTATATATAATTAAGATATCTATACAATAATTAATTATTTTGTAATTTGCATCAAGGTGCAAATGAATTTAATAATATTACCCATAAAATCATACACTTTTCTATAAAAAAAAAAACTAAAGAAATAATGGGAAGTTAGCTGTTTACCAAAAGTAAGTATAATTAATAATTAAACTACCCTAGGAAATTTAAATTCAAATGGGCGGAATTATACAATATTCAGGACTTAGCTCATCAGATAAATAGTTAAGAGCATATGAGTAACAATGAGACTATTCAAAGGAGCAGATCCCACTTTTTTCTTGAAAGGCATGAAACATTTTTATATTTAATAATGTTATGACGAAGTTTCAAATTCAACTACGCAAAATCTGAAGCATTCAATGGTTAAGAATATTGAATTTTACATTATATTAAGAAGTTCTACATTAAATATCACTACTTTATTATAAATTTATATATATATATATATATATATATATATATATATATATATATATATATATATATATATAACTTCTCATAAGGAATGTAAACAACTATGACCTTGTAATTATTAATTACTTTCAAATCTATAGAATGGATATTAAGTAATCTAAATATAAATAATTCTTCCTTCTTTTCATTGGTTAGAAAACTGCCTATTGATAATCACACATTATAAATAACAATTATTTTCCACATACAGTATCACATTCCTGAGCAACCATTGTAAGAAACAATATCCTCCAGAAACAGCATATGTAATGATTATACATTTTATTTTTAAGATTAATCCACATTACAGCTCAGTGTGTAGTTGATTTGATATATGAGTTCTATGGGTACTTATTGCATACTTAGAAATGGCAATAACAATATATTTTAACTTAACAAGGAAACTTAAATTTAACTTGTAGAAAAGGCTGGTTATGATTTAGCAAGTCGCAAGACATGTAAGATGACTTCATCTACAGTTTGGTTGTTGAGGAGAGCTTTGACAGCAGAATCGTCAATAACTACAGTAAATAATAGCTTGACATTATGTCTTAGTTTTTCTGCCATTGGCCCACCTGAAGCAGGTTCATGTCCACATCTTCTTATAACAGCCTCTAACAGATTGTGTACGGATTCCTGAGGGTATCCTAAAGATTCAAGAGTAGCTTCATCCACCAAAAGTGACAGAAGTTCTCTAACGCTGTCCGAAAGAGCTTCTTCGCTAAGTTCTCTCTTCTCCTCCTGACTGGCTTCAGCAGCAACTTGGAGTAGTTGTTGCTGTAGCTTTTTCTTTTCAGTTTCAGACATAATTTGCTCAAGAGTATCTCTATGTTTTGTCCTCATATGCCTAAGAAGACAATCCTGTCGTATGAATGCTCGCCCACATTCATCACAAGATCTCGGAGGTTCTTTGGTATGTGTAAGTAAGTGGACTTTTAGGGAAGACTTCATAGCAAAACTCTTCTGACAGATTGGACACTTGTGTGCTTTAATACCAGTGTGTATTATGAGATGTCTATTAAGATCTTCTTTCCTAATGAAAGTCTTTGCACATGTTGGACATTCAAATGGTTTGGCACCCATGTGCACAAATTTGATGTGCTCATTCAGCCTAGCTCTTCTATTAAACTTCTTACCACAGAATTCACAGGGCAGAGGTTCAGTGTTTTGAATAGCAGACTGACCTGTGTGGTAATAAAGGTGAGATTTTAGCTGAGACGACTGCACAAATCTTTTACCACAAAACTGACAGCAGTGTGGTTTAAATCCAGTATGGATACGAACATGTCTATTAAGTGTTTCTTTGGCTCCAAATCTTTTGTGACAGGTATCACATTCAAAAGGTCTTTCCCCAGTATGGGTCCTTCTATGTTTTTTTAAAGCTCCGCTAGTGGGAAACCTCTTAGGACAGAATTCACAACCATAAGGTTTCTCACCTGTATGAGATCGTTTGTGAGCAGCGAGAAGTTTTGTCCCACAAAACTCCATGCCACACCTGTCACACGAGAAAACCTTCTTCCGTTTGGTCTGACCTGCATGGGCTCGTAAATGTTCTCGTAAATTGTCTTTGCGGTTAAACTCTCTTCCACATACCTGACAAGGGAAAACAGGTTTTCTTGTTCCATTGCAACCGGTTTGCATATTGTGCCTAACTAAGTGATATTTCCTTGAAAACTCTTGCTTGCATGATGGACAACTGTAGGGCTTTTGCCCAGCATGAGTAAAAATGTGTCTTTTAAAAGTTCCCTCATCTGGACATTGGGCCATGCACTCAGGACATGTCAGCTGCTCACCACTATGCATCACTTTCACATGCTTTGAGATTGATGATTTTTCAATGAATTTTTTACCACAATCGTGACATTCATATATGCCTGTATTATGAGCCGTCTCTAATTTTTCATCACAGCAAAAACACTCATCATCTTGCTGAACCACCAGTATCTTCTCACCACTACTAGATTCTGAAGAAGGACCAAATGCAAGGCTGGTAAATTCATGGATAATATGCTTGTGCTTTTCAAGAGAGATTTCATGCTTAAACTTCATCCCACACTCAGGTACAGAACATTCAAAATCACCAGATAAGTGGCATCCCTCTAACTCTTCACCACAGCAGAAACAAGTAGCCTTGTTGCTAACAGCAAATTCTTGTTCCATTTCATCAATTGCTTGTTCTAATGTTTTGGAGTTGGGAACACATTTGTGAGAATGGCGCTTAACACCAGCTCCTGTTGTGAATGTCCTATCACAAGTTGGACAAGGATAGCAATCCTTAGGGGTTTCTTCTTGACCATTGTCCTCTTCTAAAATTTCTTCTTTTACTACTTCTTTTTTGATAACTTTTTCTTTCTTAGGAGTTTTTAATTTCTCTGCAACTTTCATGTACTTAGTAATAGTGTTCTTCTGAGGAGAGGCCTTTCCTTTCTTAGGGGTTTTTGACATTTGTTCTAGTTTCTTAATACGTGGACTCCTTTTATTAGCAGGACTACTTACTTTTTTATTAGGTGAAACTTCTTTTTTCGCCTTTGTTGCCCTTTTTCCCTTCATTTTGCTACTGTTAGCTTAACAACAGATATTTCAGGACACTTAACAATGGCATCAAGCCAATCAGTATAAATTTATTGGAGCACTACCTTAGTAGTAAATCCAAGTATTATTTAAGGGTAAATGCTGGAATCAAAATTTGTTGGTAAATACCCAAATCGTAGAACTTGTCAGCAAATTGTCCTCAGATTCCAATTCAAGCCTGTAAGTAAAAAAGAAAACTAAATAACATAAAATAAATGAAATAAGTATAAATATTATTTTGTATTTAAAATGGATCATATATAAAAGGCTAACTATTAATTGCAGCTTGTTTAAAAGCAATAGCTGAAAGTTAGTTTATTCTGTCTGAGTAAGGTATAAATGTAAGATTATCATTCATAAAATTTAATAATAAATAATAGTTTTTTGAGGTCTCTTGAATTAGTTTAATTCGATGTAAGAGGAGTTTACGAATCAAAGATTTTCCCGCTTCCACTTGTATAAGAATAATATAAATAAAAATATTAATACAGAAGATTGATTAGTTTAATTTATTTTTCAAAAATATACAAATTACATATTATAAATAAATAAAAGAAGAGAATAATTACAAAAAAGCTTCAGATTAGAAAAAAAAATATAAAGGAAATAGTTTAATAAAGGAAAAAAGTAGGAACTGCCAGATGTAAATTAATATTTATACATTACAGACTACAAGAATGGTAATATAAATTCAATTTTTTTTTCAGATCAATGTTTTAGTACTTATAAGTTATTCAAATTTTTTCTAGGAAAATGGTATTAAAAAACTAATCACAAGTCACTTGAAAGTAAGTAAAAGCATCTGGCTTTAGTCATACTCAAGCTAAGATGAAACTTGGCAAATCTTTGTAATCATATTCAATATAGTCTCAATATTCCTTATTATTGTTTAAAAAAGAAACATATTTTTAGAGTTCAGGTTGGAAATAAGAAATTGAGTTTTAGAAAAAAATCTTTATTGCATTGGAGCTAACTTTTGAAGGACATATGCAACTTCAGTAATTATTACAGCACAAAGGAATAAGGCAAACTGTCTCTCCACGTAAGATCCAAACTTAGATTAAGAAAGATAAGTTAAGATTTGTAAGAGATAAGAATGTAGTAGAGTCTCACTAATCCAGACCCCACTAGTCCAGACATCTGGTTTATCCAGACGAACCTCAATAATTTCCTAATAATGTGGAATCAATAAACTGTGAATTTATATCAATAAGATGGTAAAATTTTTATCTTAAATCAATTTAGGTTTAAAAAATGGACCCTCAGGCCCACTTTTAACATTGATTTGAATAGTTTTACATAGATAAAGCTACAGTAGAACCTCGATAATTCGGACCTCTAAAATCCGGAGCCTCGAAAATCTGGACTGCCTACTGAAAAATTTAATAACTAGAAATTCTATAAAAAAAAATTCCGAAAAATAAAAGTGAGACATCTCTTGCAAAAAAGTATGGGGTGGGGTCATCTAAAACGAAAACGAAATAGCATAATGCGATATGCGTCAAAGCTAGATTCTGAAGAGGGGTCAAAAAACCGGAAAACGAAACGAACGGCAAATGATACCTTTTAGAAGATGCGATGTACATATGGTTTACCCAAAGAAGAAGCTCAGGAGCACTTTTATCAGGTCCTCTCGTCTGCGAAAAACTTGTTTTACAGCATATTCGAAAATTCGGACAAATCGGTAATTCGGACAGTGTCTGGTCCCAATTAGTCCGAATTATCGAGGTTCCACTGTAGTTTTAAAATATTTAATATACATTTTAAAACTGATTCTGTATAATCCGGACTATCAGTGATCAATCAAATACATATTAGTGAGACTTTACTGTAATTTAAGTCAAAGTAATAATAACATCAAGGATTGATTTTATTGAAATTTAAACTTTTTTTGTAGAATATATTAAATTTATTTCCAACTTAATCTCCAAAATAAAAGATCAGCCGCATCCCTAAACTACTCTCAATAAAGAAATAATTAATATAAAAATGCCATTTTTCAAAACTGGTCTTATTTTCATTTTTTTTTTTTTTTTTTTTGGTTTCTGTATTCTTTACCATAGTTGTTTCTATGTGCAAAATTTGGGGAAGATTGAATGACGATAAGTGGTTCAAAATTGGGGTAATAGGTGTGCGATGAAACTTAAAAAGCAAATAAATTTGACGCCATTTTTTTTTTTTTTTTTTGTTTCTGTATTCTTCACCATAGTTGTTTCTATGTGCAAAATTTGGGGAAGATTGAATCACGGGAAGTGGTTCAAAATTGGGGAAACATAAATTGTGCGATGAAACTTACAAAGCAAAATAATATAAGACCAGTAAAAAGAGTAAAAAAATGAATTGCAGGAAATAATGTGTATTGTATGTAATTAGACAAACAAGTTTTATTGACTGTAACATTCTCTGAATTGAGTCTACAAATTTCAAAGAATATCAACTGCTATTCTCTGCGTAGGAGGAACTAAATTAAATGGTAAGTATTTAAATGTCTATGTACATAAAATATACATGAACTTGCATATATTTGCGCTTTATTGAGAAAACGTGACATTTTAGTATCACAATATTTTCTTGGTTATAAATAGGTATATTTTTTCATCTTATTTAGGTATTCCAAAATGACTAAAATAATACTTAAAGCAAAATTACTATTGTAGTTCTACAAATTAGAACAATCACTAAAAAAAAATATTAACAATTATATTATTATCAGATAAAATAGGATCTAAAGACTTTTTTTAAACAAAAATTAAACTGTAAATTAAAAAAACACACTAATACTTTCTATAAAGAAAATTAGAACTAAGGAGCAAATTTAAATTACAGTAGTCGCGATAATCCGAGTTGGACGGGACTGGCACTAACTCGGATTATTGGAAATTTAGGAAAAATGTGAATTCTTAATTGAAAAATAATACATTCATATTTAATTTTCATTAGGGTTTTAAAATAATTTTATCATATTCTGTTACCAATCACAAATCTCACTGTTACACGCCTAACATTCGTGCAAATGTTTTCAGTGACACACCACTACCTACACGCAGCAAAGCATATCTACTTTCACAGCAAACGGAAGATTTGATATGTTTTCATTCACTCATTATTAAAATGTCATGCGATGCTTTCGGTTAAAGATCTAATTTAGAATTGAAGAAGGAGAAACAAATTAATAGACTTCCCTGAAATTTAATGTAAACACAGCTGCTCAGATAGGAAAGGAATTCCATGAAATAATACGGCACCATCATTACTAGCACTGTCCTGCCCTGCCCTAATTGTGTTTAATTCAGGGAATCTGATCCCCCTCCTTCTTTCCAAGAAGTCTCCTTTGACTCGGATTATCGAGACTCTACTGTAATAGATTTAGACTGTGATACAATCTTTGGTTCTTAACTCATCTGATAATGATTTAATTATTAAAATTCACAAATAACCAGTTATCTAATAGAAGAAATAACTTTTGTGTGCAAGTTATACAGGTATAAACTTCTTTTTTAAAATCTAGGTCCTTAAAACGATTTATTCTTGGAAAATCAAGTAAATATCTACTCCAACTTTTAATAATTGATTAAATTAAGGTATATAACACATACATACAAAAGAAACAGTACTCTCTAAAATTAAGTAAAATGCACTAGTCATGTGTAAAGATCACGGATTAATCATTTAACTATAAAAAATGGCATTGGCCATGAAAACATAATGATCATAATTTTCATTAGAATATTTTGATTTTGTGGCATAAGTATGATATTCCTGTACATATTTAAGACAGTTCTTGATTCCTTGTGTGGGTGAGCATGTGGGTCTTTAGTGAAGACTTAGTAGAAAAGCACTTATTACAAATAGAGCACTTGTGGGCTTTGACACCAGTGTGTACATTGAAATGTCTGTTAAGATCTTCCTTTCTTATAAATGTCTTATTGCATATAGAACATTCAAAAGGAGTAAATCCTAAGTGTACATACTTTGCATGTTCATTTAACCTGGTCTTTCTACTAAACCTTTTGCCACAAATTTTACACCCATGTTTAGCTTTCTCAGCTGAAGATTTTCCTGAGTGAAATAAGAGGTGAGACTTAAGTTGATTGTGCTGCACAAATTTTTTATCACAAATAGGGCAACAGTGGGGTTTGAAACCAGTATGGATACGTACATGCCTGTTAAGTGTTTCTTTAGCACCGAACCTCTTGTAGCAGGTTTCACATTCATAAGGCCTCTCACCTGTGTGAGTTCTCCTGTGCTTTCTCAAAGCTCCACTTGTAGGACATCTTCTTCGGCAGAACTCGCACACAAATGGTTTATCCTCATTAACTGAGACCTGAGTTGAACTTTTTTTATTACTTGTATTCTCAATTTTATGGAATCTTAAGTACTTTTTTGAAGAAAATTTTAAATTACACAATGTGCAACTGTAAAGTTTATTACTGGTGTGAGTGTCTCCATGTCTTTTTAACGTACCTTCATCTGGACACTGTGCAAGGCACTCATGACAATTAAAATTACTACTACTATGCATTACACTCATATGTTTTGAGATAGACAACTTTTCAATAAACTTCTTGCCACATTCATGGCAGATATATAATCCTGTAACGTGGGCTGTATCTAATTTTTCATCACAGCAAAAGCAATCTTCAGACTGAATATTTTCATTCCAACCAAAAATGAAACTTTCGGAAGTGCTGCCAAATTCAAAACAAGATATTTTATGAACAACATATCTGTGCCTCTTAAGGGAAATATTTTTCTTAAATTTCATTCCACAACCTGAAATAGAACATTCATAACTTCCTGATGAATGGTAACCCTCCCAGTCCAAGTCTTCCCCACAGCAAAAGCATGTTGCACTTATAGAACCCGTCTTTTGATCCATTTCATCAATTGCTTCTTCTAAAGCTCTTAAATTTGGATCACATTTGTGAGAATGGCGCTTAACACCAGCTGCTGTTGTGAATGTTCTATCACAGTTAGGACAAGGATAATCATATGAAGGTAATTCATTTGTTTGTTCATAAAATATGTCTTCCATTCTTACTGTTTTCTTTTACAAATTAAATTCAATTAGATTTGAAGCATTTGATTTCTTAGTTAATTTACTCTTAACAGAGGTCTTTAGTAAAGGAAAGTCATACATTCAATTAAGCTTCAATGGTGATGATCTGATTTACTGCTATTTCTCTTACTATACATACTCTACACTACCCATCCTATAATTGAAACCATCACATAAATCGATAAGACTAGAATATTCAATTTTGACAATACTAGTTCCTAAATACAGACTAATGTTATTACTTGAAAGTGAAAATGGAGAATTTATTCACCTGGAGATTCAAGCTTTTCAGAGGATAACTTCTACACAGTTGGTCTTCTCATCAATAATAGGAAGAAAGCCTGCAATAGAAATATAAAAAAATGATAACTAATGTAAAGACTACATAAAAAAAAAGTACAATAAAATTATAGTTACAAAACATGACATCAGATCTCAAAGAAGTGACAACATTTGTACTATTAATGTAAAAGTCTTATAAGTATAAAACTATTATAAATAGTAAAAAATAAGCTTTAAAATTATTAAGTTCGAGCACGGTATTAAATAATTCATTATAATTTAACTCTGTGAGAATATTTTCTTATCCTAACAAACTTTAAGAAAAAATTCCCACTTTATAAGTATTACTACGTTCACACATCGTTTTGAAAGCATTTCGGATCCAATTTGTTTTTAAAATATTTGTTTTCGATATTTCATAACAGTGACGTCACCGAGTAAAACCTTCTTTCTTGTTAACTAATATGTCCGCGAATTTTTACATTTTATTTACAAGTTATTAAAAGTTTTTACAGGTTCTTTATAGCAGGGGTGCAGGATGTCCGAATGCCCTAACTAGGTTCGGGGGAAATCGGGGCAGGGGTGGGGAAATTTTGGCAGGGAAAAAAGGGGGGGGGGGGGGATGTATACGAAAAAATAGAGATCAATAAAATGTTCGGAAAAAAGTATGTCTTAACATATAGACATTTGAAACGTAAAAGTCATAGGACTTTTATTATGTCTAACGTTTCTCTTCTCGAACGAATTAAATAAGTACTTACACCTTTTTTAAGCCTGCAAGAAAGTAGAGGGGTCTGAAATAAAAATGAGACACCCAGGCGAGAGCCCTTTAAACTTGGCTTTGAAATATGTACTGACACCGAAGTGAGAGCCGTGAATCGAGACCATAATGTTTATCTAAACAACCCCCTCACGTGACACCGGTTTCAGTTTAACTCTGTGAACTATACCTATCTCCAATAAAATGACTTATTTTCTTTCTTGGAATTATCACTCATATATTTTAAGGATTATATAGAAATATTATATCAGTTGGTTTTTTAATTCGGCGATCGACGTGTCTAAGTCGGCAATTGTGTTTGAAATCAGTATATCTTGCATCTTAATCGGTTATTTTCAGTGTTTTTGTATTTAATTTGTTTTTTTAAGTATACAATGGCAGAAAAATCTTGACAAATATAAACTGCTAACATTTTTAAATTTATTAAGTTCTTATTAATTTTTTCATTTGGTTTATTATTTTTATTAAATATATAAGTGGAGAAATACTAAGTTATAAATGATTTCTTTAATTCTCGTGTAAAGTTTTACAAAACCTCTAAGGTTGTTGACAGACTACATCAAGATAAGGGATAAGACTTCCGTTTCTGAATGACAATTTTACATAAAACCTGTAGGCAAAGAACTGGACAGTGGACACTGTACAAGAAATGTAAAAAGGATGATAGCTTTTAGTTTTATATGATATAACATATTGTAAGTACCTACTTATCAGTTTTGATGTTGTTTTTTTTAAATATATGAGATCTCCATTCATCCATCCATTAAAACTTTTATTTACGTCTTATTTTTTAACCAAAACCAAATTTATTCCTAACCTAAGTACTTAAAAAGGGTTGTTACCAAAATCAAATTTTCATTACACACATAAAAATAAAATACAAATCACAATGTAACAACAGTATTGAGTATTAACTGGTGGAAGCTGGTAGAACGGCAAAGAATCATTGTCAATCACAAATATTTAACACAAAACAAAATCACAGAATTTGCACAAGCATCAATTTTTTTCTTTCAAATCAATATCTAAAGGAGAGGCTACTACATTTATTTATTTTGTATACTACGAACCTAAACCATCAGTAGAATTACTAAGTAAACGTTACAATAAGGATACCGATATATTTTTAGGCTGTTATCCGGATAACATCGCAAAATCGATTGGGGAAATTTAAATTAAAAAAATTATGTTATGGGGAAATTTGGTGTAGTCAAACATATTCTGCACCCCTGCTTTATAGCATTAACTTTTGTTTAAAAACGTTTTTGCAGTTTTAAAAAAAAGAAGCGGAAGCTCACGAAAACAAAGAACTTGGGGAAAAGAGTAAAATAACCTGATATCTGGATCCCCTCCACGACCTATTCATATGAGCGTTTTGAATTTTGATCCCCCGTTCCGATCACGTATTTTTAAAGGAGAGGATTTAAGCCGATACGATCCTTCGTTCTCCGTTCATACAGCGTTTTGAACTAGTGGATCGTTTTAAAAACGATGTGTGAACGTAGTATATGTATACAGTGCAAAAAATCAACGGTGCTGGCTAAAACAAGCCCTTAACAACCCAAAGGTAAATAAAATTATTGGTTTCATCTGTATAAAAAAAAAACCCAAAAGGGAAATAATTCTTTCTCGTGAGAAATATGATATAATCCCCACTGGTAAATCTTAAATGTACAAGTGATGTTCCATAGTATCTATGAACACTTCTAAAGTAAGAAAATAATCTTCAGAATTGAGAAAACAATATTCAGATCTTGAATCCTTGATAATTGGAGTTATTCTAGACTGAGGTAAAGAAGTAAAAAACTGTCCACTAATGCTTTTATCAAGGCGAAACTGGCTTTGAATCGCTAGCATTCATTATCACGGCTGGGAAGATGGAGTCAGGTGGACAGAGTAGTGAAATAAGCTGTCAGGCCACGTACAGTGACTCCTGGTTCCACAGAATTACCTCTTCGGCACTGAGGATGACCACTTGCGGTTGAAAGCTGGTTTCCCCTCAATGAAGCTATTGGGGAGAGTCAGAATGTACTATAGTGTGTTTCAAAACACCCTATAGTACATTCCCTATAGCTCACAGGTTTAGATTTAGGCAAGGTTAGATTTGCTTGAAGGTTGTCAGCGTCAGCACAGTTCTTATAATTTTTCTTATCTATTATCACTCATATTAATTGAGCATTTGTTGTTTCTTCATTTAATTGCAATAGAGAGCTTGACTAATGAAACTGAGAGCTATCTAGATTTGTGTCCTTAAATTTCTGTCTTATTTTGGGTCATTATATTGTCCCCACTAAAAAATTAGATATGATATTTGATAAAGAAATTGAAGATTGCAGGTCAGTTGTAAGTGTAAATTTTCTTGGGCAAAAATTGCAATTGCAAAATCAGAGTACCTAAAAACGTAATACGTCAGATAACATTTTTAACAATTAAATTGGATTTTTACGCAATGTTGAGCCCCCCCCCCCCCCCCCCCCCCCTATACTTTCTCAGTCAAAAAAATTAATCTCTTCTTTGTATAAAAGAGAAGATATCTTTTTTACATAGATCTTTAATCTTAAAATGTGTAATACAAAGGATTATTGGCACTGATATATATACTTTCTTAGTCTAAAAGTATAGAGCAATAATTGGAACCAATATTAAAAAGATTAAATGATATCTCTACAGACAACATTAAAAAAAAACTATACATCTTAGTGAAATCCTAGAAAAAACCGACAAGTTACAGTAAATTGGCCTAATTTTGCTTATAAAGATAAGGAGTGTTGTTTTATTCTCATAAGTCCCAGTAATATATTGTCGTTAGCTAACAAAATTAACTACTACCATAAACAAAATCAACTGTAAAATATATATATGTATATTTATTTTAAAAAATGGTAAAGTTTATGTTTTTAAATGATGTGTTAGAAACATTTGAAACGAATATTTTATTCAAAGTTTAGATAAGAAAAATAATATAGGGTCCTCGAAAGTTTAAAGGAACGTAATTAATAATAATGCTACAGAATTCAAGTATAAACAGTTATGAGGGTAGATACTTCAACGACTATTTTAGACAAAAAGGCGTCACTTTGTAAGGTAATTACCCAATAAGTATTGTATTAGTAATCAAGCTATACTAAAACAAACAGTTATAAAACACTCAATCGCACTAGTAACAGCAAATATTCAAAACATACTCTGAACCAAACTAAAGATATTAGTACAAGCAGTAAAAAGAAGGTCCTCCTCTGATTACGCACATAATCACCTTTATAAATGTTCTACATATTTATCAACAAGTAAAGAACAATAGATATATTCAAAAGAAGAAGAGAATCATATCACAGATTAATAATTTAGATTAAATAACAAAAACCTTTAAGAAAAACACAAGCAGTAAAACTGGGACGAAGAGAGAGCAAGCAACTAATGGTTGAATTACGCTATGCTAACAAGTATGTCGGGGTTAGTATAATAATGTATTCAAAAGAATGTTAATTAAATGTACTTACTTCATAGAAATTATCTGATGAAACTGTTCCTGTTCGTTTGTTTTAGGTGAGCGTAAGCTTTAATGTACAAAGAAGTTTGAAATCGATCAGAAAAACTGTTGAAAATAAGACGAGTATAATCTAAAGGGTACAACAATGGCGGCCGAAGTGAAAGATGCCGTTAAACCAACAACACAGCTCAGATCAGCGGGCTACTATTAAATCCCAACTAATTCATTCTTCCTTTTCTTCTTGGTTTTCTCTACTTTCTCTTTTAAAATAGATAACTAATTATTTTTCCAAACTTGAAAATTATTATTAGTTTTAACAAGCCATGGTATATTTTGCTAGTGAAAAGTAAGTTATTACACAACACAGATATTATAAAGAAAGACTGGGTGCGACTCCACCCCCCCCCCCCTCTACGGCCAATCGATTTTTATAAATACGTATAGATACATATCTCTCCCCCCACCGCAAGTTAAATATATTTTATGAATAACCTACATAAAATATGAGAAAATACACAATGAATATCTCGCAATTACTAATTTGCTATGAAAATCGAAGCAATTGGAATTCAAGAACAATCTCAAGGATCAAAGATGAAGCGTACCCCCCCCCCCACACTTCTTCCCCCTCTTACAAACAGATTGTTAAAACCGTTTTCTCATCAAATGTAAGAAGGTAAGTTATCGTCGAAACTTGTTAAGTGATTTCTGAGTAAAATATTGTAATATGATTAAAATTATTATTATCGAAGCTAGTTTTAAAACAATAAATTGAATTATTTGTGAAAAAGTTTTTCTTGGGTAGGGTATTCTCATTCTAATTTTTAGTAGGGACTAGTATGATTTGATGTCGACATAAGGACCCAGAAGGAACAAATGTTAATAACTATATAACCCTTTATAGGATCAACGAAAGTATGTACAGTACATTACTAAAATAACCCCACCATAAACGGTACTCTTTGCTACCATTGGGTACTTATCACGCAGGAGCTTCCGGGTTATATTCCCGACTCCTGCAAGGGGCACCACACTCATTGTTAACCCAGCATTGAGATATGAATAGGTAGCTGCTCATACCATTTGCATGGCTGGGTTAGCAACAAATATCCATTAAACACATATATATAGCCCTTTGGCAGGCCTAAGCTCTTCATGGGCCGTTGCGCAACAGAATATAATTGAACTTCAGTCAAAATTACTATCTTCCTCAATAGGCATTTCTATTATAGGAGTTAAAAAATGTATTTTATATCGGAGGGCCAGAAAATTGTTTTTGGGGCAATATATTTAGAACAGCTCACAGCGAGGGTCTGTAGGTAACACAGTATTGTTTAAGTAGTACCTATTGATAGTGCTGTTATTATGTATTCTACTGTTAAAGTAATCTTTGTATGGCGTTAAGTGTATGGCAAGAATTGTCAGCTGCTGAAACAAAATGGCCTCAGTTAATGAAACTATTCAAGCAAGTAGTAGACAAAGAGAGCATCACCTTAGACAATGCTGATTCTTTGCCATACAATGATAAAGCTCGGCTGATTCAGTCAGATCCTTTCATTCGCAAACCACAGTTTCATCACGGCCTACTGTATTTTATTCTTAAAATGCTAAAAAGTCTACTTTTAATTATCCTATAGGTCTGATATTCTCAAAACACATAAACAAACTTCTCACAAAGTATTTTTTGCCAGTGAACCAGGCTATTAACATATAAATAAACCGAAAAGAAAAAGAGCATAATTATAAAAAATGTATTTTGTCAATAATTTTTTCTTTTTGAAATTTCGAAAAAAGGGTATCTTTACTTTTGGTCGAGGAATGTCCAGGAATTGTTTCAAATTTTTTTCACTTTACATAAGCGAGATAGAGGGGGGGGGGGGACATTTTTCACACCAACTTCAAACTCGTCTACGCTTGCCTTATATATTTTTGTAATAAGCTCGACATACCTCACGGTTACCAAAAAAAAAATATATATATGTATATATTTTTTATTTTAACCTTAAGTTTTTTACCCTTATTTTTTTATTTTTTTTTTTTTAATTTAAGTCACTACATTTTTTAAAAAACGCAGTAATATATAAGGGTCCTTGGTTTTGCCTAGAGACCCTTTAAAAACTAACAATAGAAAATCAATCCTTCAAGTCCCTGAGAAGAGTACAAATGTTATAGGGACTCTAGCAACAGATAGAGCTTATTATATTTAATTAATAAGCAGCACAATCTATTTTAAGATAAAATAAACTAAGAGTTACAAACCAAATGCCCAAGCTTCCTGGAACCAAAGTTAAAGCATTAACAATAATATGGGTTGATTTCCTGAGAAGTGGCTGATATAATTTATTGTGTCACAAAAGATTTTTGGCAATCGACAATTCATGTAGAATAATGGTAACATAAAACAACAATTAAAAACACCAATTTATTTATTCTTAACAAAATGTTGTAATAAATATGAATTTCACAAATAATTATTTCAGATTTTATTCCCATTACTTATATTTGAAGACTTATAGACTGTAATACCAATATTAGTGGATGGGATCTTATTTAATACATTTTGATAAAACTCTAGCCAATGTCTGAGAGCGAAAATGTGTAATATTTATAAATATTAGAAATGTTTTAAATTCTAATTGCAAATGGTTCTTTGAAAGTATTAAAAAGTTGATCACAAAATCAATTGTATAAAGCATGAACTCATATGGATCTTAGTTATTCAGAGCAATTAAGAAAAAAATAAAAGATTTTAAAGTTTGATTAGATGTTTCAAGGAAGAATATTTTAAAAAATTACACTTCACAAATTGCAATATTAATAAAGATAATTTATGGAACATTTTGATTACTATTTAAACAGAGAGGAATTCATAAATAACAAAAATTATAATGAAGGTGATTTTAATAACAATAATGACCATTTATTACAATAAATTAATAATACCTAAACAACAACGAATATACATACATTAGTTAATAATTATACCAAATAAGTCAAATCTAAGCAGACTAGGTCTTTAGAAAGACAAAACATTTCTTATAAATAACAATAGCTACGTTGAGGAAGAATCTAAATATTCTTGTTAAAATTTGGCTTGTACAGATCAATCTTTGAAATATATTGAAAGTAAATCATTACATAAATTAGAACATATTTAACAGAGGTAACTAGACACTTAAACTGACCAAAGATCCAAAATTTACACTAAATAAATCAGATGAAAGATTCTATAGGTCATAGAACAACATAATTAAAATAGGCCAAAAATTCTGACAGAGTGAGGGCACAAAGAGTCACTGACCTAATTGAGTAGAATGAGCAGTGGAGTCACTTGATGAGAGAAGAAAGATACCCCTCTCCACCAAAAAAAAAACCAACTTTATGTGGAGAAATAGCTTTCTTCAGTACTTTACAAGTTCCAACTTGTTTTTTAACAAGATTCCTTATGTAAATTTAAAATACCTCAATAATTCTTGACTACAGTTTGCGTGTTATGAGTTGTGACTTTACAGCATGGGAAAACCTGAAAAATTAGGGTGGGGAGCCAATGCGAGGTCAGGAGATTGAATTTTAGAAGGTTGGGCCAACTAGGCAAACAAACATGTCACTGGCCACCCCTCCCCACAGGCTTAGTGGCTTTATTTTTTTCTTCATTTAGGTTGGCCAATCTGTGTCAAAGTCACAACTTGTAATGGGCATACTGTAAATAGGAGTACAGTGCTTATAAGGTAAGATTGTGTTAACTGAGTTGTTATTAATTTTCATTTTATTTTTATTTTATTGTGTTTTATGCCTTTATACTAAAGATGATTAATTGTTTATATTTTTATACATGAACATGTGTAGAGGGAGTAAGGCTGTAGTGTTACAGAGAAGTGCCAACAGGTGGCGCAGTATTTGAAGGGAGGGCCAGGGCAGCCAGTTAGTACAAACAAGGCGTCTGGTGTGGATGTGCTCTCACCATGTGTACTCATGGTGAGCTCTCACCATGTGTACTCATGGTGTGCTCTCACCATGTGTGCTCATGGTGTGCACTCACCATGTGAGCTCATGGTGTGCTCTCACCTCTCACCAAGGCCACTTCAACCTTTTTACATGATTAAATCATATTTAACTGATTATAAATTAAAACTTATCAGTGTCTCTTTTAATTTATACTTAAAATCAAAATTTATCTTTTTGCTAAGAATAATGCCTATGCACCATCCTTCAAAAAGAGTCCATTTTAATGAAGACTCGGTAAGATTTGGAAAATAACAATATATATATCCTATGTTCATCAACAACATAAGGTAACATATTGGCAAAAGTGGGTGGACCTTTTTTCCATCCCAATTTAAATATTTTGAAAAAAAATGTAATATTACACAATTATTTCTAATAAGTACGTGAAAGTTAATAATTTCTGTAAGCAGAATAAGTTAATATTAATGCCGTAGACAATATTAAGGAGTATAAACCATAACTAGTAAAATTCAAATTTAAGTATAAAAATGCCCTGCATATACCAGAAATATTAATTATAAACCATAATAAGATTTTAATTTTTAGGATTTTATAAAATACAAAAAAGATAATCACTGATGAAAATGAGAATTTTTTTCTTAAATGAGAACAATAGATAAAGAAGAAGAGCAATATTATTAATCTTACCTCGGCTATATTCAATTGCATTACAATTTATAATCATAAATAAATTGAGAGTACATTTTTTACATCTTGACATAATAACTAATGATAACTGATCAATTAACAATGAAATAGAATACATGTATCACCTACAACATATGGAAGCAATTTTATTTCTACATAGTTGAAATAATTGTAACATTTTTAATTTTTTTAAATTAACAACGAAATTTTTTAAAATGTTGATTATTTTATTTAATAAAATATCATGATGATACTATAAAAACTGTTATTTGAAAAATTGTTCTAATTTTTTTTACAAATAAAACCAACACTGGTAACTAAAAATACCTTAAGAATACTTAAGTAAACAAAGGATTTTCTGTTTTCTTCTTATAAAAAACTTGATAACATTAATTATAGTAAATAGCTTAATTCTGGGGTCTCCAATCTTTTTGGTTAAAGGGCCAGGAGGCCGACTTTAACAACTAACTAACTTAACCAACCCCCGTAACTTTTTTGACATAAATAAAAAATTTGACTTATATCTAACTTGGATATTTATCAATTTGTTGTTATGGAAATTGTTGTTGGTGGACCTGAAAAGGGATGCCAGCGCTATTTGTGGACGAATATGGAACTACGCCGGGAAGCGGTGGCTTGATGATGGCCATTTTGTTGTAGCCCCTGTGTTTGTTTATTGCCCTTCCTGTGCTTGCGCATACCCTAAACTTCCCTTATTTAGTTTTCCCGTCTAGTCTTTTGTCCTCAACCTGTGTTTTACCATGTGGCTATTTTCTTTTATTGTTGCAGTCCAAAAAAACGAGAATGGAAACAATAATGGCGCTACTTTGTTTTGATAATAACTTCGTTTGATATATAACAACATAACCTGACAAATTATATCAACAACAATTTTGAGCAGATATATATCAAACCTTATATATCAACTTTCAATGTTATATAACAACAGACAAAGTTATAGATTCACGTTGACAGGTTGCATGCGAATCTTCATAACAACTTTTTGATATATAACCACATAAAAAGGATGTTTCAAAGTTACAGAATCGGCCTTCTGATCAGAATAGGATGGTATATAGCGGGCCAGATGAAGTAAGCAACACAGCAATAATATCCAGATAAGCACTATCCATTGTGGCAAAAAAACCTCTAGAATTGTGCTGATCTTTTTTGATGTTTGAAATGACATTTATCTATGAAGAACTTAGCATTTTTTTTAGGTTAATTTGTTAACTTATTTTATGGTGGGGTGTGCCAGATGAAAGCGTCTCACTGGCTGAATCCCACACATAAGCCGTTGTTTGGAGACCCCTGGTTTAATTGAATAAGATTAATTACTAAATTGTACTTGTGCCATTATACTTTGTAATTCTGACCATGGAGAGGAGCCACTGAGAGCTCAAGATTTTGGCAGGTAGTAGGTCGGGCCAACTAGGCAAACAAAAATATCACTGGTTAACCTTAAGGTAACCACCTAGTGGTTTTATTTTTTCTCTCACGTAGGTTGGCCAATCTAAGGTGAGAGATTTACAAAGTACAATGGCATGAATATGGTTATACATGAACAAAAAAATAATAAGTATATTAAAGCTTCTTTAGCCCAATATTTGCTGGTGGTCATTACAGAATGAAAAATCATTTTTAATAGAATGAGAAATAAATATAAGAATTTAATGAAAATGGTGAATTCATTAACATATCAAAGCTAACAAAATGACTAGATACAAAGGCATTATAATTTTTATTTAATAACCTCCAACAAATTATTAACAACAAATGTCAATAAGTTAATAAGCATTTTACCGGTGGTAATAAACAACCTAACAAATAATAAACAAAATAATTTGTATTAATTATTTAGGATCTTGAGGAAGTTTAAACCCGACAAGATCAGCTGTTTCTTTGACAGATCTTTCTTTACCAGCATTATAAGCATGAAGCAGTTCTTTATATTTTCTTTGGCCCTCCAAATACATGGTATACGTATTCGCTATGTATTTCATCTCGTTTCGGGCTTTGCACAACTGTAAATCAGTTGCTTGGTATTTCCTAAAAAGTTCCAAGATCTTCTCAGTCATCGGCGCCTGGGAAGCTTTACCAGAATAACTCATACAACGGAGTTCAGAAATCAATTTTCTGAGCAACCTTGGGTTGGAGGACATTTTAATCCAGGAACCTGCTTTTTCGTAATAAACTCAGTATCAGATTCAATGTAAGCTGGAGGCTCGACAGAATCCCAAGTTTCAGTATCAAGAGTCAAAAGTTTTGACAACGGAAATAAATGAAGAGACAAATCGTTAAAAATGTTATTAGGAGAATATTCCTGACTAAGTTTTTGTTCTTCTACAAACTCAGCTGACGTACTGAAATATTTCAACTCCGCAAGAACAGATGCGATATTCTGTTCAATAACTGATGAAAAACTATTGCAAAGTACAATGCAGTTGGTTAATGAAAGACCCCAGTTAGACCACAAAAAGTTGTTCAAAAGCTGCTTAGGGCAGTGTGGCATAAAAACAACGGATACTCCAGGTAATTTATGCTTGCCTTCTTCGTTTTCTTTTAAGACTGAGCAGTTCTGGCCCTCTATTAATTTGACTTCTTGAGAAGTAAAGAGAGGATCATAGACAACAACCGATGTGCCAAGAGATCTTTTAAGAACGAGCAACAAGGCGAACTGAGTTCTCGCTACAACGCAAGTTGATATGTTGCCTAAACCGAAACAAATAACGTTTTTTACCTCAGAAGTGCCGACTTTATCAAGCGAAGTTTTCAAACTGTCGTTGAGCTCGGCGTAAAAAGGAGACTCTTCAACTGCAGCTATATCTTTCTGAAGCGAACAGAGAAAATAATCTTCGTCGACTGGCGGAAAATCTTGGATGAAATCCTCGAAAGAATGTAAAGAAGAAACTATTTTTCTTCTGTTACGTTTATTTTTATATTTGACGACTTGAAAACCTGACATAATTTCCAAAACTTAAGAAGTAGCGTGTTCATTATTCAGGAATCTACTAGTGATGGGCGCTTAACAGATCGATAAAATCCTGCTGATTTGCCCCTTAAATTTCGAACTCAAATGATTGAAAGAAGGTTTCTTGATATCGAAAAAGGTTATTCAGGTTATAAACTCAGAAAAATACTCCGGTTGCGGTTTAAAATTATCATTTTCTTTACTGTATTTTTTAATTAAAGTTTTTTTTATCTGTATTATAATCATGGCTTCGGTATTTTTGTCATCCAGTGGAGGAGGAGCAAATCTTCCTCGTACTGTAAAAGCTCTCAGACTAGTTCGACATGGCTGTACTAATAGACCATTTTACCATGTAGTAGTAATGATGAAGTGCAGAAACCAACATGAACAACCAATTGAACAGGTCTTTTAATTTTTATATCTAATTTCCAGTTGTTATTATTTTAATTATGTACTCTCTTAACTGGGCCCCGTCATTACTAACCTTGCCAGGTATTAAATAAACCTTTTTTTTCTCTAACTTTTCTGTCACACTAAAACAATCCTTAACCCTTAACTGGTGAGGTGCTTTTTATGTTACTTAACTGGTGAGGTTGGGTTACAGATACCCAGAACTTTTCCCCCCTCTCAGCAAATTTACTAGTTGGGATAAATGACAAATAGCTGCATATAGTATTAAAAGTAACTTTTATTTATAATATAAAACAATTCTTTACACATAAAAACTAAATGGGACCAACAAATAAGAAAAGTAAAAAAAAATAAAAAAAATAAAAGTACGATAAAAATGTTGTGTATTGTTTAATTTAAATAAATTGAATATTTTAATTAAAATTTTGAGCAAATATTATGTTATGATATGGTTTTAATATAAAAGCACATAAACATGAATCACGAGGTGTGTAACGTATATTATGGAAACTAGAAAGACACAGTACAATAGAAACAGCCCATACACCCAGGCTCAATATAACG
This sequence comes from Gerris lacustris, assembly GCA_951217055.1. Classification (NCBI taxonomy): domain Eukaryota; kingdom Metazoa; phylum Arthropoda; class Insecta; order Hemiptera; family Gerridae; genus Gerris; species Gerris lacustris. The sequence goes on along the minus strand of OX578277.1, from coordinate 58,505,788 downwards.
ATGTAATGCGGGCAAGCATCACAACATCTTTCTTTCATTAAATTTAAAAAAAGAGTATTTAACTGTTAAAATACATCTAGGTAAACAAGTGTTTGAATTATAATTACATTAACATAAATATATTATAGTGTTAGCTAATTTACTGAATAATTTGTTCATAGGTCCCAACGCTTTGGGATGACCACTGCTCTTCCGCTTCTAGTAGTGTTTTGAGTAGCTGAAGCTTGTGGTGACTTTATTTCCTCAGTATTTTCCTTTGAAGTTCTCTCCTTATAGGGTGTACATTCGTTTTCAGGATTCATCTGAGTTGGTGCTGTGTAGTTTTCTTCACTCTCTCTTAGATTACTCTCCTGTGAAGGTATGCAGCTTCTTATGTGTTTGCGGTTACGGCGGACCAAGTTTCCAGATTGAGTTTGTACTATATATGATCTTGGTTCATCTGAAGTGGTAACTACAGTCGCTGGCATCCACTTCTTCGTCGATTGGTCTTGGATTCTTACCGATTGTCCTTCTGGGAGGTGAGGTAACTCTTGGGATTGTCTGTTGTAGTAGAGTGAACTATTATCTTGGTTTGTTTCATAACGATGATAGATCTCATCTTTCTTCATGCAGTTGTTCTTTATTTTAACGGGGATATCTGTTAATATCTTCCTGCCATACAGCATTTCTGCTGGGCTAGGTACAGAACAATCAATTGGAGTAGCCCGAATGCACAAAAGTGCTTTATCTATGTCTTTTTCACTGTCAATGCATTTTTTTATAGTGGTTTTAATGGTTTGAACTGATCTTTCAATGAATCCATTTGATGTTGGGTAGTGAGGGGAGCTGGTTATATGTTCTATACCCCAAGTTTTAGTGAAATTTCGGAATGCTTCTGAAGAGTATTGAGGACCATTGTCGCTGTATATCCTTTCTGGTATGCCTTGTTCTGCAAATATTCGTTTGACTTCATTGATAACGGCCTGACTATCAGTTTTACGAAGAGGTATTACAAAGGGGAATTTTGAGTATGAGTCGGTGATTAAAATATAAGTTTTTGAATCAATGCTAAATAAGTCACTGTATACCCATTGCCAAGGTCTGGTAGGTATATCGTGTGACTGCAGAGGTTCTTTGCTTAGAGAATTTTTGTATTCTTGGCATGTAGGGCACTCTTGAATCATTTTTTCAATGTCACCGTTAAGTCCAGGCCAATATACACAGTCTCTAGCTCTTAATCTTGTTTTTTCAATTCCTTGATGTCCGGAATGGAGTTTTGTCAAGATCAGTTTTCTCATGCTATCAGGGATAATTATCCGTTCTCCTTTCAACATTATGCCATTTTCAATAGATATTTCATCTCTGAAAGGCCAATAAGGTTTCAATGCAGTAGGTAATTCTTTAAGACTGTTCGGCCAACCTTGCACTGTTACTTTTGCAAGTTGTCTCAGCATATAGTCTTTTTCGGTTGAATGTTTTAATTCATTTACTTTGTCTTTTGAAAAATAAATAAAGTCTATCTTCGTGTTAAGCTCTATGCCTTCTTTGTCAGTTGAGGGAAGTCTAGAGAGGCAATCGGCTGCAACCATATCTTTTCCAGGTCTGTATTTAATAGTTATATCGTATTGCTGTATTCGGAGTAACATTCTGAGTAAACGAGGAGGTGCTGCAGTCAGATATTTTAGCTTATCATCTCCAGTGGTTTGTGATCTGATTCTACGGTAAATGGTCGTCCAAATAAAAATGTATGAAATCTTTCGCAACCAAAAACTACTGCAAGCATCTCTCGCTCTATGTTTGCATATCTTTTTTCTGTTTCTAGATGCGAACATAATGGGTTTATCGTTTTGTATGAGAACTGCCTCAAGACCAGTGGAAGATGCATCAACTTGTACAGTAGATTCTATATTGGGGTCAAAATAAGCTAATGTTAGTTCTTCTGTTACAGCTTGTTTAGCTCTTTCAAGAAATGAATTGTGTGTTTCAGTCCACACAAATTCACTGTCTTTAGATAATAGTTTTCTTAATCCTGCAGTGAGGTTTGACATATTTGAAACAAAAGGTGACATGTAGTTTAAGAGGCCTAAAATATGTTGCAATTCCTGCTTGTTTTTGGGAGGAGGAAGAGATTTAATACTTTTAATTTTTTCTCCATTTGGATGTAGACCATGTTCATCATAAATAGATCCAAAAAATTTTACTTGGGGAACACTGATAGTACATTTTGCACTATTAAAAGTAATACCCTTTTCTTTTGCTGTCTCCATCAAGGTCATTAAGTTTTTATCATGTTCTTCTTGGGTTTTACCGAATACTACAATGTCATCAGTGATACTTATGGTTCCTGGGCAATTTTCTAAAGCACAGTCCATTTTTTGTTGAAAAACATCTTGAGATGTTTTTAGTCCCATTGGAAGTCTTAAGTATGCATACCTGCCGAAAGGTGTATTGAAGGTGGTTAGTAGACTACTTTCACGGTCTAAAACGACTGACCAGTATCCATTCTTGGCATCTAGCTAGCTAAAAACTTTAGCACCATTTAATTTATGATTAATTTCCTCCAATGTTGGAACTTTATGATAAGATCTTTTTATTGCTTTGTTAAGATCTTTTGGGTCTAAACATAATCTTATGTTACCATCAGGTTTAGGCGCTATGACTAGACTGTTCACCCAGTCCGTTGGTTCTATTACTTTTATTATTATATCTTGCGCTTCGAGATTATCTAATGTACTTTTAAGTTTATCTTTTAGTTGTATAGGAAATTTCCTTGGTGCATGTACAGTTGGAGTAATATTAGGGTCAACTGTTATGTGGTACTCACCATCAAGTTTGCCAACTTTGTCAAATTGTTCCGGATATTTATTTTTTAAATCCTTTATATCATGAGGGAAATTAATCACTAATTTGCTTACCACATCCAACGCCATGGCTGAGTATATTTTTGGTTTATCTTCAATTTTACAATTAAGAGACACCAGATCCATTTTAAGTGATGAAGTAAGGCCTATGATAGGTGGGCCCTCAGTCTCAACAATATAAAATGTAGTGTCATGCCATGTATTACTGTGTCTGCAAGGCAATTTAACTGTACCATATTGTTTTATTGGGGTGTTGTTGTAGGCTGATAGTTTAGTTGAGTTATTTTTAACAGCTAAATTGCACTTTTTATTCCTTATTGTTTCATATTTGTGACACATTTTTTTATAAATTTTGATTGGAATAGTATTGGCTTGTGACCCAGTGTCAATTTTCATTAAGAGTTTGGCTACACTATTAGCATCAATTTTAATTTGTATTGTGGTATACGCTTCACTGTTGCTTTTCATGTTTTGTATACTATCAATATTGAAAAACGCAAAACTTTGGTCTTTGCAATCTGTGTTGATCTCATTGACCCCTGAGCTCTTGTTTTTCTTGTACCTATCATGTTTAAATTTGCTGTTAGAGTGATCTGTTTGTGATCTATCTGAATTTGTTTTGCAGCAAATACTCCAGTGGTTTTTAATGCCACATTTTGAGCACACAGACCCGTAAGCTGGGCATTTGTTTTTTTGGTGAATTTTGTCACACCGGAGACATCTATCATTGTTAAATTCCCTTTTTGATTTTATTGCATCTACATTCTCTTTCTGGCTTGATGTTGTTGCATTTATCAATGATTTCATATGGTCAACTGATGCCTCATGAGCACGACCCATGTCTACAGCTTGTTCGACTGTTAATGATTTGTCTTTTTGAAGGAGAGCTTTCTGGATCTCCGTGTGTTTAGTCCCTATTATAATTTGTTCTATGACTCTTTCGTTTAATTCGCCAGGGGTGAAGTCACATTTATATGCTTGGAGTTAGCATTTCGCTACAAAGTCATCAAAACTTTCATTGTCTTTTTGATATATCTTTTGTAGATAAAATCGATTTATTCTAAAGTTCGATGTAGGTTCAAAGTGTGTGGTAAATTTTTTCCACACAATTTCGGGGTCGATTTTCTCTTTTTCCCCTAGTCCCCACGAATTATATATTTTTATACCTTGAGTTCCAGAGAAGAGAAGAATGTGTTGCACACGTTTTGTCTCGGGTACATCTTTTACTGCGAAGTATAATTCACATTTTTGCCTGAACATGTTCCACGCCGCCGGCATGTCTGAGTCAGACCAATCAAGGTGTGGAATACACTGTGAATCATTCATTTTTTCGAATTTTCACTTGCACTCGCGTGATAATAATTCTAAAAAAAACTTATTTTACCGCTGCCACCATGTTATGATATGGTTTTAATATAAAAGCACATAAACATGAATCACGAGGTGTGTAACGTATATTATGGAAACTAGAAAGACACAGTACAATAGAAACAGCCCATACACCCAGGCTCAATATAACGATGTAATGCGGGCAAGCATCACAACATATTATATTTATGAAATTTAATGTTGAGTAATACTAGTAAAAAAAAAAAAAATTAAATTATTATTTTATAAAAACAGTTTTTACTATACAAATTACATAGTAAAAAAAGAGTAACTTAACTGGTGAGGTTGGGTTAGGAATACCCTGAATTTCTGGAAATAGCCCAAAAAAAAAAAACAACTCACGTTTAGCGCAACCTAAGATCTTCAAACCAACAGACAATAAACTGATTTGAAGGTACATGAGAGGACACTGGCCCCACCCTAACCCTCTAGTGATAATATGTCAACAAAGTATTCCATGGGTATCTGACACCCAACCTCACCAGTTAAGGGTTAAGAGGCGCCTAGACGATCAATCATATTGATAGTGTAAAGTCGAGATCGATGATATATCTAACAGGTTATGTGTTTATACATCGTTATGTTTACAACAAATAAATTATTTATGATTCCTTCATAAGTAATACCACATGTAAAAATTGTGATGATTTGGTTTTCGCAGGTTGGTTCATTTGATCCTCTGCCTAACTCCAAAAATGAAAAGCTTGTTGCATTTAATTTTGAACGAATCCAGTATTGGATGGGCAAAGGAGTTAATATATCTCAACCTGTTGCTGAGTTGTTGGGCCTTTGTGGATTTCTTCCTGTTCACCCTCACACATATATGACTGCATGGAGAAATAAAAAAGCCACAGCTAGTGAACTTCCTCAAGAAACATCAGTATCCTCTGACAGTAATTCAAAATGATTCTACAGCAAATAGGCTATTTGTTTGTGTTACTAAAATGAATTCTTAACAATTAAATGTTTAAAAAAGTACTTTTTAAGATTACATAGCAAAGATTAAATAACATTCATTCCTGTTATGCATATTTGAAAGAAGCATTTTTAAGAAGAATTTTCCCCCCACACCAATAAAAAAATTTAATGGTTAATACTTTACATCAATAAATTTTATTATTGCATAAATTTAATTGAGAATGTTTAGAACAGTTTTAAAATAAAATATTTTAATACACTAATTCTTAGTTATTACATAGTTTGTATTAATTTATTTAGTACTGATTTGAATTCAACTATTATATAATTTTTGTACATATATGTAAATAATAATAAAATAAAATAATTTTTTTTTTTTTTTTTTTTTTCATGTTTACTGTTGTGAGTGTGTTTAAAAAACTTTAAAAAAATGGATGTTTTAAATGTTTTTTGCTATTCCTTTATTTATCCACTCAATGTCTCATCAGTATGACAAATGACCACAGTCATCATCTGTCTAGGATTTGAACTCACCAGCTATAGCTTAGTTGCACGAGCACACTAACCACTCAGCTATGCTGGTCCCTGGTTTTTTATAAGCATCTTCATATCTTTATAATCATAGTGAATAGTAAAAAATTGTAACTTGAATTAGTAATTTTATTTCTACTTTATTGACATATCCTCTGTTTATCTTTATTTATACAAGGTTACTGGCAATAAATGGGACAAACTTCAGGAGGCTTTTCTACACATTTAAATACATTACTAAATAGTTAATGGACACTATTAAATACACATTATTAAATAGTTAATAGATAAAAATAAATAATAAAATAAATTTAAGTCAATAAATAAATTGTAAAGAAATTAAAAAAAATAAAAGAAAAGAAATAAATAAATAAACAAATATGGATGTTCATATAGTTGTATATACTACATGTGTATTTATAAAAAAATAATATATTTCTATCTGATGGTCATAATGACCTTATTACCCCTCAGGGGTGCCTCGGCAAGTGCCGATTTGCCATTAATAAAAATAAAAGACAGCTTATTATTTTATCTTATCATTGGTTACATATAAAAGAGAAATCATGTTATTTTAGAGGAGATATTTTGATTTGTTATATTTTTTCAACGCTTAACGCTAACTTTAATGGCAATAAAAGGCTTTCTTTCTTTCTATTAGTTGATTATTGGTCTAAAGGAAAATTAAAACGCTCCCATTTGCGATATTTCGACCCCTCCTTGGGTCATTCTCAAGCTGACTGACTAGAAGATTACCCTACATAGATTATTTTACGTCAAATTAAACATTTATCAATCTAAGAATCGTCTGATTCTCGTCAAACTTCTAAAATTCGATAATCTTTATTTCAATTCGAGATACTGAGTACAAATTTATTGATTTAATATATTTCTATTATCTAATAATTTATCCACTGTCCACTACACTATTTCTTTTGTCACACAGGTTTCTATATTAAATCAATAAATTTGTACTCAGTATCTCAAAGTGAAATAAAGATTATCGAATTTTAGAAGTTTGATGAGAATCAGACGATTCTAAGATTGATAAATGTTTAATTTGACGTAAAATAATCTATGTAGGGTAATCTTCTAGTCAGTCAGCTTGAGAATGACCCAAGGAGGGGTCGAAATATCGCAAATGGGAGCGTTTTAATTTTCCTTTAGACCAATAATCAACTAATTTAAACAATACAAGGAAACAACTATTCTTTCTTTCTTTCTACACATTATTTGGGACAGATAAAATTTACAAACCCAGGGTCTTACTAATCGCAACTATTCTACCACAATATTAAATTTATCTATTTTTAAGCAAAATGGTGTATAAAATTTCTCACTGCTCCTAAATTAATTAAGACAGAGCAATGTTTTTGGTATCATTAGAAAATTTCCTTAAATAAGAATATTTGTAGCACCACCTGTCAATTAATATACAAATTTCCCCTGTTATTGCTAAAAAATAAACAAAGATTATAAATGAGCAAGTTTTCCTGAAGTTTCTAATGCTACAAGTGTCTCCTTCATGCTATGCGGCACCAATAAGTTTCCAAATTTAAATATAATTTTTTTTTAATTATAAGGCGTAGTGATGGCTGGTAAGGTGGAATTAATTAAAGAAAAAACCTTATTTCATTCAGATGAAATGTTTCAACTCATTGTAGAGTTATCCTCAGTCGTTTATATTTGATTAACGGTTTCTTATGTTGGTACTTAAAATATCTGCCTCCATTAGAGGGCGTCTAGAATTGAGAATTTAAATAACATATAACTTGATCATTCCTGACAAAAAAACATAATACATTTTAATTAAACAATTAAAAAATTGTTAGTTAATTTGTTAATGAACAAAATTGTTTCATTATTTAATTATAATTTATTATGTTGTGTTTGTCAGGAGTGATCAAGTTATATGTTATTTAAATGATCAATTCTAGAAGCCCTCTAATGGATGTAGATCTTTTAAGGATCAACAAAAGAAACCTTTAATCAAATATAAGTGACTGAGGATGACTCTACTATGAGTCGAAACGTTTCATCTGAATGAAACTAGTGATGCGATGCACAAAGAACTTGCGTAGATTGTGGTCTTATCACCCTTACTATGTTCTCAATATTGCTACCGGATAATTTTTCAGAGAAAACCTAACATATCCTTATTCAACCTAAAAAGAGCTTTAAAATTATTTTACATAACACAGCATATAAGAATAAGCTTATTTTAACACCCTCATCTCTGTCACATTTGTTGCAAAACTTTTGTATCAATAGTTACATTCATTTGCTACTCATACTCATAATGCCTTAAAACAATGTATCGCATGTCATGCTGAATACAATCTTCCTCTGTAATCGTCTTTATTATTGGCCCCATTCTTAAATTTAAAAATGTCAAACAAAGCCGAGATGCTGTGAGCCAAATTTAATTTTGTATAAATTCGCAAGCTCTCGGTAGGTAAAACCGTTTTACTTTTATCCGTACATAATCCTTATTTAATAAAGTTATTGCAAAACCAGACAGATGTTTCAAATCCGGATGCCCTACCTCTATGTAAAACAAACAATTTTGTTAAAACATCATTCCTCACACTCTACTACATGACCAGAGACCTTCAAAATGTAGCATTTATTTTTACGAAATGTGGCACTTATTTTGGCCAAATGTGGCATTTATTTTAGCTAATGAGGCATTTATTTTTCAACTTTCCAACCCCCCCCCCCTTCCATTGTAAAAGGGATATTAAATCATGCAACTTGAGTCTTATTAACTACTTTATTACCATATACAGGTATCTTCAATACCCTACAATGACCCACATTGACCAGTGATAAGCTAGAGCTAATGGCTCTTAATCCTTAGGGTAGTGACACACTTCGCCACCCGCGTGGCGTCACCTTGTTGATGCCACTTGCTTCTGACACCTGTCTTGTGCCACCCGAGTTTTTACTTTTTTCGGGCAGTCGAGAAATGGAGCTGTGCATGCATATCATTATGTTCGTGAAGGAAGAAGGAAAAAAGGCGTTTTTGGGTTCATTGAATAATTTCAGACAAAAAGAATACTAGTTTGTTTCATACAGTGTATCAAAGAGGACAGTAACAATTTTTGCCGAATGTCACGTGGAACTTTCAACAAAGAATATGAAGACAGTTTGACCACAAAGACACTTACATGAGAGATGCAGTTAGCCCCTGATTTGATTTCCTCTAGATTTGATTGAAGGATCCTCTAGATTGATTGAAGATTAAGAAGAATGTAAGGACTGATTTGAAGTGTACACCAAATAAAGAAATTTGTGGCCTTTGACTATCACAGCAGAAAAACAATACTTAGTTTTTTACGTAGGAAGAGGAAATAAGAAAATAATTGTTTCTCCTCTCTTGAGTTGTCCAACCGACATAATTTTAAGAATTATTCCTCATCTGTCTGATCTTGAAGTATCACTTAAAAAGCTACAAGTGATCGGGTAACACGGCTGAAAGGAGGCAAAGGATTGTGTTTCATACCACATCCTTCCTACTGTTCCTATCTACGCATGGATCGTTTCCGAATAGTTTAATATAAATGCACTTGTGTTGTGTTACAAGTGTTTACAAGTTTTTTGTCACTTAAAAAATGAAAAATTAACCTCGACGGTTAATTTTTTTGAAGGCCCTTGTGTAGAGTTAAGAAACTTCCTGGTAACACCGCCTCTTGATTCCCAATACTCTGTGACGTCTTATCAGATTTATACCTCAGACTACCCCTGTCTTATTTTATTTGAAATGTAATTCTATTAGCTGTTGATATTTGACTCGATACATTTAGTTAATTTGTTTCTTAGTAGTTTTCTCAATCTTTCCGTAGACCACCTGGAACAGTCCCGCAGACCACATGTGGTCCGGGGACCACAGGTTGGGAATCACTGGTTTATTGAACAGTCCAAATGATCCTAGGGCCAAAACCAAGTACTGGATTGTCAAAATGTGCTGCAATATCGATTGTCACACATGTTCCCTATCTCTTAAGTTTCTTTACAGGTTTATAATACAGTATGAAAAAGACACAAATCCGTTCCAACTTTATGATGATTTTATTACAGTACAAAGTAAGGGCCTGTGCATAAATCCCGTCCTAAATTATTCCTGAATGATCCATGGGATGATGTAAAGGACAGTACAAATAGGAGGGTTGGAACAAACCCATTAATAAAGACAAAAACGCATGTTTTGATTAATAATAAATATATATGACAGTTTTTACATCATAAAACAAAAATAATTAAAATTTACTCCAAAGGAGACAAATATTCACAAATCAAGTTTTTTTCTTCTTCTTTCTAATTAAAAATAACACTAGAAAAGAAAATCTTTCAACACAAACTAAAATAAAAATAATAATAGCATCACAAACTATAACTATAAATGAGATTTATGCATGTATCTGACTATTTTTTTCTCTCTAATAACAAGGCACGCAACGCAAGTAAAAATGAAGGAGCAACCCAAAAAAGTATTTAACTCAGATCCAGTTAATCAGTAAAAAAATACATATTCTGCTAAAAAGGGTACCATTATTTGAGTGATACTACATAAAGTAGATTAATTACTATGATCATGAGCAGTACTTTGCCCTGAAATACAATGATAAACAAATAATAATAATATAATTAATCTCATTATATTGTTTGCTTGTTTTTACTACAACTGTGTAAGATTGTGGTTTGAAGAACTCTACTGTTTAAATTAAGAAAACCTCACTAATACTGTTAATATACTGTAATTATTCTGGGTAATCTCATTAACATTTTACAAAATAATATGACAAAAATGGATTAGTTTAGGGAAGAAAAAAGCATCAGTGTTAAATAAAAAAATTGGAGAGGCTCACAGCAGTACTTAGATATTTTCCATGTGGTTAATAATTGTTAACAATGGTGGTCTGTGTTACACAAAAATATTCTATTTCTTAGGAACTTATAATTCTATAACAACAAATAATTCTTGATTATATCAACAACTTCAATTCCATACAAATAAAAATATAATATCGTCTAAAGGAAGCTATTAATTATTTTAAACTGAAAAAAACAAAACAATTATTGTAATAAATAAATCATTTGAATAACATTTTGGCTGAAGTAAAATAAAAATGATAAAATAAATAATTGATAGTCAGACTAAACAAAAATCACTTATAAAATTTTGTTTTATTAATTAAAAAAATAAATAATAAAGCTCTTATAGTCCCCAGGCCACCATAAGAAGTGAGTCGCTGATTGATAAAGTTTTCTTACCTTATGGAATCGCTTATTTATGCCGTGTCCACCGATGAATTGGGTATATGGCAACTGGGCGCTGGGCCATTTCTTTTTTGTTGACATGCCAAACTTGCCCTTCTGCGGGAACATTGAAAAGAGATAAATAAAGTTTTGATTTTCACAGGATCGTTTAATTAAATTATTTCAAAAACAGTGGTAAAGGTGGCCACCGATAAGAGTGGGCCGTTTTCTTTTCAACGTCCCCGCAGAGCGATATGTTTGGGGCGGTGGACACCCCAAACGGCTCACTCTTATCGGTGGCCACGTGTACCACTGTTTTTTAAATAATTTAATTAAACGATCCTGTGAAAATCAAAACTTTATCTATCTCTTTTCAATGTTCCTGCAGAAGGGCAAGTTTGGCATGTCAACAAAAAAGAAATGGCCCAGCGCCCAGTTGCCATATACCCAATTCATCGGTGGACACGGCATAAATAAGCGATTCCATAAGGAAAGAAAACTTTATCAATCAGCGACTCACTTCTTATGGTGGCCTGTGGACTATTAAATTAATAACAAATAGAAAAATATATAACATATGGATTTCTATATTGCACTAGAAGGAAATTTACCACAAAATCATAAAAGGAAGAATAAGAAAATAAAATTAGAGAAAATTGTAAGTCTTAGTAGTTTTGTTTCATGCAATATGGCTGCTGAAATGTAACATCCAGCAGGGGGATAACCATATATTGTGATATTCACTCTGTTATTCTGTAATATTATTATAGTGTTCTTACCTTTTATTACATTAAAATGGACAAAATTAAATTTGGTACATAAAAGATCAATAGACAAAGCAGATTATTTTATAGATAGCTCAAAAACTATAAGGACAAAGACGTGTATCAAATTCATCTGAAACAAGCTGTGCTCTTCGCACTAGCTTGTAGTTATATATCCCATCCCTAGCAATTTCTTCAGGTGCATGAAGAGCATGAGTCCTGATGAATTTCAGAACTGTTTGAGGTGAAACTTCAGACATGGTAAGGGACCAACCCCAAGCTAGTAATGCTAATGGCTGAAATAATAACAGGAAGCATATTAATAATTAAAAAAGCTTGTCAATTTTTTATAAATAATTATTACTTTTAATGATAATTGATTCACAGTTACCCTTTCTGGTGAGAGTCTCCTCGAAGGTGTAATTATGTGCCTGAAGAGACACGATTTAACTAGATCTTTTAAGATATTAATTTGAGATGGGTGGGCACAAGGGTGATAGAGTAAAACTATTGCTCCATGCTGTAACAGAAATTATGAACAGATCAAACACTAGAATCATGTGGCTATTACCAAGGAAATTAAATTATTAGTAGGTTTACCTCTGTCTTGAGTACATAAAACTCTTATGCTAAAATTATAACTCAAGAAAATAGGCTAAACTCTATCAAAGAATTAAGAAAATAAATAATACTCTAACAAAATAATTAATTCAATATTAATATCAATTTGGCAAAGAGCTGCTCAATATAAAGCCTAGTCCACACTAGTAGACATGTTGCGCGATTTTGGTCTCAGAGACGGTGTCTAGCGATTTGCCTATAGACATCGGGTAGACATGGGCTAGACAATCAGTGTCTAGGGTCTCGCTGCTAGACCAAAAATTGCATGTCTATGGTTTTGGTTTTCCACTTGAAATGGTAGACACGGTGCGCAACATGTCTACAGTGTGGATGCTTTCTGAGACGAGACTTGAGTCTCTCTTCTGGTTCTACCAACATTTTTTGAGTTAAAGTTATACAAAGAATAGATCATAATTGATGGTCAATTGAATTGAATAATTATTAGTTCATATAAACGACACTATTATTAGTCCAGGCCAAATTTATAAAAGAAATGCATCAGGCTAGTCCTTATAACAGTTATTAATCTAATTTATCATTATAATGGCAATGTTTGATAAATTAATACTAGTTTGACGTACTTTTTATTTAAATTAAATGCAAAATTATAAACCTTCAGCTGATAAAGTTCAGATTATAAAAATCATGTATAAAAACAAACTAGAACTCAAGTATTTAGCCAGAGCCGAGAATAATTTGACTAATACAAATTTAGGTGTGGACGCTAGAACAAGACAATAGATGGTCTCAGTACACGTCTATAGACATTTATTAACGAATTTTTACTGGCAGCAAAATGGGTTAATGACATCACAAATTTATATTTTTATAAAAATTATTAATTTTTCCAATTTTATTTTATTTTTAAGAATGACGGAATTAAGAGTGGGATATGGAAATATGTATCCCCTTTCTAATTGACAACCTGACTAATAAATTAAATTCTCGCACAATTGGAAATAAGTATTATGTTAGTACAAAATTTAATGGTTTATACTATATTTATTAATTTTTTTACACCTGATAAATTGTTTATAATATTTATATTGTTATGTTAGATAAATGTGTAATATTAATGTTAAAGTTTTTGTCTAATCTAAAATTGAAAAACCTTTTTCAGGCTTGAAAATGTCCTAAAATAAGGACGAAATATTGCCAAAAAAACGTAGTTGGTTTTTATACCCCTGAAGACCTTACTTAGAAATGTCTATAGACATGTTGCGCAATGTGTCTACTAGTGTGGACTAGGCTTAAGACCTAATTTAGCCTATTTATGTGGTCCACAGAAGTTTTTTTAATTGTTAAATTAATTTTGCAACACCAAACTCCAGAATCTACCTAATATAAATACAAATATGAACTATTTAATTAGTATAGACACCATGTTGAAACGGCTGGGCCAATTATGCTGGTTAACCAACTCATCTGAGATATACAGATTTTTAAAAAAGGTCTGGGCCAAATTTCATCAAAATCTTAATCTCATTTATTTCACAGATTATAGGGTAGGTGGGGGCAAAGGTCCTCATGGGGTAAATGCCCGCACAGTTTTAAAAAAATGGGAGGGAAACTACTTTTTGAACTGGGACTGGAAACACTCATTCCTTACATTGATGCTTTGCTCCTGTAAGGTTATCTTGATTTCGTTTGGACTGTTGCCAAGAAACATAAGGTAAGTTTATTTTTTTATGTTTCAATCTAATTTTTATAGAATTTTGGCAGATGATGATTTGATTTGATAAAATGGGGCAAAGATCCGCGCACTGAATGGGGCAAACATCCTAATCTGGACTCTTTTCCCATTTAAAAAGTTTAATATATTTTAGTAAAAGAACTAGTTTTTAATTTTCTGAGTGTAAAAGAGAAAGATAGATTGTTTGCATATTAAATTGCCTATGTACCCTTTTTGTGCTAAAAGCACAGCACATCTTGGCATATTTTGTTATGATAACTGGCCTGCAAAATGCAAGGGATAGTTCAATAAAAATTTGACAATTATCAATTAAACAATAATTGTTCATTCAAAGAGACACTCTGCTCCTTTCTTTAATAACTGCATGTAATAACATTATATTTTACAAACCAATGCAACTAACATAAAATGAAATTATAAAGATTGTAACTGTGTATTGGTTAGAGCTTTAGGATTGTTTTATACATACATAGTACATGTAAAGGGTGTTCTGAAAATTACTATTCAAATAATGAGTTCAAGGGATTGAAATAGTTTTCCATTTCATTTTACAGTTTTTTCATATATCACTAGAAATTTAAATAAACAATTTACTGCAACAAGGAGAACATAGGTGGAAAGAATAAGGTTAATAATAAATAAAATAAAACTCATTAAGATTACCTCTAAATTATGAATCCATCTTTGCGGAGGTACATATTTATATTCACCATAGGCAGCCCATGCAGGGCGATGGGGTCCACTAAAAAAGGAATAAGTAATAATAAAAATATAGAAATTAAAGGTTAATTTCTTAGAGGGTTAATCATTTTGAGCTGTTAAATATTATAATTTTTTTTTAAATAAATAGAAACTTAAAAGTGCCAAAGAGATCAATTTAACCAGACGCTTGAAAGATTGGACAGCTCTGTTGTGAAGTGAGCTAAGTTAAAATAAAAAAGTTAATTTAAAATATTGCTTGTTTCTTCATAAAACTAAATGTTCTAGTTTTAAATATTTTAAAGCTTTAAAAATGCCATTGATAATAAACATGATAATGCTTGTAACAAATAAGTTATTTTACTTTTGCTAGTAGATTAGTTAAGAAATTTACAGGGTTAAATAATTCTTACTTATAACTTTCAATATATTAATGTACCACATGTGTGTGTCAAGTGTTACATTTTACTCTTTCGGAGAAGCTTGCTTGCTTTTTAGGGTGCGAAGGCAAAACCAAGGACCCTTATAACTTCCTGCGTGTGTCTGTCTGTCTGTCCGTCCATCTGTCGCCTGCTCTCATGGTGACAACTTTCATCCGATCACTTTGTAATTTGGCATATATGTGTATAGTACCTACTATTATATTAACTGTGAAATAAGACACTATTCCTTTTTAAGAACTATTAATATAATAATGACAGAATATACATAAAAATATAAATATGTCAAAAACAAAACATGGTGGGGAGAGGCAAAGTCGGTCGGTCTCTAACACCCCCACTCGACTGCACCCCCACTGGTTTTTTTTTTTTTTTTTTTTTTTTTTTTTTTTTTTTTTTTTTTTTTTTTTTTTTTTTATTTTATTATTTTTTTTTTTTCATCAAGTATCTTGACGTGCCTTGTCAGACCCCCCACTCGACGAGATACCCATTTCTTCTCTAAACTTTATCAGTTTTGGTTGTGTTACTGGTTTTGTAAGAGCATCGGCAATCATGTTTTCGCCTTCGCAGTAAACGAAATTTACTTTCTTCTCATCAACAAGTACTTTAATGAAGTGGTGTTTGATGTCAATGTGTTTTGTCCTACTGCTAAATTGGTCGCTTTTTGCCATTGCAATGCAACCTTGGTTGTCCTCATAAATAGTAGTAGGGTTTTGCTGAGGAAACCCAAAGTCTTCCAGCAGCTGCCTTAGCCAAACTGCTTCTTGGCAGGCATTAGAAGCTGCTATGTATTCAGCCTCCGTTGACGAGAGAGCAACAGAGTTTTGCTTTCTTGTCGACCAAGAAATAGCGCTTTTTCCTAAGAAGAAAGCATAACCACTGGTGGATTTTCTATCTCCTGTG
Organism: Gerris lacustris; assembly: GCA_951217055.1. Classification (NCBI taxonomy): domain Eukaryota; kingdom Metazoa; phylum Arthropoda; class Insecta; order Hemiptera; family Gerridae; genus Gerris; species Gerris lacustris. The sequence continues at coordinate 58,489,731 of OX578277.1, read as the reverse complement.
TCTCCCGCCCAGTCAGCGTCTGTGTAGCCTCTTAGCACCATTTTTTCATTTTCAGTACCTAATTTTAATTTCATGTCAATCGTAGTCTTGAGATATTTAATAACTCGTTTGACACTATTCCAGTCTTTCTGTCGGGGTTTGCTAACTCTCCGCCCGAGACAGCTGACTGCCCAGGCGATATCTGGCCTGGTGGTGGTGGAAAGGTAAAGCAAGGAACCGATTGCCGATCTGTATTCTTCATTGCTATCAAGTAAATTTTCTTCTCCTTGTAGACTCGGATACGAGACGTCCATCGGAGTTTTTGCTCCAGCTGAATCTTGTAATCCATGCTTCTTTACCAGTGCTTCAATTTTTTGTGTTTGGCTCAGGGCAAACCCGACTTTGTTCCTTTCGATTTTTATTCCTAAGTAGTGGGAAACTTCACCTAAACTTTTAACTTCAAAATATTTGTTCATAGACTCTGCTATGGACTTAATTTGGTCGATGTCTCTATGTGCAATAAGAAGATCATCAACATAGATAAGTACGTAAACAGGAGAGTCACCTTCGATTTTTGTGTATAAACAAGGATCCACGTCGCTTCGTTTGAAACCGATTTTCTTCAGGACCTCATTTAACTTGGTATTCCAGGTCCTGCCTGACTGCCTGAGTCCGTATAAAGATTTCTGAAGTTTACAAACCATTTCTGGAGATTCTTTATCCTGATATCCTTCGGGTTGGACCATGTACAAGTTTTCTTCTAGATCACCGTTAAGATAGGCTGTTTTAACATCATAATGTTGTACACTTAGTTTTAAGTTTGAGGCTAGCGTTAGTAAGATTCTAACTGTGGTCTGCTTAACGACTGGAGCAAATGTGCAGTCATAATCGGTGCCGTACTTTTGGTTGTAGCCTTTGGCCACAAGTCTGGCTTTATATTTTTCTATCTTTCCCTCGCTGTCATATTTTGTTTTGAATATCCACTTGCACCCAATAGGTCGTTTTTCAGGAGGAAGGTCCCTTAAAACCCACGTGCCTTTCTCTCGTAGAGAAGCGAATTCTTCGTCAGCCGCTTTCATCCAATTTTCCCTTTCTTTTTCGTCTAATTTCATCATATCTGCCCAGGATTTTGGTTCGTAAATGTTTTCATTATTATGTATGGCTGAGTATGTTAATCTTTGTGGCGGGATTCCTTTGTTTGATCTTTGGGACCTTCTTGGTTCTGGTTCTGAATTTTCTGAACTTGTTTCTACCACTACTTGATCGCAAGGGTCATGTGTGGAAAAATTTTGAGATTCTCCCCCAGTCTGGTTGTATTCAGGTTTTGTAATGTCAGAGTCAATATTAGTGTTAGTCTTTGTTACGTCATCATCGTGTATATTGTTAGTATATTTTATATTTCTTGAAATTTTTACTCTATTGGTCTTTGTATCGAGGATTCTGTACCCTTTTGATATCTCACTGTACCCTACCATAATTCCAGGTTCTGCTCGAGGACCGAACTTAGTTTGTTTTTCGTTTGGGACGTGCATGAACACTTTGGTACCAAACGTTACTAAATGTTTTAAATTTGGCCTTTTGTCAAACCAAAGTTCAAATGGTGTTTTCTCAATAACCTTAGAGGGTAGCCTATTTATTAAGTAATTAGCTGTTACCACAGCTTCCCCCCAATACTTGTTATCTAAATTTGCGTCAACTAACATACAACGTGCGGATTCACATATGGTACGGTTCTTTCTTTCCGATATTCCATTTTGTTCCGGACTGTAGGGAACCGTACATTGGAACTCAATTCCGAATTTTTTCAAAATATTTTGGGTTTTAGCACTAATATATTCTCCTCCTCCATCAGATCTTATAACCTTGGGAGTTTTATTAAATTTGTTTTTTATCATAGCCAAATATTCTTCAAGCTTTTGACTCACTTCATCTTTACTTTTCATTAGATATAGAGTAGTGTATCTAGAATAATTATCCGTAAAAGTGACATAATATTTATTGCCCCCAGGAGTGACGTTCTCCATGGGCCCGCCTACATCGCTTACTATTAAGTCTAATTTGTTTTTACTTCTGTTTGTTTCCTCTTTTGAAAAAGGCTTTCTAGTTAGCTTTGATTTTACGCAAGACTCGCAATAAAATTTATTTCCGCAATCTGTCAACTTGATTCCAGAAGCTAGGTTTTTGTTTACTAACTCTTTTATTTGTGAGGGATTTCGATGTCCCAGTTTTAAGTGCCAGCTATGAATACACGTACTAGTGCACGACTTGCTCGTTGCTAAAAATGCCTTATTCTCATAAAGTTTATATAGTTTATTTAGGTAACCGATTATTGTTTTCCCGCATTTCAATTCAATTTTGCACTCGTTTTTTGTGAATATAACCTTATGACCACGACCAGCTATTTGTTTCACCGAAAGTAGGTTACTATCTAATGTAGGAACATACAGCACATCTTTAACTGGTATCTTTGTTGGACCGGAGTCAACCGTGTTTACGATCAGGTACCCTTCACCCACACCTTCAGACAGCATGGCTTGCCCATTGGCCGTAACTACTTCACTTTCAACAGGCTCGAACTCGGTAAAGAAAGTTTTATTATTCGTCATGTGCGTCGAGGCTCCCGAATCTATGAACCATACGCTCGATTTGGCGTTTACACCGTAAGCCGAGTTCACAAGGAAGCAGCTTTCATCTTCCGATAAGTTAATTTTACTTGAAGCGGCAGTTTTTGCTTCATTATTTTTTTTCAGATTTGTAGCTTTCCAAAAATAGCACTGCTGTTTCGTATGGTTTTTCGAGCAAATCGGACAAACTAATTTACCCCTGGGTATATCATATTTAGTTTTATCTTTGTTTCTTTTGTTGTTTGCGGTTCCTTTAAAAGCGGTCTCGTCTTGCCTGTCATTCTCGGTTTTGTCAAACTGAATCTGTCTGTTATATTCATCTAAGAGTTTAGCTTTAACATAGTCAAGTGTCAGTTCTTTATCAGGTCTAGTATCTAGTGCAGTGACTAACGCATTATATTGTTTTGGTAAACCACTCAGTAGCAAAGCAGCAACGTGGAACTCTTTGATTTCTTCTCCTATACCCCTAAGTCTAACTACCAGTTCCAGTACATGTCGTATGTACTCCTCCATACTACCTTCCATCTTGGACTGATAGAGCTGCCTCAGAAGGTATAGTTTATTGGAAAGGTTTTCTCTTTCATGTATACCTTTAAGCTTATCCCACATTTCACGTGCTGTTTTACACTGAGCGACATGGACGATTTGTCCGTCGTCTATAGCTAAGGCTACAGTTGATTGGGCTTTATCGTCTTTATTAGTCCAGTCAGAGTTAAGTTTGTCTGGGGAAGGGGGATCATCCCTGATTACTGACCAGAGACCTTCTCGTATCAGCAACATCCTCATCTTATAACTCCAAGGACCGTAGTTGCCATTTTTTAACTTATTGAAAACAAATTTAGTTTCGTGATCAGAAGTCATTATACCTGCTATTGAAGTCTTCGACTTGACCGACGTAAGAGGTTTTCTTAAGAGCCCATAACCTATTATATTAACTGTGAAATAAGACACTATTCCTTTTTAAGAACTATTAATATAATAATGACAGAATATACATAAAAATATAAATATGTCAAAAACAAAACATGGTGGGGAGAGGCAAAGTCGGTCGGTCTCTAACACCTACCCACACATTTTAAAAATATAGTGACTTAGAAAAAATATTTTTTTAAAAAAATGACGGTAAAAATACTTAAGGGTTAAAAAATAATTGTTTTTCTGGAGACCGTGTGGGGAATCGTCGAGCTGATTATAAAAAAATATATAATTTTTTGGTTATAACTTTAATAGGGCGAGCGTAAGCGAGTTTGAATTTGCTATGAAAAGTGTCCCCCCCCCCTTCTATTTCGCTTATGTAAAGTGCAAAAATTTTGAAAAAAATTCCTGAACATTCTTCGACCAAAAGTAAAGATACCACTTTTTGGAAATTACGAAAAAAATATTATTTTTGTTATTATTGAAAAAATACGTTTTCTTTTATAATTATGCTCCTTTTGGATGTATTTATATGTTTATAGTCCGGTTCACTGGCAAAAAATACTTTATCAGAAGTTTGTTTATGTGTTTTGAGAATATCAGACCCATAGGATAGTTCAAAGTAGGCATTTTAGCACTTCTAAAAGCACCATCAATAGGTTCTACTTAAACAATACAGTGTTGCCTACGGACCCTCGCTGTGTGCCGACTAGCACACTCTTGACTTGTTTATTTCAAAGGTAAATAAAAATAATAGGTAAGTTAAAAAAGTTTACACCAGTCGTACCACAACCCTGAAGATCAATATTCATAACAAAATAGCACATACCGGTTGCAATGCTAGAGAGAGTTAATTGGTTAAATCAATGTTTAAACATTAATGGTCGTCACTTTTAAAACTACTTAATTTCAAACTTCTCACCCATGTTACATTACTACTAGCAAAATCAACAAACATTTTTTTATCTTGAATAGTTAGTTAGTTTTATCTTGAAACTTAAATTAAATTTTTCCGTGGTAGGCTGTGAAATAGTAACTTTAGAGCCTAAAAAACATAGCTAAAATCCATTTTTTCATTACGTGGACTTAAAAAATCTTTTCATTACTCCTAGCTGTAAAGAAAAAATCTTTTACGTCCTAGGAACTAAAAGATTTTTATTTTCCGGCGGGTAGTTGTCAAAACTTCCGTTAGTAGCGCTGCAGTCTTTGTAGAAATGCTTCTAGTACGATTAAAATCCGCTAGATGTCAATGCGTTTTATTTATCTTTTCTTATAGTGTAACCTCTTTTACAGGTTTCTTTTTTTAAGTCTTAATTATGTACTAATATTTTTTATTATTATATATTGATTAGTGATTAATATTTAATGTTTTTTCATTGTCTGCTACCTCGGAAAAAATAGCATATGCTACGCGACTGTGAAGTGTTTTTTATTTACTTTGTCAATATTTACTGTCAGTAAATGTAATTGCCAAGGTAAAGAAAAAACTCACTTCACAGCCTAGTAACATAATATACTATTATTTAACTTTGAAAAAAGAATGCTTTTCTGCTGCACCCTGTACTTACACAGTAAACACACCTATCCTTAGATTAAAAAAAAAAGTCTGCCAAATCGGTGCTCAGAATTTTTTTAATAGAGACATACATCCATTCAAATTTAATAAGAAATTTGATTGTCTTAATAATAAATGCTCTGCATAGATAAACTAAGTATAAAATACTAGCAGTATAAACTTACAAGGTTACTATGGCCTCGGGATAAGTGATAGCTCTGTCCATACAAATATGAGGTGGCTAAAATAAATAATAATAATATAAATGAACAATTAATTGTATATATTGTAAAGTAATACAATTAAGGGTTTTCTTCCAATCTTTAGAATTAGAATAAATATAAATATTATTTTTTAAATGCTTACTCTAAATACAGAAGGAATAAGGTGTTTTTTCTCTATGGCAGGTACACTAGAATCAGGTTGAAATCTTACTGAAGGTGGCAGAAGACACAAGTATTCTTCTGGAGAGCCATCCCAATCCAGAGTTAAATTAGTCTATTACAACAAAAACTGTATATTATTAAGAACAAATCACAACAATCAAAGTATATTCTTTTTAAAGTTTATATTTTACTCATTGTAAAGCATTAAACCTGGAAGTAAAGAGAATAGTTAGGATTGATTGATTGATTAACATTTATTGCATTTTCATCATAATATACATTTCATACATAATAAATAAATACTATTTTTACAATACTTAAATTTACTTTTGATTTATTTTCATATTTTCTTGCAACTCGGCTTACTTAAATACTATATAAGTACTATAGCCGTGGTTGGGGGTAGGATCAAGGCCAAAAACACCCCTTCGAGTCAGTTTAATGTAGTTTGTATTACAATAAATTGCTGTTATCTACTTTTTTTTTATAAAAATTTGAACCATATTACTTTGTATTATTACAAATATGCCTTATTCCATTTTTCTTGCTTGTACAGCCATACATCACTGTATACGTTTTTCATGCGTTGCCATTCCTTGCGCTGCCTTGCCACTCTCTGCCAAGTTTCTCCTCCACAACTCTTCCTAGATAGGATATGTAAAAAAATATTCTTATTCACATTTAGTAACAGGTTTGCATGAGATGGTCAACTAAGTTCTTACAAGAATACAAGGCCCTTTACCCTGGAGTTAAAGTTTCTTCAGTAAACTGATACATGCTAAAAAAAAAACTATGTTAAGAGCATATAAAAGTAATAATTAAATAACTTCATAAGGAATAAGGTGGCTCCAAAACAACTTACTTTACAGAAACACACTACATGTAACTTCAAAAGTTGTTAATTAATAGGCCATCAAGTCAAAAGTTATTATTAAAATAACACAATGGTTTGAGTGATGTAACTCATATAAATGTTTAGATCTATCAAGTCTCTCTGAGATCAGCAGTAGAGAGAAATAAATCAAAAAGAATAAAAACAAAACTGTAAGTTGGAAAAAGTGGTCAAAGAAAAGACAGGGCACAAAAGGATAAAAAGAGATGGATGAAATCACTAAAGTAAAAAAACAGAATAGAATATATGATTAGATATTAATATAAATTAACTTTTAATAAGATAACTTACTTTAGCATCATCACATGAGGGATTAATAAGTTGAGAGATAAAATTGATATGTTGTTGCTCCTTGTTTGATACATAAGGTGGTCTTGTATCAGAAGAAACAGGAGGGCGATGTCGGCTTAAAGGTTCATTTGGATTGTCAGGAAACCACCTACCTGGCCAAGATTCACTAGAAACCGTTAATAATATATATATAATACAAATAAGGAAGCGAGACGTAGAGATATAAAAGGCTATATCACACAACGTTTCATTCTCAATTAAAAAAATAAGTTTACAGTCTTCAAATATACTATATTAATTCACTATAAGATCACTACTTCTCAGTTCAAACTTACGGCGAATCTTTGTGAGCGTTTCGTACTAGCCTCAAAAAATCCTTGAGTTTTTCCCTGTCTACACCTGAAACTAAGTAATATAGAAATTTTAGAGTAAAACCAATGCAAGAATATTCACGATAGAATTAAAGTTACATTTTTCTAGAAGCATTTTAAATTAAGAGAGAAATATTTGTTTTTACACTGACGCATGCATACTTAAAATAACATAAATAGTTAGAATAACATTAATGAATGTGAATCATAATAATTAGTAGTTCTGTAAACATAACAAAATCCATAAAGAGCTAAAATTGATACAAATTTCAGAGCTATCGGAAAACGTTTCAATTATTAACAAATTTTTACTGGCAGCAAAATGGGTTAATGACATCACAAATTTATTATTTTCCAGGCGGCACAACTGTAAGGACTTATTTTTGTACCGTTTCAAATCTCTAGCTTAAAAACTAGGAGTTATGCATTACACAGTCAGACACACACACACAAACAGGTAGATAGAAATCCAGCAAAAAACTACCCAATGGTCCACTCCGAATGGTTTTAAAAACACCCAAAACAGATAATTCCATTGAAATCTTGATTTCCGTTTTTTTGGGGTGAAAAAAAAAAAAAAAAAAAAAAAAAATAGAAACTTTAATGCTTCCTAGCAGACCAAAAGCTTGGAGGAAAAAATTCCAAGAGTAAAAAAATTCTTATTTTAATCCATAGAATCTAAAACTCCAGCCTTAAACATATGTCTTCCTATTAACTTTTTCTTATTTTAAGTACTGCTGCAGAGCATTTTAGGGCTCAAAGTGCTTAGAATTTTTTCTGTAAGCGCATTTTTAGTTAACATAGAACCCAGCAAACCGCGCCTTTCTTCTTGCCTTGCTGTAGTTCCAAAGATATTGAGTGGTTCATGTTAGGTGGGACACCCTGAATAGGTATATTTACTAATAAAAAAATTATAATTAATTTAAAAACTTACACTAAAGTTACATTTTGACAAATCATAATAGGATAATACAAAACATTAACTGTCTAAAATCACATATTGTACAAAAACCACTTATAAGTCAATTTTAATATTAATAATATTATCTTATTAAGCATTAACTGTCAACTGTCTCAAAAAATAATAATTATTATTATTACTATGGAGAAAATAATATACCTACCATATAATAATAATAACAATGATAATAAATAAAATATATAAACTGACTTCATCTTTTCATTAAAATTATTTTTTATTTTATAACTGGCCGGGCGTAAGTGAGGCCCCCTTACCCCGAAGCCCGTGTGCGGCTGATCCCATGCACACGTCTATTTCCGGCTCTGACCCAGGGGTTGAACTAAATTTTAGCCTGAAGGCTCAAGTTCTGAACACGAAAACATAGACTATGAAGGTCAATTGAGCAAATCCAGTTTCCTCCTATTTTTAATACTGGGCAAAGAATCGACCAATTTACACGTCCACTTGATATGATCATTACAGTCTGTGCCAAATAAGTTTTAGTGAGTTGACAGCATGGGAAAGTCAAAAAAATGAGGAGGGGAACAAATGAGAGCTCAGGATTATTTTAAAATCTTAAGCTCTCTACTAAAACTCATTTGGCTCAAACTGTAGTCTGAAACAAATCTTTCCACCCTGGGATTTAAACTATCGCCAAGTATATTGATAATAACCTTAGTTTCAGGGGAGCATGCTACATTAAAAAAATCATACAGAGATGTGATTTCACACACTTAATTAAGAAATCAACCCACCAATAGCAATATCATTAACTAACTTAGACTTCAAAAGTGACGCACAATGAAAAACCGGTAAAACTGAAGAATATGAGGCGGTTTATAGAAAAGATGGCAGGACCTCACTGCAATGTATTTTTGACAATAATAATAATGCTTTATTAATTGAAAATACATTGATTGTTTTCTTTTTTTTTACTCAGCATTTATAAGCTTTGGCCAATTTGCTGTCAGCTGGAGTTGGTCATTATAGGCCTATAGATTAATACAATCTACTTAAAATTAAAAAGTAAATATCAAACTTTAAATTAGTTTACATGCGAATGGTAATTAATAAATTAATATGATAACATACAATACACAAAACAAAGCTTTAAATTAGTATAGTTACATGCACAAGTTAATTAATAAATTTAAATGGCAGTAAATTAATAAGTTTTGCTAGGTTCCTAGCAAGAAAATTAATAAATAAATAGTTTTAAAAAGGAGAAAAAAATTACATGCATCAATAAATAATCTATTAAAAAATCTAGTATTTTTGACAAAGGGATTTCAACTCTCCTATGAACAAATCATACATATATTATTTCTCAAATGTTTAAATCATACAAATGTACTTTTTGACAAGGGGGTAGTCTTTCAAAAATTATAAATTAAGCAAAGGCGGCATGCCAAGCGATTCTCGACCATATCATCTCCTTCAGTTCAGCCGAAAAACTATTTTGATTCTACTCGTAAAAATAAATAAAAATTAATATTTGAACAGCAGTGAATAGTTAACTACTTAATTTTAATAAAAAAATCCAGCATAAATGCCAGAGAGAGTAAAATAAATATTATAGATACAATACCAGTTGCAGTAGCGTAGCAACATACTTTAGATAGACAGATATAACTTAGATCTAATTTAAGCACTTTCAAAACAAAACATAACTTTAGGATAGAGTTCATCACTCATCAACATGATAACAGATGTTTTAAAATTGGTGGCATTATTAGCTATATTTTTAATAGAAGCAATTAATGGAAAATGGAATCGATAATAATTCCAAGCCTAGAAATAAAAAAAGGCATAAACATAAATTGAAAGTAAACAAAAAAAATTTAAAATAAATCAACCTGTTGCTTTACAAGCAACATTTGTAAATAACAACCAATGTTAAAACTGAACCAACCTTAAAGTTTACGAGATAACTTTTAATAATCTCAAGATCAGTATAGAGGACAAAAATAATTTATAAACAAATATATTTGTTCTAAATTTTAGAATCTAAAGCATGGAAATAAACTTACCATCGTACAAGGAATTGTCAAAATGTTCTTCCGATTCAGAAGAAATAGAGCTAATCAGTTGTACAATTATTAAAACAGCAAAACCTTTGCATAACATTGCGGCGATAGCTCATGAAAAATCAATATGTAGATTAAATTAAATAATAAAAAACTTAAATCAGAGTGCGATAAGGAAGTAGTTTGGTTTATGACAGGCTTACAGTAGTAATGACGTAACGACTAACGACAAAAGCGAAAAGCGATATCTGTATTTACAACAACCCAGGTTCATTTACGTTTAAACGACGCTGTTCTGCGCTAAAGGTTGCAGGTCCACACTTAATGTGTTAATGATGGAATGATTGAACATTGAACGATAGATTGTCAATTACTATTTTCCTGCCACTGCCAGCCAATTAAACAGTTCAAATTAACTAAAAAATCTAGCTTAAAATTTTGAAATGTCTAACAAATATTTGAATTAGCAGATGCCTACTTTAGCTACGACAAACCCCTTTTAACTTACTAAATATTTTTTAATAATTAGCAAGTTAAAAATAGGTAAATGCTCATTGACCGAGCTGAGCTCTGTATTAACTTGATCGTTTGGTATATATGTCGTTTGTTTATCTGTCTATCTGTTACCTGTTTGATTTTTTTCAAATTTAGCCTGGATGTTTCTTGAAGTCATTAGAACGATGTATAAATATATTATATTTTTACTTTTCCTTATCTTAAGGAAAAGTATTGTTTTCACCCAAAAAATCAGAAACCGAGATTTCAACGGAATTATCCGTTTAGGGTGTATTCATGCCTATTCAGAGGTTTCTAGCTGGCGGTCTGCCTGTGTGTTTGTCTGTCTGTGTCACGCATTACTCCCACAGTTTTTTAAGCTAGAGAGTTGGTACAAAAATCATTCCTCACATGCAGTTGTACAGTGTACAGCCCGGAAAATCATACATTTGTGACATCATTAACCAATGTCTCCGAGTCAGCAAAAAATTTAAAAAATCGTAAAAAATAAAACTAAATTCTGATTGCGCTGAAAGTTGTAAGTACCAATTATATAGCACCATTGCACAGTAATACCTTTTCATAAGACAAACATTTTCACTGAGGTCGTTTTAATATCTGCCACTATTTTGAAAATATCGACTTTTAAACTTTGAACATTTAATAATAATAATTTCGGAACTATTTCGCCGATTGAGGTAAAATTCGCACCAATTAATTTATACCTTTTTATAATACAAATAAGTCCTCCATATTTCAACTTAATATCTGCCGCCATTTTGGAATTATGTTTTAAGGAAAAGTTCCGAGACGCCCCGCGTCCGATATTTTTTTTTCGACTCGAGGTCTTGCGTTCGCAGAACTACTTGTTACAATAAACACAAACTTATTTAATTTATTATTAATAATTAGTTTAAAAACTTCTTACTTACACAATATATCCTCATTTTTAGGGTTTCGTTGGTAAAACCAAAAAAAGAAACCCTTATAGTTTCGATCTTGTGTCTGTCTGCCTGTCACCCTGTACGGTTCCAATAACTTTTGAATCAAAAGAGATAAAAACATGAAACTTCCAGTATTAAAGATCGTTTTGACGCGCACACAGGAAAAATATAGCAAACTCAAAATTATCAGCTGTTCAAATCCAAAATGACGGATAATTCACGTCACGGGGAAAATATTTTTTTTTTAAATTTTGAGTGGGGTATCAAATGAAAGGTATTGAAGAGTAGATTACAAAAATATACAACACTTGGGGAAAGTGTTCAATTTTCTATGTAATTTTGTCAAAAAACATCAAACTTTTGCGTTCCCCCCTCCCTTATACTAATTTCATGTTCACAATGCCAACGAAACCTTTTTTTTTACGTGAGACTTCACGCATAACCATTTTTTTAAACGAGCGTAAGTGAGTTCTTAATTTTAGAGACTTAGGATTTTAAGTCTGTTTAATTGTGTGTTTGTCTAACGATAACTGGCATCGTAAAATCTAAAACAATTAAAATTTTACACTTCAGAGTCAGTTCCGAGATATATCAGTCACAACCTCTCTTCCCGCAGATAGGTGCCTACCTTGCCTATTTGTTAATTCGGTTACCTTTTTATATGTACAAAACAAGCTGTGTGTTTTAAACTTAGCGCTAAGGTAAAATATAACGAGAAGATGAATTATTTAATTTTGAAGAAAATAATTCAACTTTTCAATCACCCAATTCTTCTTTCAAATTCACAGAGACAAATAATTTTGAAATTCCCAAAAGAGCTTACCATTCAAAAGCTTTCTCTACTTCAAAAATAAATTAAAATTTCCTTTTTTTAATTTTTGAGTTTATAATCTATTTTTCAGCATGAATAGTTCATGCACAGTTAAGCTTATTTTGAGGCAGTATGGTTAACTTGAAAAATATTGGATTATGGAATTCAATAACAAATTTAAATATTATTGACTATAGGATTTCTAATATCAAAAAAAAGGAAAAGGAAAAAGTAAATAAGAGGAGAAGAAGACCGGTTTAGGAGGAGGTTGGCAAAGATGGTTGTCTAGTTCAAGGATTCCGGGGCAATCACCCTACTCGGGGAGCTCCTAGACTCGGGTGCACAAGCCCAACTATACCTCCCTATCAGCTAGAATAAATTTACACTCTTTCAACCTAATGTCAAGTTCACTTTAATCATTTTCTTATAATTTATTCATGAGTTATAGATATTATACACTAAAATAACATTCTATAGTATAATTATCTCACTTAGCATTATAAGACGATAGAAACATAATTAATATTATATGGAAAAAAAGCTTTATAGGCATTTACCAACCTATAATAAATAGAAGGTGGCATTCTTTATAGTTTTTCCCCATTTAGGACTAGTTAGGTAAAAAGAATCGTTGTAATAATATTTTGACAACAATTAAAGAATTCTGCATATTAAATCATGTAGAGGAACAACTAACGAACTAAGGTTATACAATTTTTAACAATGAAAGCCTTTTAAACCCTTTTCTAGAACATTCTTGATATCTGACGATAAAGTGAATGAAAATTACCTAATAGCGAATTTTCGAAGAAAATTAAGCTATTGCAATGGCTTCAAAATTTTTTTAATGCGAATGTTTGAAAAAAACATTTCCATGGAAATCCGTTTTAGACCATTCTGGATCGATTCCTGAAATTTAACTTTTTTTATGTACATATGTATGTATATATTGTATATGTCACTCCAGACGTTACCTCACGCTAGGATGCACTAAAAAAAATCCAAACAAATTGTAAAATGTCAATAATATCAAGAGAAAGGATGATTTCGTTGGCCAGAATTTTTGGAGTCCATTTAGGGGTCAAATTTTGACCATTTAGGGTCAAAAATAGCATAAAACATGTTTTTTCCATTTTACCCTCAACTTACAAATAAATATTTGTAAGTTTTATTTAGATTTTAGTTTCTAGCTCTGGTAAGTTAAAAAACTGACCTTATGTTAAATATGAGCAGTATTGTTTTAAGATAGATTATTTGGTTAACAAAAATGGTAGGTTGAAATAAAAGGTGTCATCTTCCATCTTGTGCACTATTGTACCATTCCCTCATACTCCCTTAAGCCTGTTATACATGAGTGTAATGCTGGACACGTATACTTAAAGGAAATGTAGCTATTTTATAAGCCTATAAGACTAGAATGAAACAAACAACCTACACTTTAAACATACATGAACAAATAAATAATCAAATTGTTCAGGGTCATAGTGTGCAAACCTTATGTGATTACCTGAAAGGAATTGGTAAATTTGGCTGGTACCGAAGTGCGCCAGCCCCCCTTAGGATTAGAAAAAGGTTACGGTCGAAGTGCGCCAGCCTCTTAGTCTAAAGAGTTTGAAGGGTGAAGCCAGGTAAGCCCGGGTTATCCCTTCTTGCACCCTTTCTAAACCCAAAGAACTTTGGAATTGGAAATCGGAATCCAACAAACCACAAAACTAAGGAATAAGTTGAAATCTATCACTACCGAATGCATTATAGCAGTTCTGTAATCTTTATCTACGCTTGCATACTAAATATTGATAGGGCATGAGCTTCTTAACGGGTCAGTATATAACATAGGCTTATTAAAAGCGGAAGGATGAAGGAATGGGATAACTTACCTGTGGATGGTGATTGACCTTAGCTTGGAATGGGATATCTCCTTTATTTTTAAAGAACTATACTCTTTCATGGAAAATTGCAGAAACTTAATAAATATATACTGGAAAATAATAACCTAATAGAAGCCGCTTTCCTTTGAACAAGCTTTCCGTTCAGGAAATGGATTTTGTTCTTACGAGAACATTCTACAGATTTATGCAAATTTCTATGTACTGAGATTTGCTAATGATCGCCATACCACTCTGAGCTGTTTGTTAAAAGTAATTTCCAACTGCTTTATATTGAGTATATTGGAATATTGACCACGATTAGTCTTAAAGAGGGTCCGAGGAGGGCGGACTACCTGTTTCAATAGGTGGGATTAACCCGGCGCACTTCGACCGTACCCTTCAAAAAGGGGCTGGCGCACTTCCCCCGTGACCCGACCTTTCCCGGCGCACTTGGTGTACAGCCGTAAATTTCATGTATACCAAAACGACCCGTGGGCAATCGACAATGTGTTGTACGGAAAAGATCTTCCGTATCATCAGGATTAAGAGATTTAGTAACTACAGTTACTTCCAATCCCCAGAATCGGCAAAATAGATCATTGAGAAAATCTGAAGATGTTTCAGAATTAACAAGAAGTTTAGAACAAGAATAGGCTAAATGTCTCTGACAAGACCCATCCCAAAACTGTAAAACCAAAAATAGTGCCAAGAGGTTTTGGCCTGTTAAAATATCAGGGAATAAATCATATCCAATTAAAAAGCCAATAGGTCGTGACTCTCAAAATTCTAGGTCGCCCAACTCAAACTTAAGATAACGGCTGCCAAAACCATTAAATCTAGGTAATACTGAAGTGATAGTGTTGATAACCGAAGCGGTAGTGGACAACTAAGGATAACTAGATTGGATAAGAGAAAGTGAGCAACGAGTTCGTCCTTTAAAATCAGGTAATGGAGTTTCTCCAATTCCCCAAACACCTGCATAATAAATATCAATATTTTAAACTAAACATTCTGCCAAAGAACAAGTGATAAAAGAAAAGTGACTACTAGAGACAACAGCAAGTCTAAGGCCCAATTCACACACGAGTGGTGTGTGGCACTGGCGTGGCTCTGGCGTGGGACTGGCGAGGATCGGTCATGGTGGACCCCCTCTGCCACGCCAAATCAGTGTACATTAGGCCATAGGTTAACATAGAGGTGGCACAAACCAGCTCCACGCCAGAGCCACGCCGCCGCATTGCCACTTCAGTGCCATACGCCACTCGTGTGTGAACTGGGCCTAATAGAGTGTAGTTTACCCTTACAATCAAATATATTACACTATAGTTCCTAACATGACCTCTACCCTAACCAACAGTATTAAAACAATCTGATTTATGTGTGCCATTAGATAATAAATTTTGGTCACGCGATAACGCTTCACAATCTGAAGGAAAAGAATAAGGATTAGAAAATACAACTTTAAAATATTTTTGGTAATTAAAACACACAAAATCTCTCACAAGCTCAAGATTAAAGTAGAAAATAAGTACAAGCAAATTTTATAATAAGTGTGAAACGCCAAACAAACAAGGCAAGCTCGTGACAGAACAAAAAAAAAAATAGATTTAAATTAAATTATAAGTACAGGGAAAATGTACGATCAGGGTGAGACACTAAGAAGCAAGTCAACGCTTATAAGAGAATCAAAAATTAAAATAAAATTTGAGGATATCCTCCGGAATTACCTCAAACCTAGGCAAACGATTAAGATGTAGAACCAGTGTATAAAGAAAAATTAAGAACAAGTGACATAAAATCAATTTAATGAAATAAAGGCCCAATAGAAAAAAGTAAAATTAAATCAAGTGTATAATTATATCATAATGACCAGGAAGAATAATAATTAAATAATTAATTATTAATTAATTAAACTAACATGAAAAGTATAAATCAGTTTTAAATGGCAGACTATAAAATGCTACGAGAAAAAAGTTGCTAATTTCAGAAATTAATAAGGTAAAAGAAAGGAAAAGACTAAATTACAGGATAATCAACTACAATCCAAAGAAAGATAAATTACAAATTAACCAGATTAAATCTTATAAATGAGAGACAGATCACCCAATTAACTAACAGGGGACAAGGTCTAAGTACCGACCCAATTGGACACTTAAGAAATAGACGCTACCGAAACAAACGTTATAAAAAAAGGAAAAGAGAATCAAAGAAAAAAAAAATGTAAATTAAAATGTAAAACGAAGTTATCAAATGTACGAGCACTACAAAAAAAATCGGACAGAGACAACTCAGAAAAACATTCTCATATATGAGTTTATAATTACTTAGCCCAGTTTTTTCCATTTATTAGTTTTCGTAGGTACATTTAATTACTATTCAACATTTCATCGATATTTGTCATAAAAATAACTTCTCCTCGGCGGGAAACTGAACCCGGCTTCTCTCCGTCCACGTTAAAAGATATTTTCTCAGGAACTAGATTTTTCCTTTAGTTGAAAGCATCTCCTCTTCGATAAGCAATTGGCCAATTCGAATTTGAAATACTCTGTCAATTCTGTGTCAGACTGCTTAAAATTCCACAATTTTTAAAAGATGGTGAATAAATCCACGTCAAACGGCGTGTTATGCACTGTAATAGAGCCAGTGATTGTTGTCAAATGACCACAACTTGTTATTGGAAGTGGTTTAGGCTCATTTCTTAAAATAAAAATTTTTCCGTTTTATATTTTTTACGATTGCAACAGGACTATTTTGTCTACGGGCATCGTTTTGTGCTTTTATAAAAGCCAATTAAATTTACTATAACTTCATTTCCTGCAATTTTCTCGTAGTTATAGCGGTGCTATGCCGATATCCGATATTCGACCCGAAACGAGAGCAAAACTTAAAATTTTAATTTTAAAAAAAAACTATTTTTGACATTCCATATCTCGGAAAGTATTATATGTGCAGAGCTACAGTTGGGCTTATACTTTAAAAATAATATAACGACTAATATCGAAAAAAAACATTGTTTAGGAGTTATATGGCAAAAACTGAAAAAAATCTACATTTCCTTCAGTTTTTCACGTATAACGCCGCTAGCACAGGTTTTTCGGAGCTGCAAACTTAGTATCACACCATGGGTCCGAACAACATATCGAAAAAAGAAATTAAAAAGAGAAATAAAAATGTAGTTAACGTCTTTTACACCGATATAAATTAGATTCAAATAGTCAATTCGTCCTATATAGATGCACTAAAAGAATCTTTTTCTTTCAACATTTGTCACTGTCTAATTTTCATAATAACTTTATGCAAACTGTAGCTGTATCCGTTCTTGCTCAGTAGTAAAGAATCAAACTCCACTTAACTAAATTTTAAAAATTCGAAGGAAACTTTAAGAATTAATATTTTGACCTACCACACTGAACTGGTAGTTCGATTTTTAGGGCCTCAAAACACGTTTTTCATAGACTAAAATCTACAAAATTAAAAAATAAGGGAGGCAAAAAAACCTAGCCCCCCCCCCCCCCGTTTTAGTTCCCCCTCCACGGGTAGTGCCCCCCGCCCCCCTACAAAAATTCAAATGGGCGCCCATGGTTATTATCTTATTAATATAACATAGTAATTAACTATGTTATATATATTAATAAAGATGGTATTTTAGCAGTGTCATTTTTCTGCCGCCCGTAGATAAAATATTGTATGCAACAAGGCAGCAAAGGAAACATTTCTGCCTCGTTTTGTCAAATAGGTTGATTATCATATAACCACCCCTCGCCTTCGGCTCAGAGGCTAAACTAATCCCTCGTCAGTAAAATTCCATTTTGCTGCCTAGTTACATAAATAACTATTTTTTTTTCTTAAATTGAGATTGAAATTGGTAGTGACAGATACATTTTAGGAACGCGGCAGCGTTCCGCCCCGCCAAGTCAAAAAGTAAAAATTTCACAAAAGCTGCCAGTGTATATATACTGTAGGTGACAAACTAGGGTTTTTGAGGGTCTGCAGCGTGGAATACGTACAAGCTACCTAAATCATTTTTTAATATCTTTGAAGGCCGTGTCCTGTAGATCAAAATAAAAAAAAAAAAACGTCGAAATCGCTCAAGTAAAAGTAGAGAAACATAGGTTTGAAAATGGTAGTTTTGATGACTTCTTATTCTTATTCTTATTCTTATTTTTCCTTCATTTTACGTTGACGCACCTACAGCCTAAACTACTGAAACGATTTTAATGAATGAGGGCTTTTTGGATTCGTCTAGGGCCCTAGTGCATTCCTTGATAAAAAAAAAAATGAGATAACTCATCCCTACGCTGAACGTGGAGCGAGAAACCAAGCTAGCGAACAGTCACTTTAACGTTGTCGCACCTACAGCCTAAACTACTGAACCGATTTTGATAAATGAGGGCTTTTTGGATTCGTCTAGAACTCTAGTGTATTCCCCCCCTCTAACTCTTTTAACGTATAAACTTTATAATTAAGACATTATTAAGGGGTCACTTCGTTACTTATATAAGGTCAGGATCCAGCTGGATATGCGCAAATGATAGCAATGTTAGTGTATCTAGGTGGCCAAATGCTGCTATAAATCTTTATATGCTGCTACTATAAGAATGTTAAGTACACAAAAAGGTATATTTTTAAATAAATACAATTTTTGTTGGTATTTAATTTGTTATTACTATTACTGAAGGAATGGTCTATAAACAATGCAGACTAACCTAGTAAATATATGGGTGCATTTATTGTAGCTAGAGTATTTAGAATAAAGTTTTTGCTACAAATACAATTTTTGTTGGTATTTAATTTGTTATTACTATTACTGAAGGAATGGTCTATAAACAATGCAGACTAACCTAGTAAATATATGGGTGCATTTATTGTAGCTAGAGTATTTAGAATAAAGTTTTTGCTACATAAATTGATTTTGTAAAAATTTTGTTCCCAAAAACAAAATGGCGGAATTTTTTTTAATGTTTTATTAAAATGAGAATGAGGTGGGCCAGGTGTGTTTATTTGGAGGGCGTTGGAGCAGGAGAGTTAAAATACACGTAAGAGTGAGATAGAATGCACGTGGTTATAGTGAAATTCACTGTTGTAAGGATGGTAGAAGTGTGTACTGCTTGTTGTGGCCTTGGTTCGGTCCACTGGCCTCACCTTGAACTCTTGAGGGCGAGTTCACCACAACAAGGGGAAGGATAGAAGATGCCAAAAATCTTCAGGCACCGGGCCAACCTGGGTGGAGGGGACTGCACCGACAACCAACCTTACACCCGGCGCTACGACTAAAAGATAATAGTTTTTATTTTGCAAGAAGTCCATGAACAAAATTGAGTCCATTATTAAATTTTAAGCAGGCACGAGCACCTCCAGAAGTTCAACAATACTAGACAATTATCTTAGAAAGGAAAAATTATTATAATTATTGCTAAGAGGTATCCTTTTTTAAGTACCCTACATTGAGAACGTATCATGTTATCCGCCCTCTATACAATCATCGATATACTATATTGTGTATGTAAAATGTGCTGCTAACTACGTATGCCCTCCATAGTTCGTGAATGCGAATAATTCCTTATTCTAAGATGTACTTCAAAATTATAAGATTTATTCAAAACTTTTGCTTTAAAATGTTGTTTTTAAGATTTTATAATCCCATGAACATAAAATGTTTTAATAATTAGGAAACAAAATAGTCTGTCAATTAGTGTGTCTCATAGCTTCCTCGCATCCTATTTCGTATACTTTAATGATTTTACAACTTATTATTGTCAAATTTATTTTACTTCTTTTTTTAAAACTCAAAATTATTTTGATTTTTTACATGAATTTATGTATTAATCTAGCAAAATTAAAAGAGCGCAGACGGTTGAAATTAATCTGGGGCTATCAGCGAGCTACTTTCGACGGACCATCAACATTTCATATTATTAGATGAGTACTTTTGAAGATAGGTGTAAATGAATGTAAATTTGTGGACACATGCGGAAGAGAAAAAAATGGGCGCAGAAGGTTGAAACATATGTGGGCTAGTTATGTATGACCTACCATTTAAATTTCAATAAATTCGAACGAGTATAGTTTTTAAGATATGTTGGTTCGCAAAAATTGAGCGGCACACGACAGACCGATATACGAAACCAAAAATGTTTCCTGATATCTGAAACGGATTTATGTCTGGAAATAGTTGTAATCAGAGACATAAAAAATGTTCGATCTTCAGAACGACGCAGAACGAGCAAAAAAAATTAAAATAATTAATTTTCTTGTAACCATACGATACTCTAATTTACAATAATATACATTATATAACATTTATACAGTGATACAGACAATATATATATTATTAAGCACTCTTGTAGCTTAAGAGCTTAAATTGCTCCCGGTTCTGAAGAACGAAATATTTTTATTTACCCAGTGTAGTCCGTCGTTCATTATTTTTCCGAATTACCATATCTTAAAAACTACTCGCCTGATTTTATTGCGTTAAAAAGTTAACAATTTTGACAGTTTTTTTTTTTAAAAAAAAAAAGGGGAGAAATAAATTTTAGAATAATGGTAAACAAATCAGCAAACATCTTTAAAGTACGCAATAGGACACGAGGAAGCTATTTGCCACATTAATTGGCAGACTATTTTATAATACTGTAGGTAAACGACAGAGAATAATAAAGACCATTAATGACTGTTGCAGGAAAGAATAAAGAGAAGTTATAAATATACAAGTCGTGACGCAGATGCAAAGGAGAGAAGAGTTACGTTAAGGAAGAATTACGTACAACCCGCATAACTCAAGAAAAGTCAATAAACTTTACTTGCTTTGCTTTAATATTTAAATATTAGTAGGTATATTTATATTTTTTTAACAAAACTAAATGATATTATCAAATTTAAATTGGATTATCAAATTTCTGTTTGACATGATCTCCAGGCATCTTAAACTATTAAAAGCTCATTTTTACATTTATAAGAAACAACTAACTTTTTTACTTTCTTAAAGAGAACTTTTTTAAAGAGAAAGTATTATGATGGCGTGAATATTCACTTTTCAGATTTTAATATATTTACACGTTGCACAAGGTGCTCTGAGTCCAAAAGAGTGGTTATTACAAAATGTCTATCTATCGTCAGTCGTCTGTGCAGACGCGTGAAGCCTAAACTACTGGATTTTTTTTACGAAATTTTGAAAAAAACGTGAAAAATTTATTTCTCGAAAACGGATCCGACAATTTTGATTAAAAAAATCGAAATGTAGCCCATTTAAATACGAATCTAACGATATAGCCATTTTCACAGGAAAAATCTAGTTCCTGAGAAAGTAGCTTTAAACGCGGACGGAGAGAGGCTGGGTTTGATTCCTCGCCGAGGAGAAGTTATTTTTATGATAAATTTGATAAAATGTTCAACATTAATTAAATTTACTTACGAAAACTAATAAATGGAAAAAACTGGGCTAAGTAATTATGAAGTCGTATACGAGAAGTTTGTCAGAGTTCTCTTTGACCGATTTTTTTTCCTCAACCCAACAAATAGTTAGTTCTTCCAATGAGTTATTGTGCTAACAAAAATTTAATTATAATGTAGAGGTGGCAAAGCTTACTTGACCCAGCTGAATATCCAATTAGTTGTTGGCCTCAAAAAGGCAAACAAAGTGTAAAAAAAAAAAAATCCTTTCTATTTTAATGACTATAGTTCATGAGTTGATTTCCTGCAAATACAGACATACCTACCTATTCCTTATGGAAACAAGCGTAAAAAATTTTTGTAAAAGCTTAAAACGTATAAGTTCATTCAAAACACTTTCCTGGATAAATGCTTTTACGAGAAAGGATCAATATCTTTTAGGTATTTTGTAGTAGGATTAAATTGATTAGAAATAATACAAACTGCCTCTTCACTAAAATCCTAATAACATATAGGAGTTAAGACTAAGGATTAGGAAATTAGAGCATGATTTAAACCTCTGTGTCAACCGCGCTCACTCTTCCTCTTTTTATACTTCTTATCGTTACTGAAAATTACTAGTGGAAGTGGATAAAAACCGGCTTTGCACAATAAATTGCTTTGAAGGAGATACGTCTATCTTTATTCTTAATAACTAATATCTTAGTTTTAAATGCGTAATTGATGCACTTTTAACTCATGCTATGTCAACTTAGCTGTCAAAAAGCTATAGTGACATAAAAATCATGTTTCTATACAATTTTTTTAATCATGTTAGATACGCCTTCTTTAATAAAATTATATCTCGGCTAGCTCTCCCTCGAAGCGAGGAAGGTCATTAGCATATACTTTTATTCTGACAGAAGTATTAAGAAGTAGCAGTAATTAAGCTGTCAAGCTTCTAAAACATTGAAAGTAAAAGGCGTTTATTCGGCCTATTTCTTTTACTTTCTTGTACAGGGGTTGTACGTGCAAAAACTTGATTTTGTTGGATTCGTACGTTGTAGGTCCCCTGAGTCCAAAAAAGTGATTTTAAAAAAATGTTTGTCGTCTTTGCTTATATGTTAAGTGTTCTGAAAAATTATAAACCAAGGCATAATCGAAAACTGAATTTTAGCCCTAATTTGAGGAAGTAAACAAAAATATCTCAAAGACTGTTATATGGTTTTGGATTATCTTAATCTGTAACACTGTTAACTACAATAGTATATAAAGGCATCATTAATCAATAGAGGCTCTTCCTGTTGAAACTTAATTTCTCACACAAGGAGTTTATATGTAGAGGTAATATTGGGATGGCGTAAAAAATATAATGTAGATATTTTGATAGATCTAAAAGTTTTAATTAACATCGCCTGAAACTAAGAAATGTGAATATTTGTGGTTTGACATCTGTATATAAGCGTGGAGTCTAAATTAATTTATAACTTATGAAAATAAAACAATTTATAGCACGCAGAAGCTATAATTAAAATATTTCTTAACAATTGTTGATAAATCTAGAGAAGATGTATGAAATCTCTAGGCATTGTTATTAGCAAGTAGCATGTTTTCACTTCAGATAATTTTTAATTGTTATGTTACTTTAAAGTGGAGATAGGAGAGTTACCGTTGGTTAATTAAACTAAATTATTCTGAGCATCCAGGCGAAAAAAATTATTGTATTAAAGACAAGAGAAGATTCATAACACATTTTGTCTTAGTTTCACGTAACTCATTGATTTACTCTCAGATCATTAATAATGTTGAAAATAAGAGTAAAAATTCTGCCTACTTACTCGCGCCGAAATACAAAATTAGGGAAAATTAACATACCAGAATAGATGCCTTGAAGAAGCAGTTGCCAAAGTCAAAGCGTCGATGAAACCGTTATACACAATGCAACATAATTTAAAAACTTTTTAAAGATAATCCGGTTATTTTAAAAGAACTAAGGACAAAAACTTTACGCACAAGATAAAAATATTCTCTCTAATTTACACTAATTTTGGAAAATTGTTCGCACATTATTCAAGCACTCACTTCTTTACTATTCACCAACGCACCTGAAACAAAAAATAAAACAAAAATTATTAAATTAAATATAATATAATATTCAATAAATATTATATATTGTGTATCTACAATATATTATAATACTAATACCAACTTTGGTAAAGTTAATTGTAAGGGAAGAATCCTATACACGATATATTATATTTTCAGGGGGAGATTCTTCTGTGACATTTACAACAATTTGTTTATCCTTAGGGATATAGGTGTGGTGTAACATCGATGACTCTAATAATAAGAAAACTTATAACATGTGTGTACATGTTTTGTTGCTAATCTCTGCATCGTATTATCTATAAAAGAGAAATAAAAATAATCTATTCCGTGATAAGGCTATGAAATGGTTTTCACCCCGTCACAGCCAGCTTATAAATAACGAACGATCTCTTAACAAAAGCATTCGATCACCGGAGGAGAATACTGAACTTCGGTTTCATGGGAGAAAAATCGACCTCGGTTCCAAAGTTCAAGTTATTCCAAAAACATACTTTTTCAGTTATTAGTATTTAATTAATCACTTTCTTAAGAGAAATTACGAAGTTTGAACGTCACGCGGCCTATTATACGAAGAAAATAAAGGAGGCGACTTTTTCAAAAAGCCCTAAAAAAATAGTTTCAGGGCAGAGCAAAGAAAGAAATTTGTTTTTAAGTCTACTCTTCAGACAGACAAAGTTTCGTCTTTTTTATTTTTCGGTGATTTTTGGGCTATAAATAAGCCTTGAAATTTACCCAAAAAATTGAAAGTGCCATGAGATAGCTCATTTTGTGAGGCTTGGAGAACGGATTACGAATTAAGATGATTTTTTCCCATATCGGCCCATAAACGCCTATAACAAGTCAAAATAGGGAGACAACTTCTAAAAAGCCCAAAAAAGGCATTCCGGGGCAGGAGGAAATAAAATGAGCCAAGTTTCACCAATATTACTGTTTTGGCCAGAGTCGGCAATTTTTCCAATCCGAAAGAAAATAATACACATTACCACAAATTACCAAATTGAAAATCGATAACTGTGGATAAAAATATAATTAACTTTGGAACTAAATAAATGCATGTCACCCAAATAAAATATTATGGCAGCGAAAACTCTCAAAAGAATAATGAGTATACGGCAACAATTTTCTTTGGTCTTCTCATGCCAGACAGTGCCATTTCTATTATTAAACTAATAAATAATTAACTATAAATTATTATAATATTTAATGACAATGATGATGATTTAATATTGTTTTGTAATTAAACTAATAAAACTGCTAACTATAAAGTATTATATTTAATGGCATGATAATGACATATATGTAATATTTCAGACCGGGTTTCAGGGGCCTGAACTTGGATGATAATGCAGTATGTTAGCAATTGAATACAGCCATTGATTCCTAGCATGAACCCCGCGTGAAGCGCGGGGAGAATGCTAGTATATGTATAATATTGCTCTTTTCTAGAGCATAATATATTCTTATGTAAGTATTTAAGACCAATTGCAACACTATTTGCTAGCGATCATGATATAAACATACAGAATTTATAGTATAACAAATAATCTCGCAATAGCATGAATAAACATTTAGCTGGAGTTAAAATTTGTTATAATAATAAAATATATGTAATTTTCTTTCTGTTATGCAAGTAAAAAACAAATTTAAGTATGCAATAAGGTAATAAAATATAAGCATTAAAAATAATCAAGTTGGCTATACATTCTGAAACATCGTTCTTTATTATTCCTATGTAAGGGTAGTCCTATGTAAACACAATCTTTGTTGGAAAATAAGCTATTTGTACTTATAAAAATAGAAAAAGTCTGCCAATTTGAGTGGTTCATAGCTTACTCGTGTTCTATTATTGGACAAAATGTCTCATAAGATTTAGATCTGTTTCGATTACCAGAGGGGGATTAACATGGGACCATCTGTGGACTACTTTCGACAAACCATCCTCATTTCTTATAATATTCTCTTTTCACAAACTCAAATATTCACTTAAAGATATAGGTGTTTACGAAAAAAGTTTGCGAGCACGAGCACGAGAACGAGAAAATAATGGGCGAAGAAATTGGCTAATATGTCCTTCCATCCAAATTTCATATACATCGGACGAGTAGATATTATGGTGGTTCGCAAAAATGTTGAACGACTGACACGGGATCATATTTATTCCTTGATGTTTGAAACGGATTTCTGTCTATGAGTTCTTAAAACCAAAGACATAACAAATATTTCGTACGTCAAAACGTTAGTTTCAAGTCCAACATTATATATTACTAAAGACTTCATTGAACAAGGTAGTAATTTAATTACGAATTAATCCTTGAAGGAGTTTTTTTTGTCTGATTCAAAGATTGAAAATAACTGATTGTATTATAAAAAATTGTTACGAAGTTGACGTTTTAATTCAACCGAATAAAATAACCCACCGTACAACGGCCAAGGAGCAATACGGTCGATGACCGATGTCTGAACTACCCGGATTGGTCCTTCAGACCTGGGTTTCAGGGGCCTGAACTGGGATTTCAAGGATAGATCTCGTCGCATTTCTTGACCGTGATCTCTCGTTTAACATCGACCAGTGTTGCATGTATATATATATATATATATATATATATATATATATATATATATATATATATATATATATATATATATATATATATATATATATATATATATATATATATATATATATATATATATTTTTTTTTTTTTTTAAATAATTTATATAAAAGAGCGTTTTAGGGGGAGGGAGTGCTTTTTTCTTTTTTATAATATTTTAAAAAGGAACATAGTTAGCCACGGCGGAATGACATAATGAAAAATATTATGCTCTGATTCAGCAGCTAATAAATCTTATTTTCTGCTCGAAATTAGCATTTATGTACTTCTAATTTTGAGTAAACTTGCTTTTGATTAATTCCTAGAGATATGGAGACAAGCTAATAAATATAATTACATAAAAAACGGATTTGAGCTAAGACGATTATGCAAACAGATTTTAAAATGATCGTTACAATGTAGTGGTAATGTAGGGGGTCTCTCATTGTACACTTAAGTCATAACACAAATTTCGGGAATTTAGTCAGAACCAATGTTATTTGCTTAATACATACTAATATAGAAATTCATATTTTACGATTTTGGTAGTATTCATACTTCATACGGAAAGATTAAATTTTTTAATTTAAATCAAATTATAAATCAAATCCCAGCGCTGGAGTGTATTTTTCTCGTTCTGTTTCCCGTAGTTAATAATAATTATAATTTGATTTAAATTCATACTAATATATTTTTAAAAAATTGTGATCATATTATGCTTAATTCAATAAAAAAATGTAATTAGATATTATATTTAGTGTAATCATATACGAATAGTATACGGAAGATTTCCTCAGAATAGTGATAGTAACCATAAACATAATAAAGAAAAAGCAGGGGTTTAAAAAAAAAAAAAAAAAAAAAAAAAAAAAAATTAGTGGAATTTACTTTTAACATTTTAAGGATCAGAAGAAATCTAAAAACACTACTATTATCTATGATATCTGTATATACTATAGTATTATCTATGATTATCTGCTTAAAGTATAAATAAATACCAAAATAATTGGGATCATAAGTAAAATAAAAATGTACGAGCAAATAATTTAAGATGACCTCAAAATTTATTTTCAAGAGCAACAAAAACGTAGAAATTACAACAAGGCTAAAACTAGCAGCAGGAGCAATGATCGGTATTTTTTCCTTCTTTTCCCATCAGGAGATATTATAAAGTTTTAGTTAGATATTGGGCAGGAGGGGAGGACCTTGAAGGTACTTCGGTCCTTGGCCGTACGTTGAACCTTCTTGCAACATTTGGCCGAGACCTTGCATAGTCTTGAAGTAGAACTCGCGATACTCAGTTAGACGCATGGTTCCCGGGACCAACTCTTGTGGGGAGTCACAACAAGTGTGTAAGATGATTCCTCGTATCCTACAGGGGCTTGGAGTAACGACCCCAACTTGATGCCGGCTGGGATCTGAATAACTCCCTCCCTATAATAGACCCACTCATTTTGACTCATGTCTTCTTGAGTTCATTGTATTTAAACTAACCTTGACTCTGTAATATACATGACAAGTGAAGACTAAAACACTAAACCATATGTGTATTTTACTATATGTGGATCCGTCATAACTTCTTTTTTTTTGTTTTGTTTAATTTACATTTCTAAGATCCAGCTAGTCATATATGACTTTGGTACCATTGCCCGAATTAATAAACGAGTGTTCTACGTATGAACAAAGTTTCTAACTAACCGAAGATTTTAATATTCATGTACAGCGGGCCACGCCGTTAACTATGAAAACCTGCTTAAGGCTTTATGAATACTTACAATAAAACCAAAGATTATATATTATATAACTGCATGTTTTGATGCTTACTTAAAAAAAAAAAAAATATTGTATATATTGTTCACAAATAAACTCTTGTTTGTAACATAATAATAAAATAATAATTTAAAACAGTCAAATAAAATTTTAGGGAACGTTTAATTTAATAATTCTATACTATACACAGTAAAAATTAAGAGGAGTTCACAGACTTATTAAAGACCTCATTAATGTATATAATACCTGATTAAAACATTTTGGATGGGATTAAAACTAGAAACTTAAGTTGCTTCTATTTTAAGTACATAATGAACAAATATTTCAACTGAGCACCTGAGTTAGAGCTTGTTGTTATTGGTTTTCCAAAAAACCCTTTCTTCTAGGACTCCGTAAAGCACCCAAGAGACCAGCTAGTCGAGTATAAAAGTACAGGGTTTTATTATATTGTTGTAGAATTATGCGAATAACAAAATTGAGCAGTGAAACTGGTTTAATAAAAATAGAATAACTAAATAACTCAGACAAGTAACACAATACCGTTGAATTTTTGCATTAAAAATATAGTAAATAATTGAAGTCAGTTTGTTTTCAGAAACAAAGGTACGAATTCAACAAATAACATATTAAACACTTTTCTTAATTATGGCATTTTCTTAACAATATCAATTTTTTGAGTTGTTTCAGGGGGTGCGTTTAGACGTTAAATTTTATTGTTTAATATGATTGATCGACACAATTTCAATCTAATTGAACGCCTCAGTACTATTTAGATAAAGTAATCAAATTAAGTCTGCCAGCATAATCAAAGCCTTGAAAAACCCACAAACATAACCAATGCAGCTGAAACCTTCTATTCCATCAAAAAGAAAACAACAGTGGACACACAGTTAAATTTGATGTTTCCATACATCCATTCAATCAGATTGCTTAAAAAGCCAAACTAGTTCAACTTATTTTCCATCGGCAACAGCAATGTTTCAATTTGATCGATTCACTCATTTTTCAATTATATTAAGCAATAGAATTTCAACGCACCTTATGCGTTATTAAAATGTCCTCAGTAAACGTAAACAAAATGAAGAATAAAACTTGATACAAGTGAGAAGGGAGAGTAAAGCCTAGTCCACACTATAGTAGACATATTGGGCAACATGTCTATAGACACGTAGAGCAACATGTCTAAAGACGTCTGTTGATACCGTCTATTGTCTCAGACTAGCGTCCTCACCTAAATTAGTCGTTATTCGCGTTTCTGGCTAAAGATTCTATTTTTTTTTTTTTTTTTTTTTTTTTTTTTTATGCGATTTTTGTTATCTGAACTGGTTACATCCCAAAGACAAACAGCCAAAGCTCGTTTAAACGACCAAGGCAAACTAAACATTTTCGATAGTAATTATAAAAGAAGGCAAATCTAGAGAATTAGAGAGGGAATGAAAATTAAAGTTCACAGAAAAATGATCAAATCCCTAGAGAAAGTAGGTCACTCACGTCTAGCAGCCTTCATTGATAAATATATTTTAATTTTTTTTTAATAAAAAAATTCGTCAAAATAATATTAATTTATTAATCATTGACATCATAATGATAAATAGATTAATAACAGCTGTATAGGACCAGGCTGATGCATTTCTTTTATAAATCTGGACAGGACTATTAGTAGTGTCGTATATATGAACTAATAATTATTCAATTCAATTCAATAGACCACCAATTATAATCTATTCATTATCATTTTATAATTATAACTCAAAAAATGTTCGTAAAAGCAGGAGAGAGACTCAAGTCTCGTCTCAGAAAGCGTCCACACTGAAGACTCGTTGCGCAACTTGTCTAACGTTGCACCGTGTCTACCATTTCGAATGGAAAACCATAGACATGCGATTTTTGGTCTAGCAACGAGACCCAATTAGGGGTGCCTGGACCCCCAGGGGTCCACGGCCCAATTTTAGAACTGTATAAATGTTAAGTACAAGAAATACACATATATATAGATGTAGGTATATGAAAGGCTAGAAACGAAGCAAATTAGAAGAAGAAGAGGAAGGAAAACACATGATATTTACAAAACAACTAAAAAATAAAAGCGGCGAGTCATCATTAATTGAACGTGACTGTTGTGATAAAAATGAGGGCACCAAAACCATTGAAAATGTTTCAATACTGTCAAAGCCAGTGCGTAGCAGCAGTAAAGGAATCATTTTTCTTTTAAACGGGATTATCAAGCTACTTATCATGTCAATTAGAAGAACCATCAATACAGTGCATAGTATTTGACCTTAGGTTTTACTGAGTATCAATCATCATCAGAGACTGCCAAAACCCAGCCGCTGGGTGTCATTTGCGGCCAGGTATTAACAATATTCAATGAAACCAGCTAAGTTAAAAAAATAATTGAAACAAAGCACCCAGAGTTTCAGCAAAGGGATGCTGATTTTTTAAGAAGAAAGAAGAACAGTTGAAACAGACTCAAAAAACTTTGTCCCACACTGCCGCAACAGGATCGAACAAATCAGCCGCAATGGCCTCCTTTATTAGGTGGCTACTGGAGGCCCTTGAAAGCTAAACCTCATACAATAATTGCCGAAGAACTTATTCTACCAGGAGCTAAAATTATGGTGTCATCAATGATTAGTGATAAGGCTGTCAAAGAAATTTCACAAAATCCTCTGTCAAACAACACGGTGCAAAGGAGGATTAATGAAATGATACAACCACATTTTGAAAAACTTGAAAGGAGAAATGCGAGTTCACCATTCACACTGAATTCATACTTTATATCATGCGTATAATATATGATATGTATAAAACTCATGCCTTTTTATTTAGTTGTCAAAGATGTTATTAGGCTGGGACATGGGGGTCCATGGCGGTCAACCAAAATTTCTAGGGGTCCACGACAAAAAGTATTTGGGAACCGCTGGTCTAGCCCATGTCTACAGGCAAAATCGCGCAACATGTCTACTAGTGTGGACTAGGCTTAAGGATATAAGATAATTATCTCTTACATTAAAAAATAAACAACAACAAACATTCTCTTTTGAATGTTAATATATTAATATACCATATATTAATATGGCGATAATAATATCAGATCATCGTCATATATTAGATAGTTTATGCAACGTTATGTAAATATAAATGATTCTGTTAATCCAAAACAATAGAAAGAATCAAATACCTGTAAACTTCGCTATGTTGTTTCGACCAGTGGTAAGTTTTTTTCTATATTCTTCCAAGTCTTTCACTAGTGACCAAAACAAAACATTAACCGAGGAAGATGTTGTAGCCAATGTTATATAGGTACTTAATAACAATCGAATCATACATAGCTAAAGAGAAGATTTTACACGGAAAATCTTTTGAAAAAAAACCTTTTGTGTAAAATAACCTTTTAGAACACCAGTTGGGCTAAATCGGATTGTACGTGCCCCAGAAATTTTAAAAAACAAATTACACGATAAATTTACCAAGACTTGATTTGCGATTTCGAACACACTTCAACAAAGAAGTTGACTTATTACTAGATTCGTCATAAATTTATTTACAAAAAGACGCGAAATGAAACACGAATTAAAACATGAAATCACGTGCCACGTTGGAAAACAAAACCACTACCAACACGTCAACAAAAAATAATCTAAAAGTAATCCTAATAAATTATTAATCATAATTGTGATTATCAGAAAATCATAAAGTATAATAAATGTATACAATTCTAAATGAAATAAAAATAAATTTACTTTAACCGATAAAATAACAAATATGTTTAGTTATATTTTCTACTAAATCTTTCGTTTATGTTTTAGGGTAACCTCTTTGTGGTTATAAGAAGAAAAAGACCTTTGTTTACATATTATGCTAAAATGATTAAACGTTAAAAAAACTACTTGTATTAATAATGATTAAATCAAATATTAAATTATACTTCATTTACTTAAATAATAACGTATTTAAACGATAAAACAGTACGAAAGTTTCACTTTCACACAATATAAAATAACAATTCAATTCTTTTACATTCTTTAAATTAATCCAGTAATGCAGCTAAATTTGACCTAAAAACTCGTTTTGACACTAAATATTTACAATTAGTTCCTCCTTGTTTTTTTTCTACCATATCATTTATATAATCGAGTAGTGTCCCAACGACGCACCCCGAAATACTTTGATATTGCTAAGGTAAGCAACCAAATTTATTCCAATAAAAATAAAGGTTTGTTTTGATTTGTTGGTCTTCAAATAGATATATTATAAATATAAAATTAAGCCCGTTGCCACGGGCCCAAGGGCTCCGTATATTAGGTTTGTTCCAACCAAGGATCTTATATAAAGGGGATAGAGGGTTGAGGCAAAAAAGTGACCCCATGAAGATATGTAAAATATTAGCTCCAATGGGACAAATTACCTTCCTCTTGGTTATAGGTTTCCAAGAATTTGTTTATAAGTGTCAGGTTATAACCTGTTAAAAAAGGTAATTTGTCCCAGTTCAAAGGTCGTGGAGCATGCGCAGTATGATTTTTTCTCCAATTTCTCTTACCTTCATGGGGTCACTTTTTTGCCTTAAACCCCTTCTTAACATTACATCCGCTTTATATAAGATCCTTGGTTCCAACCGAGCATTGTACCGTCCGCGGGATCGTCACCGGCATGCGCAGTAGATAAAAGCCGTTCCAAGCTGACTTGGAACAGTGTTTCGTACCGTACACGAAACTGTTCCAACCTGCCCAGGGATCGTTTGCGAACCGTTCACTGTACGATCCCAACGATCCTCTGACAATACCATGTACTGGTTTGTATGACATGCGCAGTTATGTAAATAATTACAAATATCAACAGGAAGGTTTCCTAACTGTTAGGTTTCCTTAATGTTTTTAATACAGTGCGAATTATAGTCCTAAACTCGTTCCAACCTGACATGATTTTATTACAGTAGGTACAATGTTAGCGCATGCGTATAAAACCTCTCCTAAACGATTCCCGAACGATCCGCGGGACGATACAAAGGACGGTACAAATAACGGGGTTGGAACAAACCTATTATAAAAGCAAAGCCCTACAATAATAAAAAAAAACCTACTCAGGACAATATTAAACCCCGACCAAGAACTCAGTGTGGTTAGACACACTATACTCTTTGTTTTTATTTTTATTAATTGTCACCGAGAGCTGGCATTAAGGAAATAAAAACTATTAGCACAAGACTATCCAATTCAGAAATTCTCGGGAGTTCAGATTTTAAACGAAGTTTACCGTTTT
Organism: Gerris lacustris; assembly: GCA_951217055.1. Classification (NCBI taxonomy): domain Eukaryota; kingdom Metazoa; phylum Arthropoda; class Insecta; order Hemiptera; family Gerridae; genus Gerris; species Gerris lacustris. The sequence goes on along the minus strand of OX578277.1, from coordinate 58,456,514 downwards.
TCCCGAGTTGCATCAATACTTGCTTGGGGTTTAGCATATATAATTGCTTATCAAATATTAGAGGTATTCGCGATTTTTAGTTAAACTGTTTTAAGTCAGTTAAGTTGGTTAAATGAAACTCCATTTTTAACAAATAACTAGTTATATCCCTTTAACATTTTACTCGGCTTTGAGTGAGTTCATGAAGTTTGACAGATGTTAAATCGGGTTGAGATATGGATGTAGGAAAATAGAATATAAATAGAATAGAGGAGAAATAGTAATTTATGCACCTAGGGAGTAAAGTAAGCCATTATTCCCTGAGCGAAAAAGTTGGTTCTTGAGGCGAAGCCGAAGGAACCATGGCCCCTAAATCCCGAGGCGAAGCCGAGGGAATAACTCTCTTTAATTCCGAGGCGCAGCCGAGGGAATAACTCTAATTAGCTCCCGAGGGAGATAATTATTGCGAGGGCAATAATGGCACTTTACTCACGAGGTACATACAATATTTTATCTCCAGTAAGAAGAAAATACACATTTTCGTCCATTTCAGGACACATTTCAACAGTTATTATTTTAATAAATAACAATAATTTTAAGCACTTTTAATAGCAGATATAAGAGATTCAATAATAAAAACAAATAAGAATTGGAATTAAACTCAAATAGAAGGTTATTTAGATGCAGGTTATAAACAAAGATAAACATGGTCAAAAAAGCGCAGTGCCGCCAACCTGATTTCAAAAACTTCATTACATTAGCCATTCATTTTCTACTATTTATAAAATAATTAAGTTGCAATCTTTACTTTTTTGCCCTACTTTACTTTTTCGCCCTACTTTTACTTGTTCTCCCTACTTTTTGAGTTCAGGGATGAAAAGACCTGTTTTAGTCCCTCTAAACTAATTCAAAATCATAACTGTTTCCCCCTACTGGAGATAAAATATATTTCTTTCTCTATGATTGAGATTGGGAAGGTTTTAGGCAATAGTTACGTGGATGATTGTGATTAGGTAGGTAATATCAGAGGTAATTAGGGAGAAATTATAAATTCTCCCTAAAATATTAGGGTAATCTAATCTAAAAAAATGTCAAATGGTGCATGCATAAGCCACTGAAAGCGCCACCTGCTTAACATTTAATATACAACTCGTCTTCTGGGACAAGGTCTTTAACATCTTGTTTAACTCGTTAAACAAAGATCATGAATACCCACCCCTGGAATATTTATTATGCTAATATCACTTTTTCCCGCATTGATTTAAAAAGACGATCAGTGTATTGCCAACAAACAATAAATCAAAGAAAGGTACTAAGTTATTATTTATTTAGTTTTCACTTTCTCATATAAAGAGAAAGTACTGTGATCGCGCAAAAATTCGATTTTAAGATTTTGATGGGTTTGCATGTTTTGAGGTCCCCTGAGTCCAAACAAAAAGTGGTTTTTAATGAAGGTTCCTACGAAAACTCCAAAAAATTAAAAACACTGGGTTAAGTAATTATGAACTCATATATATGAGAAAGTTTGTCTTGATTGTCTCGGACCGATTTTTTCTTTAGCAGGAAGGTCTCATTCAATTTTTACAATGTCGGTGGAATCAAAAGTATTGCTATAGAATATGTTTTGCCTCATATTTGATGATGCCCACATGTGTGTTATTCATTTTTTAATTATTTATATTTTTTTAATCATCTTTCCTTCGCACTTAATTCATATTAAATAATTATAATAAAATTATTTATAGAAACCGGTTTTCTTTAACCAGAATTTATAAATAAAAATGTTGAACTGTTTAATTTTTATTCGCACGATCTAGAAATAATTAGGTACAAAAATGTTTCTTAATATAAAATTCGTAATATAAAATATATTTCTATTTGTTGTTGCATCCAGTTGCTTAATTCGAATGATTTTGTGGTTTATTTGATCGAGTCTCAACAATAAAGATTACATTAACACATCGAAATCATTTGTTTCACCAGGGGTTTCCAAATTTAACAATAATTGTTTGTAAAGCACCATGTGTATAATTAAATATAATATGGTGACGGTAATGGGAAGTAAGAGGGAATTCTATGTTTATATTTACGCTGAAGAGAACCAAGGACAAGCCAAGTCGCATTTGTCTCCCTGTCTATCTCTATTTTCGAACTGCAAACAGACTAAAAAGAAAACGAGAGTAATGAAAGCAGGTCACTGTAAATTTCACCTTTTAAATTAACGAGCCTTACACAAGTCTAAAGCATTGCCAAGGTCTTGATCTCAACCTCTCATGCATAAACGATATTACTAATTGAATCTGAAAGTACTAGGAAAGACTATTTTCATAAGTGAAATTTTAATTAATAGATAAACTTTAACTCTAGCGCTTAAAATATTTAATGCGCGTTTTATCATGACCATTTGCATGGTAAATAAGACTATATATAAACTCCCATGGGACCACACATGCAAAACTAATCACTTAAGGGAGTGCCGTTCCGTTTTATTTGTCGAGTTAACTTTATTTTCGATAAAAATTATCAATAGTAGATTTAATTTAATTATTTGATAGATATGTTAAGAACTAATAGTGATTAATTTTGTTAAAAATAAATCATAAACGGGAGTAAATCTAAATTCATGTTATTTATTTTAAAATAAATAGTTCAACTTTTCTACATTAAATGGATATTTTGCCCTATAAGGGAATAAGATTATCTTTAAAGAGAGTAAGCAGTTAAAGTGATACAAATGAACGGAGTTAAAACATAGAAAGTATAGTTTTCTTTTCAGTATTCTTTAACTCTTAGTACATTTCTCTAGAGGATAACAATACTTTTTTTTATTTTTATTTTTTTTTTACTGACTACGTAGCTCGTAATAACTCCGACTCTAATAATATTTTGTCTCTTAGCATGTCAGCTAAATTAAACCAGTCGGAAAATTACTTTCCGACTGGAATTGAGATACTGAAATAAAAGATACAGGCAGATATTATCAATATAAATTTACCCAACTAAGAGATTTTAGGTGATAATATTATTCATACCAATTAAACTAAGGTATAGATCGTAGATGGTAGGGGAGCTAATAGAATCAGAGAACTGTCAAAATTGGAGCAGATTCCCGAAAACAATCACGATGTTAAACCGTTTGACTACTAAGAAAACATCTCCCACCACATAGCTGGAATAAGCGAAACTGTAATCGGCGAAGTGGCGATCTTGAACTTGACTTAATTAATTTACATATTTACCTGCCGAGCTTACCAACGGAAGCTCTGTGATCGTTCTGAAGAACGAAAATATTTTGTCTCCGATTTCAAAAATTCCAAGATAGAAATCCGAAGAAATTTTTGGTTCCGTGTCTGTTTGCCAGTCTGTCACTGAAATTTGGATGGTAGGTGATAATTAGCCCATTGTTGGTCCCATATAGGTTTCAACCTTCTGTGCTCATTTGTTTCTCTTCCATATGCGTAGAAACATACATTTATTTACACCTATGCCTTCAAAAGTACTCATCTGATTTTTATGAAATTTGGATGGTGTGTCGAAAGTAGCCCGTATTTAGCCAAAAAAAAAATCCAAAAAAGCCATTAAAATTTTTTGGATATTTGAAAAAAGGGGGGGGGGAATAAATAAATTTTACCGTAATTAAATTTCCACATATCTTGTAACCTAAATTTGATCCACTACCCGATTACCCATCTACCCATCACTTGATTCATCTCTGATGATCCATCTCTCCTATGTTCGCCCACCAAGTTGGGTTATTATGTAGATCAATCATCTAATAAAATTTAAAATGACAGTTTAAAGGCTATTTACAACGCGAAAATGCCTCAATTTTTATATTAGGCAGATAAACAACCATTTTTAACTTACTTTAATTTTTATATGTGAACTAGCCTCCCCTTCGCGCTCCGTGCGGGGCTCATGCTAGGAATCAGTGTCTAGGTTTCCTATTATCATGTAGGCCAAGCGGTAAAATGAAACGCCTTAATAGTTTCGTTTCCCAAGTCTTCATAAAACAGAATCTAGACTATACATTATACATTAGTCTTTCCATTATCAAGAATTAAATACTTTGCGAATCTCGCAGTTAAGAGGCTATATTTTGCATCCAAAAAAATGTCTATTTAATTATTTGGCACGATAAATAACCAATGAAAAAAATACTCTGCTAATTAGTGTGGCACATAGCTTCCTCGCTCTCTAGTAGGCAAAGAAAAGATCAGTTTAAGAAATAAAAATACCTATATATAAATCTTTAATAACTTTGGTTCTAACCAACATTTTTCGAAACAAAGCCTCTAACATGTGACAAAACATAGCGCATATATAACAAATTTAATAAACAAATAACAGCATCAAATCGTAGAAACCGCTATATAAACAGTTTTTTCAATTTTACCCCCTCAAAACTAAAAATAACACAAAATAGAACGTAACAAAAATTAATCTACTATTCAAGAGCTTTTCAACGATATACATCATATTATAAAAGACTAACTTTGACATTTGTACCCCTGTACTTCGAGGTACCAAAATTATATTTAAAAAAAAAAAAGTTTTTAATATAATAAATACAAAACTTTTCTTTTTATACTTGCTATATTTCACCCTCCCACGTTGGGGCTTCTTCAGGCTATAACATTTACAAATTTTAACAATTTAATAGCTTATTATCATTAAAAATTTTACACGATGATTATTACAAGATTTTTTAAAATTTTAAATAATAAAAAAAATTAAAAATTAAATAAAACATTTTTATTTAATTATTAATTTATTATTTTGCTTCCGAGCTTACCGAAGGTAACGGCATTGTGTTCAATTTTGAGAACGAAAAACTTTTATGTCTCCGATTTGAAAAATTCCAAGACATAAATCCGTTTCAGACATCAGGGAACATTTTTGGTCTCGTGTCTGTCTGTGTGTCCGCGAATTATGAAACGTGTGACGATAACTTGAGTAAATGTCGACCGATTTTGATGAAATTTGGTAGACATGTTCATTTTACCAATGCCCAGGACGAGTTCGTTGGACAACGTTATCCGTCCAAGCGTTCACGAGCAACGCTCGCCTAAACGTGAACTTCAAATTTAAAATTGGAATTTTAGGTCGGGAATCTAACTTTATCTACTCAATGAGACAAACATTTTTTTCAAAAACGATTTTTTAGTAAAACCAATAGCGACACCGCTATGAAGTGTTAAGCCTTGTCCACACTAGTAGACATGTTGCGCGATTTTGGTCTCAGAGACATGTTGCGCGATTTTGGTCTCAGAGACATGTCTAGCGATTTGTCTATAGACATCGGCTGAGACAAACGGCGTCTACGGTCTCGTTGCTAGATTAAAATCGCATTTCTATGGTTTTCCATTCTCAATGGTAGCTTATATTACATAATTAAACAAAAGATACTTAAAATAAAATAATTTATATAATAATCTTATTATCTAGGTTCCTTTCAGTACACGACTCCTGATAAAACAGAAGGTTACCTTTATGTTTACCTTATGTCAATTCTAGTCAAAATTTTGTTTCTACCATATTGTTATTTTTATTTTCACGTATTGCTACCTGTTATTGATGTCGTGAAAAAATTAATGTTAGTTAGTAAGTGTATATGCTTAATGAAAAACCGTTATGACGATGGGAGAAAAACCGACTAAACCACATACGTGGTCTAAATATATTTTTATACAACTTTCATTATATAACGCACTTTAATTCCTTATGATAGGTAAGAAGTGCTCTTTTCTAATTTTTGTGATAGTTAATATTAATGTTAAAACTAGAATTTATTATATACTTGGTAAATAACTTAGTTTTTCGATGTTTTTAGGCATGAATATGCCCCGGAGAGGGGCGAAATATAGCCATATTTCTGAAGTATGATGCTCTGCGTCTGAATTAATCCTTACCCTTCAACGACCCACAATAAAAATATATTAAAAACTTTCGTTTCAGTTATTTAAAATGAGTATTTGTGTGAAGGGTCATATCATCGAAAAAGCTATTTGAGTTATTAATCTGTATACTTGATTTTTTGTATTTCCTGTTGCCATAAAAATTCACAGGGTGTGTTCGTGTTCATATTGTGTGTCCGAAAATAAATTTTCCTCAAGTTTTGAAACTCAATGAAGTATACTCAGGGTACAGGACTTGTAGAAAGATAGTGATACTTAATCTGCCAGGTAATAAAAGATTATTTGCTAATAATATTTTGGTCCTAGTTACTTACAATGTGCATTATATTTAACCAATGTTAGAACATAATTATATACTATACAATAGATCACTGATCAGCCTAGGAAAAAGACGTTGATGACGAGACAAAGAGCAGACTGTTATTACTGTTATTATTTGTGTATTTTTGGTTATATATATTATCGAGTATAATAATATAAGATATGAGTGCCTCGCATGTATACTTGTTTAAAATTTTGATTAAAAAACTAATTTAATACATTAATTTAATATTACTTAAGTACTCTGACATACTTTTACGAAGAATAGCTTTGCCCTCCGAAAGAAATGAAGTATAGATGAAATTTTCATAACGCTCGAGAAGGTGGAAGACATTATATACGAACTAAAATAGAAAAACGATTTAAAAAATAAACAATAAATAAGAACGGACCCGGAAGGTATCACCACAATAAAACATACTCACAACAATACTTTTCTTATCTTACATTGTTAAAATAGACTTAGTATAATAACGTTCAAAGGTTGAAAAGTCTTATAAATTAATAATAATTTAATAATTAATTATTTAAAAAGTTGAGAAAATTCTCCCATTCATTTTACATGGGATTGATAACAGGTGATAAGGAAAAGGAACCCAACAAACCGAATCGAATAAATTATCGAAAGCTTACGCCATCTTGTGACGTCATTACTAATCATCTCTATAGACACGTTGGGAGACATTTCTGAAGACAGTCTATGAGACCGTCTACAGAAATGTCTCGCAACGTGTCTACTGGTGTGGACTAGGCTTTAAAGATCGCTTAAACTATCAATAGTTTTTACACAATAAACAATATAAAAATAAAGTAATATAACTATAATTTTTATCTCAATATCTATATATATTTTTATCTTAATAAAGTACATGATAAGATGTGAGGAAGCTATGTGCCAGACTAATTGGCAGTCTATTTTTGAAGTGGCCAATATATCCAATTTACACATCATGAAGAGTACATAGTATGAGAAAAAATTGTCTATTTTATTCAGTTAATAGTTATCTTTATTATCTATCTCTTATCTCATAGGAAGAAAATCATCATTTACAATTCAAGGCCTGAAGATGCCCAGATATGGGCGAAATATAGCCAAATTTTAAATAAAAAATAAAATATTTTGGTCTTCAACCAATTTCACCCCTAAAGACCTAAAAGATCAGAAAATGAGAAAAAATATTTTCGTAGATAGGTACCTTATTTCTTCAGTTTTTTTTCATTCTATTGCCCATAAATTTTTGTTTTTAAAGTCTAGAACCAATAATTTATTGGTTGGCTGTAAGGTCCAAATAATTATACAATTATTATCTAAAGATAATATGAAGACAAACAGACCTTTTTTATGTTCTTAAAAATAAAATTGACTAAGCTAAAAAAAAAAAAAACACGATAATATCTAATTTACAGATTTATAAGATCTGAGATCTATAATACAGCTCAGTTTGTCTGCAAGCTTAGGTCTATAAGTAGTTCGAAATGGTGCATAGCTGAAGAGGGTTTCTACAGCGTATATATAGACATTCAAGGGGTGGCCCAGGCTATATACAGGGAATATTCACTGCACTTGGATCCCTGCATATAAAAACTGGCACCTGTCCACAAGAATTTAATCTATTGACTTACTAACTTACAATGACTAGGCCTAGTAGTAGCAAAGTCGAAATTACATACAATTTTAAAATTATACGTTTAAATAATTATCAGTTGCTCAAGTATTCTAATAATGACATGTTTCTGAATTAGTAACTTAAAAGTCCAAAATTCTCGAAAGTGGTTCAAGAAAGAGTAAATATTATGCAAATATTTACTAGCATTGATGAGTGGTCATAAGGTTAAGAGGCATTCTTCCACTGATATAAATTTACAATGTCTAAATAAACTGGTCTATTGGTTGTTGCGACAAAGGTTTTTCAAAACTAATTTTGAATAGAAGTCATCAAGTAAGTAAAAATGTTGTCTGTGCAGTCTATATTTAGAGGAATTGTAGCTCATAGTTTTGTCATAGGTTGTTCGAACCTGAATGCATGTTTAATGTTTGGAAATTTGACGTTGAATAGTGTTTAATCATAAAAAATTTAACGTTAATAATTACGTTTTTTAATCATATTATATAAAAAAATCTTTTAGTACCTTACCTAATTTTTAGAATATTTCAATTCTTCATTTATTTATGTAATAAAACACATTATTTAAAAAGAGCATATATTATTTTATCTTTATAATAATTACATTCTTAACTTCATGATTACTTATTTAATAGTATTATTTGAAGAATTAAATTGCCATTTATTAAGGAAAAGATACGATATTTATATTAATTTACATAATTCTTACTTTTTTAAGTCAGCTGCTATGGCGAAATTATTTATTTATTACCTATTGTCTCATTACTTCAGAGAGAATTCATTCAATGATAACAGGAAGTAGAATTCTCTTACAGACCCGCATTGCTTTGAAGTATAAAGCGCTGAATCTATCTTCGTGTTCGGCCAATTGTCATAGAGGAATTATGGAATTACCTAATTTTCTTCAATTGATCCCTTGGAATTTTCTTTTTCTTGTAGGAAGTCTTTAGAGATGAAAAATGTTTTTTTTAAAAAACTAATATTTTTATTTAATTAGTAATATCGACTATTACATAAACAATATTATAACAATTTGTTATTTGATCTTAAAATATTTTCCTATTTTATATAAATTTTTAAACAACTTACTTTTAACTAAAAGATTTACATTTAAAAACAAGAACAAACACATTAAATAAAAATTATTTTACCTTGAATCGGTTATCCAGATTTACATTATTGCAATTTTATAATTTAATATTTTCATTTAAAGTGTAAACTTAAATCAATTAAAAACATCAAATTATTTCTAAAGAAACTGTAACTGCTTTTTATTTTAAGGTTAAATATCGTTATTCTTATTCAATTCTCTTAACGGAAAGAAAACATAAAATCAAATTAATTAATAAAATCATAAAATGAACTAATGTAAAAGTACTTTTAAACAAAGCATATTTTTAGTTATTTAATAAATATTAATTGTTATTTTACTTATTTTAGTTATTTAATAAATATTAATTGCTATTTTACTACTACCTTATTATCCCCCCCCCACATAACTTTTGAACGGTTTGAGATAAATTAATGAAACTTGGGGGATCCGTATCATGTAAAGGGAAGTTTGTTTTCATTCAATCTCGCACTAGGGGCAACTGACCACTTCGCCCTCAGGCCGCCCAACTTCAAAATTTTAAATTATTTATATTTTTTTATAGTATATTTTTGATAGCATATTTTGATTCTTAGGTGAAAAATGATAAAATTTGACTTGAAACTTTTTTCTGTCTCCAATATTTTGCCCCCTATATGGGGGAAAAGAATAAAAATGGGGGATTTAAGCGCCGGGGGGGGGGGGGAGGGGGGGAATGGTTGGTTGTCCCTAATACGCGTGTGGATGAAAACAAACTTCCCTTTGCATAGTACAGATCCCACAAGTTCCATTAATTTATTTCAAACCTATAGATTTTATAACGACATAAGTTTTATTTTTACTTTTCCTCACTACCTATGGTAGGAAAAGTATTGTATTCAACCAAAAATGTTTTTTCGAGATTTCAATGGAATTATCCGTTTTGGGTGTTTTTAAGACCTCCTGAGTGGTTTTCAGCATGACATCTGTATGTATGTATGTTATCATCGTAGCGCCCAAGGTATTTAACCTAGAGAGTTGAAACTTGGCAGAAAAATCAGTCCTTACTTGTGGTGCCGCCCGGAAAATCAACTTTTTCCGCCATTTCGAATCCAGTCTTTTGCTGTCAGCAAAAATTAAAAAAAAAAATGGTCCTGAACGAGTTGAAATTTGGCACGAATGTACCTCTCTGTATGACAAACAAGCCCACCAAATTTCATTTTGATATTGGCCGCCATTTTGAAGTTATCAATTTTTTAATTTAGAAATTTTGACGTTAATAATACCGAAAGTATAAATACGTTTTTGACAAATAGCTTATTGTTGGAACCGGAAAAAATTAAGGAACAAATATAAAAAACCCGATGAAATTCCATTATTTAGTTTTAAAAAGTTATAAGCGAATATAATTATTTATTATGTAAACACATTATACTTTTTAACTCTGACAGCTTAGGAAAATCGGGTAATAGGTCATTGCCCGACCTATTACCCGCCAAAATCTCAAGCTCTCATACATTTTTTTCTCGATTTTCCTAAGCTGTCAGAGTTAATAAACAGGTCAAGTGTGTGCTAGGCAGCACAATGCGAGGGTCCGTAGGCCACACTATAATAGTGTTTAACTGTAAAGTGTATAAACAGTGTTTTTTTAAAATGCTAAAATGCTTACTTTGAACCATTCTAAGGGTCTGATATTCTCAAAACACACTCTGATAAAGTATTTTTTTGCCACTGAACCGGACTACATCCATATAAATATTCACACCCACTTCAAACTTGCCTACGCTCGCCCTATCAAAGATATATCCAAAGAACTATATATTTTTGTAATCAGCTCGACGTACCCTTTCATATGATACCCCTCACGGTGTCGAAAAAAAAAAAAAATTTTAACCCTTAATTTTTTTTAGTCGCTATATTTTTAAAATATGTGGGTAAGTACAAGACACATACATGCCAAATTTCAAAGTGATCGGACGAAAGGTGTAGCCGTGAGAGCACGCGACAGGACGGACGGACAGACACACGCAGGAAAATATAAGGGTCCTTGGTTTTGCCTACGGACCCTAAAAAGTATAATGTGTTTACTATAGTGCGATAATTTTGACGACGTCAAAGTTTGTTTACATACCTGTCAAAATACCGCCAAAATTCAAATAATTGAATAATTGAAATAAAATAAATAAAAATAATGTATAAACATTATTTAAAGAGGCCACTTTAGTGGCCTCCGAAGTGAGGAAAAGTTCCGAGGTACCCCGTACCCGATTTTTTTTACTATTTTTGAAAGGGTTATTTTGCTATCTTTGCCCCCCTCTAGGTTAAATACCTTGGGCGCTAAGATGATAACATAAAAACATACATGCAGACACACACATACATACAGACGTCATGCTGAAAACCTCTCAGGAGGTCTTTAAAACACCCAAAACGGATAATTCCGTTGAAATCTGGAAAACAATTTTTTGGGTGAAAACAATTCTTTCCTACCATAGGTAGTGAGGAAAAGTAAAAATAAAAATTATATCCTTATAAAATCTATTGCCAAAATTATAACAATACAAATTTTGCTGCCAAGGCAGTAAAATGTTTCCTTATTTTACGGCGTAGAGAGTAAAATTACATTTCCCTGCCCGAAATTAGTACAATTATGCCTCATTTTGCTGCCGCAAGTAGATAAAATGTTTTTTTATCTTTAGATATAAGTAGTTATTAATGTTTGAGTTAATTTAGAGTATAAAGGTGTACCGATTTAAGGTATTAAAGTGTTTGAGATATAATACCTCTCAATAATTTTAATGCTTATTTAAGATCAAGGTGAAGGTCACAGACATGTTGATATCTGAGATTGTTAGTTGCGTAATGACGTGTCGATCCGTAATCCGTAGCCATGTAGCATGAGCTCTTGTATAAAAGGAAGAAGGGGGTTTGAGATCTGTTGGGTTTGTTGTCGAAGTTAGGCAACGGTCAAGGCTTAGTTTCTGAACAAGGTCTCTGTCAAGGTTAGGATAGTCTGGGAGGTACAAGGTAGAGCAACCTTCTTGTCTACTCGCCTTTACCAAACTAAACACCCACACTAAACTCAGACCCGCTTCAATCACCCAACTAATTTATATCAAACCAATTACAATAAATAACAGAGGGTTTATAACATTTACTTTTTCTGATTTTAGTAACATCTGCAATAAACAATTAAAAAATATCATTTACGTATTTTAAACTAAGCACCCTGAGGAGGTGTCGAAAAGGAAACCGAGTTATTAATTGACATCAATGTTGGTAATTGGTCTAATTTAAATTGAAAACTCCACATTACATCAGAAACTAATTAAAATAATCTTATTTTGCAGCTTACAAATTAAGTTAATTTTGTTGTATTCAATTTTGTTATAATCCCATGATTAATTTAGAGTTAAAGTTAAAAAATCATAAAAGGGATAATAAGGATATAATAAGGGATAATATTTTTTTTTTTTAGGAAAATTCCCTTATTGACAATATTAGTTATATTATCACATTCTCAATGAGTGAAACGGCTTTCCTTGCACACCATACAAAGACGTGTACCAAATTTTAACTGATTTTACTACATTTTCTATCAAAAATCAGGTGCAAATTGCAAAATATCCTAGAATAAAAGGACACTAAACACTCATCTTGTGACACTTAATACCATAGAAAATCAACTACACTTTCCTATAATAAAGCCAGTAAGTTATGTTGATAAAAGATAATTTTAGGTTATTAAAAATATAGAACAAATATAATAAATATAGAACAAATATAAATAATTTATTAATATAAAATTACTTTATCATTCACGCTAAACATTTAATTTACATTTATCAAATTTATAACAAACAAAAGCCACATTCTTTTGTATTTTTTAAGGATAAATTAGCAAATAAACAGGATATAACAGATAATATAAGATTATTTTTTTATGAACATAAATGTTTGATCAATAGAGTTCGAGGCTTTAACTTCAAATTTTAAGATTTAACTTAAAAATTAGCTAAATATTTAAACTATGGAGTACTAACTTATAAACAAACAATTTTCTCTTATAAATGAAATTCAAATTACCACTCAAACCATCCCTTCTATCAATTGTGTGCCTGAAGTCTCACGTAAAAAGAGTTTCGTTGGTATTGCCAACATGAAATTAGTATAAGGGGAGGGGGGGACGCAAAATTTGGATCTTTTTTAGTAAATCTTTAATTATAGAAAATTAAACACTTTCCACAAGTGTTGTATTTTTATAATCTACTCTTCAATACCTTTCATTTGATACCCTACTCAAAATGTTTTAAAAATATTTTTTTCCCGTGAGGAATTATTCACCATTTTGGATTTCCAGTTAATCAAATCAAATTGCTATTCTCATTTTTTCTTTGGCCCAGCAGACCGCACTTTTTTATATGTTTCTATATTTTTAATAACAGCAGAAATATAGTTTTAGGGGTGGGAGGACACGGAAAATTTCGATGTTTTTTTGACAAAATGGCATGGAAATTAAACTCTTTTCTCAAGTGTAATATATTCTAGTAATCTACTTTTCAATACCTTTCATTTGATACCACACTAAAAATTTAAAGAAAAAATTCGCGTGACGTGAATTATCCATAATTTTGGATTTTAACAGCTGATAATTTTGAGTTTGCTATATTTTTCTTGCGTGCGCGTCAAAACGATCTTTCATACTGGAAAGTTTCAAGTTTTTACCTCTTTTGATTCAAAAGTTATTGGAACCGTACGCAGAATGACAGACAGACAGTTAGACACAGAAACGAAACTATAAGGGTTTCAATCTATAAAGCAAAATTCTCAATCTAATAAAAAGCAATAGCCTCACTGACAAAAATACATACCAAATCTTAAATCCATAAAAAATTAATAAAAAATAGCAAACCCATCTAAATAATAAAAAAAAGCGTTGCTCACTACAGTTAGTAATAATCCTACCCCAAAAGACCCAACGGATAGCGTAGAATATTACAAATCTCTCATATACATACAATGCCTGTAAGAACAAAGCCAAAAAAAATCTAAGAATTTGACTGTAATAGAATAAAATTTGGTTTTGAAATTTTAAAACAGGCTCCTAAGATATCAACAAGTATTATTCTGCCATCTTAAAGAAGCAATAGTAATTCAAAATAAAATTCCCGCCACAATAATAAATAAGTTTTAAATGAATAAAAATTAATTATTTTAATAGATCAAACAAAATAAAATGATTATATAAATTTAAAAATAATACGTCACTTTATCAAAAAATAATTTTCCTATTTTCCCTTGTAAAAAATAGGAAGGTTAAAACAAAAAATTGGTTGGTCTGGTAATTGTTATTAATTTAGATGAAATAAATGTTCTGGATGTTATTAGTAAAAAAAAAAAAGAAAAAGAAAAAGAAAAGTACATTGCAAGACAAATCTAATTTCATTGAAAGATTACGACGAATTCATGTTTAATAATGTAATTGACTACTCGGCATTACCGCTATGTTAAAAACTGTTTCTTATGTACTCTCGTCTGCAAAGTTTGAAATTCACTGTCGTTAATTAACAACCCACGATTTTATAACAAGTAAATATGATGCTTCAGGTACGTATATGCCTCGGCGGAAGCGAAATATAACCGAATGTTCGTCAACTAAGATGAAAAGTTTTAGTTTTAACTACTTTCCCTTAACGACCCACACCAAGACGAGTTATATAAAAAAAGTCACAAACCAAAGAAAACACCTTGATTTAATGTAAAAATGAAATAATATATATCTTTCATGAGTTATTTTCTAAAAAAAAGAAAAGTTATTTTCTAAGACAAAGAAAAATAAATAGTCTGCCAATTAGTGTGGCACATAGCTTTCTCGTGTCCTATCGCCTACTTAAAAGATGTTTACCTCCAGCAGGGAGAAAAAGTGAACTTTCCTTCCTAGTTTACAAGGAGGGAAGTTACTCATTGCACCCGGTCGGGTTAAAAAGGGAGTAATGAAAAATAAGGGAATCATGAACTTTCATGATTCCCTCCAGCGCCCTTGATAATACACAAGTAAATAAGGTTGATGCTAATACACATTTCGTTTACTTACTTTTGTTTAATGTCTAAATCTATAATTTCATCTTTACACATGTCATGTAACCTCCATAACGGTTGCCATAGTGAAACAAACAAACAAGTTAAAAGTGTAATCATAATTTCTAAATGTAGATAAACTAATCCATATGTAAATACATCAGTCGTCAATACCATTCAATACACGACACGGCTTCCTGCTGATTCTCCTATTTAATTTTAGCATTAAAATTCAAATAATTAATATCAATAATTTAATTTTAACGTGACTAAACTAATTTAGAGTATTGTTAATATTATAACTAACTTTTTCTTTTTTTAAATAAACATAAAAATATGCATTTTTTGTTGAATAAAACAATTTATAATTAAAATTTTTCCATATTTTATCTCCCTTCTGGAGGTAAAATCTTGCACGAACCTCAAGAATAAAAATCACTTGCACCCTCGCGATAATTAACTGCCTCGGCTCCGCCTCGGGACTTACACAAATAAAATGATTAATAAAATAATATTTAATGTGAGCAGACGGTTTAAATTGATAAATAAAAAATATATGATGTCGAAATAAGTCCATTTGTGGGCTATACTTTCAACAAGCAAACCAAATTTCTTAAACCTCGTATAAGTACTTTTAAAGATGCGTGTTAGTAAAAATAGGTTTGTGCATGATAGTCAGAAACCAATGGGCACAGAAAGTTGAAATTTGTATAGGTAGGACCAACAATGGGCTAGTTATGATCTACCATCCAAATTTCATTAAATGCGTTCGAGTATAGTTTTTAAGATATGGTGGTTCGCAAAAATGTTAAACGACAGAGAGACACGGAAACAAAAATGTTCATTCATGACTCAAACAGATTCCAGGAATTTTTTAAACGCAAAAATAAAAAATAGTTCGCATTTTAGAACGATCGCAATGCTTCCTTTGCCATCAGTAAGCTCAGAAGCAATAAAAGAAAGTAGTCTGGCACATAGCTTCCTCGCTTATACTTTAACGATATTACAACCCATAATTGTATACATTTTTTTTTCTTCCAAACGGAAGCTAATGTGTTCGCTCACTGAAGAAATTCGACATAAAACAATTTTCTGATGTCTCCGATTTTAAAAATTCCAAGACAGAAATCTGTATCAGATTTCGGGGAACATTTTTGGTCCTGTCTGTCGTCGCAAAACGTTTGCGAGCCAACATATTATCATAAGAACAACTCGTCGAATTTTAATGAAAATTAGATGGTAGGTCGTGATTAACCCATTGTTGGTCCCATGTAAGTTTCAGCCTTCTGCGCCTATTTGTTTCTCTTCCACAAACATATATTTATTTACACCAATAGCTTAAAAAGTACACTTCTGATTTTAAAGAAATGTGAATGGTTTGTCGAATGTAGCCCACAGATGGGCCCATTAAATTTTTTAACACCCTCAGTCAGTTAAAACCTCTTAAAGTGGATTTTCTTTGATGAAATAGGTGTAAATGTGTCTGCTGATCCATTTTTCTCTGACTTCTTTATGAATGGGGCATTAAAAAAATCTCACTGACCTATTGTACAAGAGACATATTTTTCTGAATCTATTTTTTTGTTTTTATAGTAATATAGACGGCATGCTTTTCCGTTTCATATTCTAATTTGACTGATAAGCCTAACCTCATGAATAGGTTATCTGTACAGGAGCTTTTCGCTAGGTCGGAGAGAACTGTATTTATATACTCTATACTATATAATACTCTCTCTATATATATATACACACTATATATACTCTCTATATAATATACTCTATATCTATACTCTAGAATCTAGAATCTAGAGCATTGTACTTCGTTAACACATTGAATGCAATGTTTACTTTTGTAATAATTTGTTATTAACCAGAATGCAGTAGGCAAATAAATAAAAAGGATAATATGTATCTAGTTAGTTGGTAATATGCTTAAGTTTTCACAGTGTATCAGCAAAATTAAATGCGAATAGTGTCAAAAGTAATTTCTATTTTAAAAAAATAACTCTAGCTTAACATCCATGATAGCATAAATTATTCATATGGCAAAACTTATTAGTAACCTTATTTACAATGAAAAAAAAAAGATTTGTTTAACCCTGATAGGTAGAGTACAGGGATATAATACGAGGAAGCTGAGTGAAGTTGAATGTCAAGGCGAAGGCACTCTATATACTGTCTCATGTCGACCTTACATATCACTATAAGATTATATTTCCCTCCTTAATAAACTCACTTCACTTGCCTCCTTTTTTTCCTTTTCCTCTCGATTATTTTTATACACATAATTGTTATTGAAGCAAACGCCACAGTCAATAACACACAAATTAATGTGTAACCAGCCATACTTTTATAATTGTTAATTCAAGCGAAATACATAAGAGTATTAAATTTAAATTTAACTTACTATTGCTTTCGAGCTTAATGAAGGTAATTGAAGCATTGTGATCCGATTTCAAAAATTCCTGGACAGAAATATGTTTTAGAAGTCAGGGAAAATTTTTGGTCTAGTGTCTGCCTGTCGGTCGATCTGCTTCATACTTTTTATTTCTACAAATCCAGAATTTAAAAATTCCAATGCAGAAATTCGTTTTAGACATCAGGGAAGTTTTTGGACTGTCTGTCGGTCAACATTTGCGAACCACTATATCTTAAAAACTACAGGTCCGGTTTTAAAGAAATGTGAATGGTAGGTCATAACTAACACATTGTTGGTTTCATATAATGTTCAACTTTCAGTGCCGATTAGTTTCTTTCCCACATAGGTACCCAAAAAATTTTTTTTATTAATATCTATATCTTTGAAAGTACTCATCCTTTGTTAAAGAAATTTGGGTGATTTGTCGAAAGTAATTTTAACAGATTTAAAATTAAAGAGGGAAACAATTAAATTAATTAGACAATAAAGGGTTGTAAAATCATAATATCAATAAAGTTCGCGATAGGATGCGAAGAAGCTATATGCCACACCAATTGACAGTCTATTTTATTATAAAAGAATTCAAATTTTAGCTTTAAATTAGTTTGTTATAAACTTTAGTTAGTTTTAAAAAAACTTGTATTTAAGGTTACTGTTATATAAATAATTTTAATTCCTACAAATTTGCTCTTATAAAATTACCTACCGACACAGATTAAATTTTTTTTCTTCCTAGACATTAAATATGATATGTAAAGAAATATAAATTTATATTAATAAAAAATTATAAAAAGGCTTATGTACGAATTATAAATACAAAATGAATAGGCCTCAATATAAATAAAGAATAATTTATTCATGTGACTGTTTGGAAAACTTCCAAAATTATTTTTATAATTTTTGAATTCACACATCCTCTAAGATAATATTGGGCAATTTGCGGGAAACATAAGTAATAAAAGATAATTTAAGAGCGAAACAAATCAGAACTTCAAAATAATAATGCATTTACTAAAAAGATAGTAATAAAAATTGTCTAAATAGTTACGATCTTTTAGTTTATTTTGTGAAAATGGTGTCCTTAGACTAAAACAAAAAGTAACAGTCATAGATAATTGAAATTATATGACCCAAGAATATATATATATATATTTTATTAAAAGTTGCCCTTATAATGTTGTTTTCAATTCGATAAAAATAATAAACAGCAAATGAGATATATGTAAAAATTGTAAAAAAAATCCCTAGAAAGTTCCTAGATGTACATGTACATCTAACACAGTTTTACAAGTTACGTCGTTATACATTTTTACACCGCCTCTTAGAATGCAGATCAAAACTCAATAAACATATCAAACATGCATGCATCTACTCGCATGCACCTATGTGCACATAGGTGCATTGTGTACCTTATTGCAGTGTGCAAAAACACGTTGATACATTGCTGATGTGTTTTGCCAGCCAAGCAAGAATGGCGGAATGAGAGCACGCTCGTCTCTGATAATCCCTATATCTGATCTTCTTGATCTGGTATAGGTCCAGAGATGTGGGCGTCGTCGGGCCACTGATGAGTCGGACTGATGAGTCGGGCGTCGTCGGGACTGATGAGTCGGACGCGATAAAACTATGCAGGACATGGCGTAGTGCCGAGTCTTCTTTTGACATAATTTCTGATGTTGGAACAGTTCCTATGTGCCCCGCGTGCGTGGCTGACTAACATTAATGTAAACCCACTTAAAGAATAGCTAGAAACAAAGAGAATTTAAATGTGGGTACACTTGTAGCTTTTGACTTGTAACCGAAGGGTAAAGTTTAATTATTTAAACAAAAAAACTGATTACACCACTTTATTATGAAGGATTTACAAGTTTGGTTTTATGATTTTTTTCGTATCTCCATCGTTTGTACCTTAAATAGATCTATATTTTTTTTATTTTTTACTTAGAGCTCTCATAGGGTCAATTGTTAACCGATTTGATTTCTGATAGGGCGTTTAAATCTCACACTATTGCTATTGAAACAATTTGCTACTATTAATTTTAGATATTTTTAAATCCACTGAATTAGTTTCGATTTTGTTTGTTTATTTGTGGCGGACTGTCTTCAAAATCTTTGATGGATTAATTAATCATTTTCAAACAACATCCAATTGGAAACTTGGCACGTATACTCTGTTCTGTAATATAAAAACACTATTAAATTTTAGGCTTATTATTATTATATATGTAATATTTAATAAAGTATTTATAACCCTAAAACAGAAAATAATCCTAAAAACTAAACATTTTGCTTTCTTGAGGGAATTTTTTTCTCTGAAAGTTGTAGAGTAAAAATACAAAAAAATAATATTCAAAATATTCTTATTTCTTGCAAATTTACCACAACATTATTAAAACCCTAACCCATAAAAACAAAGTTTTTATGGGTTAGGGTTTTAATAATGTTGTGGTAAATTTGCAAGAAATAAGAATATTTTGAATATTATTTTTTTGTATTTTTACTCTACAACTTTCAGAAAAAAACATTCCCTCAAGAAAGCAAAATGTTTAGTTTTTAGGATTATTTTCTGAGTTATATGATGAGATTATTCAAAAGGAAGTATGTACTCGAAATAATTCTGGGACGCCTGGGTTGACTGACTCATTACAATCTAAGCGAGGTCAGACATGGGAATCAAACAGTGTTCAGACATCTCAGCACGTTACTCACTCGTATATCCGAAGTTATCCCTGTTCAAGACGCACACTAGTGAAGTCCAATGCCAATCTAGTACACTACTCAAACCTTCTCTACATGTGCAAATAAGTTGAGTAGAAAACTGCTATGCTCAATAAAGAACACATTATAGAATCAGCATATAAAGTCTATATATTCATTGCTAGTTTACATTTGGAATACTTTCTCATTTAGTGAAAAAGATAGTTTTACAATTTTCATCAATCAATTAGATTTAACTGAAACAAATCAAATTAATGTATATAATTTTATAACTTAGTCCTACACTACCTAGTCTATTTGTAAACAAAAACTATAACCTTACGCTGGTGACTGAGTAATGCACTGTTTCCACCCAGTTATCGTTAAACAGCATCCTCCTCTAAAGAAGGAGCGTTCCCAACAGGGTAGAAAATGCCGGGAACTAAGCTCTTCATTAAGCTGTCACCTATGGAAGAACTACAACAACACGTAGAGACTATTTTCGGATGCCTACTTAAGAGAATAATATCAAACAATGATTATGTCATCTAATCATCTCTTCGGCAGATGTGAAATATTAGTTAGTATTATAACTATACAGGGTGGGCCAAAAAAACCGTACTTTTTTTAACACTTATAGCTCAGCTTCTGTAGTAGATAGAGATATAGGGTTTGCGGGGTCTGAGTCTGAAAACTACATTCTTCTTATTTAAATTTCATATCTATAACTTTAAAAACGATTAGGAGAAAGCCACGCAATGACATTTTGAAATAGGGTCTTACAAAAAGTCTTAGTGTCCGGGTAGTAATCGTTGTTTGGGACTGTAGTTTTGATAGAATAAATTACCATATGGTGGAGGGGGGAGGGGGGTTCTTAGTATGTAAGTGGGAGGAGTTCCTCAGTGTTATAACAAACATTGAAGATCTGATAAGCACAATGTTGCCTGAAGTCTGGGTATTTCTCTTGCAAGGATTGAATTGTTTACAAGGAGCGATTGGATGGGGCACCACCTTGCAAAACGTGTAATTTGGCATTTGATCTTCAATTTCAGGTAACATTTTAGTTAACACATCTTCAATGTTTGTTATAACACTGAGGGACTCCTCCCACTTACCTACAAAGAACCCCCCCCCCCCCCATCACCATATGGTAATTTATTCTATCAAAAGTATAATACCAGACAAGATTACTACTACCCGGACACAACGACTTTTTTTAAGACCCTATTTCAAACAGTTATTTCATGGCTTTTAACCAATAGTTCTTAAAGTTATAGATATGAAATGTAGTTTTCAAACCCCGCAAACCCCATATCTCTATCTACTACAGAAGCTGAGCTATAAAAGTGTTCAAAAAAGTTCGGTTTTTTGGCTCACCCTGTATATTCTGAACAATAGAGTATAGCCTTATTGTGATACTCGTGAACTATGTACTTGGAAGTGCAATTCGAATACGATATTAAATTCTTCAAGAAAAATTGAAAAACCAAGGACCCTTATATTTTTCCTGCGTGTGTCTGTCCGTCCGTCCTGTCGCGTGCTCTCACGGCTACACCTTTCGTCTGATCACTTTGAAATTTGGTATGTATGTGTCTTGTACCTACCCACATATTTTAAAAATATAGCGACTTAAAAAAAATATTTTTCAAAAAAATTAGGGTAAAAAACTTTAATTTTTTTTTTTTTTTTTTTTTTTTTTTTTTTTTACGACACCGTTGAGGGGTATCATATGAAAGGGTACGTCGAGCTGATTACAAAAATATATAATTCTTTACATATAACTTTGATAGGGCGAGCGTAGGCCCCCCCTCTATCTCACTTATGTGAAGTGCAAAAAATCTGAAAAAATTCCTGAACATATTTCGACCAAAAGTAAAGATAGCACTTTTTGGAAATTTCGAAAAAAATATTATTTTATTTTTTATTGACAAAATACATTTTTTTAATAATTATGGTCTTTTCGACGTATTTATATGGTTGTAGTCCGGTTCAGTGGCAAAAAAATACTTTATCAGAGTGAGTTTTGAGAATATCAGACCCTTAGAATAGTTCAAAGTAAGCTTTTTAGCATTTTTAAAAAATCACAGGGAAGTACTTGCGTCCAAGTACTTTTTAGGGTTTTGTAGAAGATTAAGCATGCCCGTTATGTAATTATGATTTTATTCTTCGATCTCAAGGGTCCGGGTTCGATCCCCCGGGGGGTCACAATGTTTTTCATCGGTAATTACGACTAGAAAAATTCATTTTTTCAGACCATTTCCATCGCTTCACCATAAGGTATAACCATGAATTATTTAGAAATTTTAGGACCACCCGTTATATAGTGGTAGGGGAGGAGGGAAATTTTTGGGGCTATATTTTGACTTATAAAATTAATAAAGAATGAAAAATTTAAAAAAGCAAATATATATTTGAATCCTACTCTTCACCAGCTTTCATATGATACCTAACTCAAAATTTTACAAAAATAAAATTTTTGGCGCACTTCAAATTTTCGCGCCCAAAAGTGGCAATTTTTAAAAATATGGGATGAACTCCCGGAATTTTCATTGCCCCACAATAAGGCATTAGCTCGAATTATTTCGAAATTTTAGGACCAGCCGAAGTATAGTGGTGGGGGGGGGGGAAATTTTTTTTGGGTATATTTTGATTTATTTACCCAATAAGGAATGCAAAATTTACAAAAGCTTATATATATTTGCGTCCTACTCTTAAGCAGATTTCATTTGATACCCAACTCAAAATTTTAAAAAAATAAAATTTTTGGCGCACTTCAAATTTTCGCGCCCAAAATTGGCAATTTTTTAAAATTTGGGATGAACTCCCGGAATTTTCATCGCCCTACAATAAGGCATTAGCATGAATTTTTTCGAAATTTTAGGACCAGCCGAAGTATAGTGGTTGGGGGGGGGGAATTTTTTTTGGGTATATTTTGATTTATTTACCCAATAAGGAATGCAAAATTTACAAAAGCTTATATATATTTGCGTCCTATTCTTCAGCAGCTTTCATTTGATACCCCACTCGAAAATTAAAAAAAATATAAATTTTTGAGTTAACAACATTTTTGCGAATTGCGCATGCGCATATTTAATTTTGAACTTCTGTATATTTTTCCTGTGGTTGGGTCAAAAAGTTGCACCAGTATTTCAAATTTCAGCTCTTTAGCTTAAACGGTTCGGGCCCTATGAACCAAAGAGCGACGGACAGACGGACACATCACCCTCGGCCATAAGGGTTTTGAGAAGAATCTACAAAACCCTAAAAACACTGTGTATACACTTTACAGTTAAACACTATGTAGTGTGGCCTACGGACCCTCGCTGTGTGCTGACTAGCACACACTTGATCTGTTTATATATTTTAAGTTTAGCACTTTTAAACACTGGTAATTAGGCTAACCGGTATAGTTTCTACATTGAAACAGGCTGTTTCTTAACAGCAGTAATTGGCAAGATGTATTCAGTCGTGAAAACATTGCTCTAATGCTTAGAATAGCCAGACTTAATATGATCTTTATGATGTTTTATGATCTTATTATGGCGGATCTTTTCTAACCCTGACTACTGTAGGACCTGAACATTGAAAAAAACCTGATGAAAAAAAATGTTAGGTTAAGGTTTCCACAATAAGTATCGACGTTACCAGAATTCATTGAATGACGGGGTTCACGAAGACGGTATTATCATTGATTCAGAGAGTAAAAGTATTTATTTTTGGATTTCAGTTTTCATTCCACGAGCTACCTCAAGACTTAAAATGGGTTTGATATCACTAACGTTTCCATGTTAACAAAATGTGGTAGAATTGGAAGGCAAAGTCAAGAAATTAGGTCCACAGATGAGCACCTTCTGTTAAATCCATGAAATTAGAAACAAATATATAGAGGTAACTAGTAAAAAGGGATTTGAACAAATGGAAATACAGTATGCCCCATATACTCGTACACCTATTGTTAGGGGTCGCATAAACAATACTAAGGTGTAATATGTAACATTACACCATCCCACTTTTTATTTTTTAATTTTAAGACTTTATTAGTGATCATAGAAAACACAAAGTTATCGCTGAAGTATTAGAGGTCCTGCGTTTCTCATTAGACCTGGTAGACTGGATGCTTACGCACCAAAATTCTCGGCTTATAGTTAGTAGTACTCACCAAAATATGGTTGTAGTTTCGATTATTCAGCTTTATCAATCCAACTAGACTTAGGTGACAAGTAGAAATTTAGTAAAATTAGCAGATGGAACTCTGATAGAAACATACAAGTCAGGTGCACAATCGCAATGCAATTAAATCGCTAAATGGGGAAAGAGAATATTGGAAGGTAGTAGCGGCTTCGGTTGTTAGGGGTAAAGACAGAGTAAGGTTTGAATATGTTGTTAGTTTAGAAGGAAGGTATCTGGAGTGCCGTTTCCCCGGAGGCTAGCCACAGCCACAGGATGTTAACAAAGTCATTGCACTCTGCACAGAACCCCCATCCCTCTCACTCTTTCATCTATACCCTCCTCTACGTTATTTCTATATAACATCACTCTCTATTTCACTCATTCTTCTTCACTCTCCCTGGTTTTTCTTCTTCCTTCCTTTCCTCTGCAGAGTCTGTCCTCTAAGGTTCTCTTGGTTCCTCTCTTTCCTTCTTCATCAGGGTTCCAGGACACGCGAACTCGAGAGGTAACTGTACTACTGGGCTCCCTTCTACCCTCTCTTTCTCTTCATAGACCGAACTTGGTTCCTCAACTACTCCTCAACAAAATCTTGAATTCATACGACTTAGATTAAGCATACTGTAATTACTTTAATATATTATTTCATGAGTCCAGTCCTTCTAAAACGCTAATGCTTGCTAAATATAATGTGCTAAACTAAATAGATATATATCATCAATCATCATGCATATCTTTGTCCGCGTAAGGTTTAGGTGATGTTTATTTTCTTTTTTAACAATAAAACTTCGACGATTTAAAATTACAGTTGAGACAATTACAGCTTGACAAACTGTATTCAAGTATTTAATATATAACAAACAATTTAATTTCTACAATAAATTGCAGCTTGAATTTTGCCTATTATCAATGTCTTGAATATAATTATATAAATCCTTTTATACTAAAAAAATGTTTTGTACTTGCAATGTAGATATATAAATCATGGCAAATACAAAATGACACTGAATTGTAAGGCAAAATAGTTATTTTATTGATGGCGAATGATGACAAATATTATAAAATGTTACTAAGATAATATATGTCTAATTAGGATAATATAAGTCAATTTTACTAGATGGAGGAAGAAAACTGGTCATTGATAATATATATACATATATCATTTGACGTAAGTGTCTACATGTCTTGCATAAATATTCAACATAGTCATGCATCGGTATATTTGCAACATCAATCTTCATTTATTACCTCAAGGTAATAAATTTTAATGTTTAAATAAATTTAAGTTTGTTCAACAAATATAGGGAAGACCAAACTACCCCACTTTATAACTTCACTTGTCTCCGAATCTTGTAAGCTAAATATGAACCTCTACTAACGAAGCTGCACAGATAATGTGTTCCAGAGGACAATGCAATAATCAGTCATTGTGTAATAATTAAAGAGACATAGCTATTTCCCTCTTTAGGCGTCACTACTCTTATCTCTCTTATCTGAAACTTTTCATCCCAAACCGTACCTACCTGGGTGCCTGAGGTGGCAATGGCCTCACGACCTAATAAGCTAATTGTAAAAACTGTGAAACAAATAATTAAATCGGGTACGGGGTACCTCGGAACTTTTCCTCACTTCGGAGGCCACTAAAGTGGTCTCTTCTGCTGTGAAGCAGGAGGAGGAAGTAGAATTGGGCGTGGTTATACTTGGATGGGTAACTGTTTTGAACAAACTAATTTTTTTATTATAATTTTTCAAAAAAATGTATATATACATTGTGCTTAGGGTTTCGTAGATACTACTACTATTCTCGAAACCCTTATGCCAAGGGTGATGTATTCGTCTGTCCGTCGCTCTTTGGTTCATAGTGCCCGAACCGCTAAAGCTGTTCTAAAAGCTAAAGAGCTGAAATTTAAAACTCTGGCGCAACTTTTTTACTCAACCCTAGGAAAAATATACAGAAGTTAAAAATTAAATATGCGCATGCGCAATTAGCAAAAATGTGGTAAACTCAAAAATTTATATTTTTTTCAATTTTTTAGCGGGATATCAAATGAAAGCTGCTGAAGAGTATGATATACAAATATATATTAAATTTTGCATTCTTTACCTGTTTTATGAGTTGAAATATACCCAAAAAAATCCCCCCCCCCCCGACCCTATATAACGGCTGGTCCTAATATTTTTAAATATTTCGTGCTAATACCTTGTTGCTAATGCTATTTACATTATCATTAATGATTACATTTAATGATAATGTAAATTTAATGAAATTTAAAATTTTACATTACATTATCATTGAATGATAATGTAAATAGCATTACTAATGTATTGAGAATAATATAATAATGATTAATAATAAATAAGGTAATAAAAATAATAGTTTAAGAAGAGAATTTGAGTTATTAGTTAAATTAGTCAGAAGCTGTATACTATTGATTCTCTTATTTTTTATCGTTTTTACATTTATGCGTGTCTTATCTAAAAAAACAAAAACAAAGAAGGAACATTATTATTATTATTATTGTAACTAGTAATTATTGTAACTAGTTATTATTGTTTGTATTATTATTTAAATTTGTAACCATTAGTAATTTGTGTAATGAAGAGATAATAAAGGCTTTATTATTATTATTATTATTATAATACCTTATTGTGGGGCGATGAAAATGCCGGGAGGGCATTCCTAATCTTAAAAACTGCTAAGTTTGTGGGCACACATGTGTGGTGCACCCAATTTTTTTTTTAATTTTGAGTGGGCTATCAAATGAAAGCTGTTGAAGAGAAGGATACAATAAACTAAGTTCAAGATGGCGGAAAATGTTGATTTTCCGGACGGTACAACTAGAAGTAAGAATGATTTTTCTGCCAAGTTTCAACTCTCTAGGTAAAATACCCTGGATGATAACACACATTCAGACGTCATGCTGAAAACCACTCAGGAGATCTTAAAGACACCCAAAAACGGATAATTCAGTTGAAATATCGAAACAAATTTTTTGGGTGAAAACATAACTTTTCCAACCATAGGTGAAGAAAAGTAATATATATATATATATATATATATATATATATATATATATATATATATATATATATATATATATATATATATATATATATATGTTTCTTAAAAATTATTATCGTCAAATAAAAAAAATTAATAATAAAAAATATGAGATATGAATAAATAATACAGTACGTCGTTAATCATATAGCATAGTCGTTAATAGTTGTACTCAGGAAACTATACAAATTGATAAGTGGTCTTAGCTTACTTACTTACTCCTCGGCGCTACGGTCCGTGAAGGGCCCTGGCCGCCAAAACATAGCCTCGCCACTCCTCCCTATTCTGCGCACGTCTCCTCCAGGAGCGAACGCCCAACCTCCTCAGGTCGTCTTCGACATCCTCCATCCATCTCCTTCTGGGTCTGCCCCTTCTTCTTCCACCTCCTGGTCTTCCATCCATCATCCTCTTAGGCAGTCTGCTTTCCTCCATGCACACCACATGTTCTAACCATCGTACTCGTCCTGATTTTATAAAGCTAACAATGTCTGGCTGATCGTATAAACCCACCATTTCTTGATTAGTGCGGAATCTCCAAACACCATTCTCGCAAACTGCTCCGTATATTTTCCTTAAGATTTTTTGCTCCCATCTTCTTAGGTATACAATGTATTTTGGACGAAAGTTAGCAGAAACTTTTAAGTCGGGAATCTCTGACTTGGTCTTCAACACTCTCTCGTTGGTTACATAAAATAATTTATAACGAATAAACCATTAAATGATCTAAATCAAACATGATTTATGTTCGTGTGAGGAGGATCGTGAACCCATTTTGACCTTGCATCCTGGAATAACCCCAACTTAACGAATAGTAAATAAATAAATAAATATCATAAATGCATTCCACGTAAGTTAATTCATTAGTAAATCGGTCAAGTGCTCTCTAGACACACGAAGGGGTCCGTAGGCCTCAGGCAATTTAACAAAGAGGACAAATTCTCTAACCAGCATCTTCGGCCCAGCCTAATCAAGATGGCGGCCATTTAAAATTTGGTTTCAAGTTTCAGCTATAACTTTGGAACCATTTGTTATAAGGACGTGATACAAATGCATTTATATGCATTTTTAGCGTCGAAACGTAATGAAATGACTCCGAAGTGTCTAGCCCAATCCGTTCCAAAAATAATAAATATTTAAGATTTTTTTTTTTTGGGGGGGGGGGAGGAAACTTAGTTCCTCACAAAATATGCGATGTATGAAAAAGTACAAAATCGAAACCAATTATACATTTGTACTCAGGGGGTCCTCCTCTTTCATTTAACACTCCACATGGTGCATTTAAGTTAGTTTTGAGGAATGACTTTTTAGGGTTTCCCTATAATTTTCCATTGATTGTTATTACACATAACATAACTGCAAAGTAAAATATTTTTGTGTTGGGTTTTTCGAAGATCAGGTGGGTTACAGCCAGAGAGACGAACAGACAAGGGCAGGAATATATAAGGGGGTCCGTGCTAAAGTGGGCCAAGACCATTTTTTGAAAAAAATGAGATAGAGATATATTCTGAAAGCTTATACTGTATATTTTAATAGGGTTAGAGTGTTATAATTGTTAGTACCATGGGAAACCCACAGAATGCAGTAGTTTCAATGAGCACTGAAGAATTTCTATTTGAATTTGCTCTGAAGTTTCAGAGCAAATCTGAACCAAGTCACAGTAGCTTCCATTTGAAAAGTCATAAATTGGATTTTTTTAATGTATCAACCTAAAATCTGTAAAATATATTTATTAATGAACTAAACTATAGAATAATCGAATTAATTAAACTTTATAATGTAATAGTAATTAGCACTGAGTAAATTCACAAAAGTGTCTGTAAGTCAAAATCAAATTTGATGGAGTTGGTCCACTTTAATACTGAACCCCCCGTATAAGGGTCCTCGTTTTTGGCTACGGACCCTAATAAGAGGATTTCATGGGAGGTATTTCTTCGAAGACAGAGACGCAAAATATTTGGAGTATGCCACTGGGTCTAACCTACCTCCTACCTAACGTTCTTCGGTTACCATAATTCACATATCACAAAACCTATTCTCAAATTCCATAGTAGTCAAAGTCAAAAATAAATGGCTATATAACTTATAACTCAACGTCAAGGCTGGTAACATAACTCTCGTTCAATTATTTTCTCTGTAAATCTATGCTATAAAAAAACCAACATCTTTTATACTTATAAAATATACCTAAAATGGTGATATTTTATGTCCATTTATTATCCTTAAAAGTAGCTTAACGTAACTTTAAATTGTATTAATTGCTTATTATAAACTATATAAGACTAATTATTTTAGAGTTTGCTTAGGAAAATAGATGTTTCAAACCGTTACTCGATTATACTTTCGTGGAAAAAAGGCGAGGAATAATTAATTTTTATCGTTATCCCACCCAGAAAATAATAATTCTGTTATATACTTGAGAGCGGAGAGACTTAGATGGTGGGGGGAGGGGAATATTGGTAGTGGGGAAGAGAGGTAACTGACCTAGCTCAATGTGCTAGGCAACCCCGCCCACGTCAAGCTAGACACCTTCTACACTAGCTCCACTAGATAATACATGCTTTCACTGCCTTGTCTTCACTCACTCAGGAAAAATAACTACAGATTTCTTCCTTTTTTTTCACTTTATACTCAAACCTGTTTATATTCTTGCTGATTATGAAAGGGCTTTCGTTTCTTTAAATTAATTCTATTAAATAAACTGTTCTGTAACGTATTAAAAGAGAAAACAGATTAATACACTTCATAAGTTTATTAAGTTATAGGTTACGACGTATTAGTTGTAGATTACCCTTTTTTTCTTAATTTTCTTTTCTATTTGAACTATAGGGCATTAAATAAAATAAAACGGCTACTTCAATTTGCGATAATTCACCTCCTCTTGAGGAATAGGCTTTTAAAATTGCTAGCCTTCTTAACATACAATTTTTTAATTTGAACTATATATGTAATATATACTTTCTCCAGCTACCTGTGGTCTACATGTTATCTGTTTAATGCCCTTGTTAAGATTGAAAATCAGTTTTCTTTCTTGAAATGTAGTTTCTTTTAGTTGTTTCCAATAATCCTCCCCATTTTGCGATATTTCGCCTGCCCTACAGACCAAAAAGGAAGAAAGTTATGTGACTTATACCGATATGATTTAAACAAAGACAAATATATGTACATTTGGTACAACTGATAAGATAAGTGATAAAGATAAGTGTTCCATTGAGAAAGATATAAGTCAATATATGGGCTAATGTGTTTCAAATAGAACGAATTTCTAGAATCAAGAAGAGGTAATGATTCGTTTTTATAGAAATTTGATAAGGAAAGTTTTTATTCCAATTTTAATTATGGGTCTTTTAACCATCCCTCTTATTGCATCATCTTTATCTTCACAATCTTCCTTCAACATCCTCTTCCCCCATATATTCTTCTACTTCTTGCTTTCTTCCTTCACTCTAGACTCTATGAGTTCAATTCGACTCTAGGAGATCTATATTCTTCTTCTGCTGATGATGGCGTATAGCCGAAACTGGTCCAGTGATCTTCAGATCAAGCAAGTGTCGACGGTAAGTACCTCTTCATTTAATAATAATTTTAACTTGTAACTGTGTCATTAAAATTATTATTGAGAAAAGAAAGACTAATATAAAAGTTGAACTTTACCTCCGAGAATCCGAGCCCAAATCGCTATGTTTAAGCCCCAGAGAGAGAGAAAGTGTGAGAGAGAGAGAGAGAGAGAGAGAGAGAGAGAGAGAGAGATTGGGAGAAAGAGAGACAGAGAGAGACAGAGAGGAAAAAGAGAGAGAAAAAAAGAGAGAGAAAAAAAGAGAGAGAGAGAAAGAGAGACAAAAAGTGAGAGAGAGAGAGAGAAAGAGAGAGACAGAGAGAGAGACAGAGAAGAGAGAGAGAGAGAGAGAGAGAGAGAGAGAGAGAGAGAGAGAGACAGAGAAGATAGAGAGAGAGAGACAAAGAGAGAGAGAGAGAGAGAGAGAGAGAGACAGAGAGAGAGACAGAGAGAGAGAAAAAGAGAGAGAAAAAAAGAGAGAGAAAAAAAGAGAGAGAAAAAAAGAGAGAGAGACAGACGGAGAGAGAGAGAAGTAAGTCTAACCATTGTGCGACAGAAGAAGAATGATTTTAATCCAGCGAAATCCAATAAATTGAAAATTCCAGAAAAAACAAACTATTTTAAGATAAATAAATTACACAAATATATTATGCGCGGGCAAATTGAAAAAACGAAATGTCATTACTCATTACAATTTATCTGTCTCCCGAGATAAATAGTAATGAGTCTCGTGACATTCGTGGCACATAGTTTTCGTCACTATACCAGTGATATTTTAAATGCGTACAGAATATTTTAAATAATATTGTTGTGGATATGCATAGCCGAGTGGTTAAAACAAGTTAGTGTTGAAACGAAAAAATAATAATAATATACTTTACCCGAATAGCTTATCAAACAAAGATCTGATAATAATTAATGAAAACAGAATGTTAGACCACATAATATTTAAATGTATTCGTTTGTAATCTATATTTTTAAACCATGCATCTTCAGGTGGAAAAATAAACTTAAGTTCAAATTAAGTTACAAATTATAATCAGCCGAATAATGGATAACATAATCTGTAATTACAATTCAATTAAATATCACAAGACATACATCGAACGATAACAGTTTATTTATTTTAAAAACACTTGTTCATTTAAATTATCAGCTAAAGATAAAATAAACAAATAAGTCAGAGTTTCCTTAACTCGTACGTTAAGGAAAGGATACGTTCCTTAAGTATAGATAAATGATTAAATTCCGATTAATTTTTGCTTCCGAGCTTACCGAAGCTAATGAAAGCAACGTGATCGTTCTGAAGAACAAAAGTATTTTATATATCCAATTTCTAAAATTCCAGACATCAGAGAAAATTTTTGGTTCCGTGTCTGTCTGTCGCTCAATTTTGGCAAAACAACATATCTTAAAAACTACTCGCCTGATTTCAATTAAATTTGGATTATAGTTTTCAACCTTATGCGTCCATTTATTTCTCTTCCACATACGCACAAACTATATCTTCGAAAGTACTCTTCTGTTATTTATGAAATTTGGATGGTTTGTCAAAAGTAGCCTGCAGATAGCCCCAGATTAATTTCAACGGTCTGCGCTCTTTAACTTTTGCTTAGTAAATACTTTAATTCATGTAACAAAATCTGCCAATTAGTGTGGCTCATAGCTTCCTTGCTTCTTATTTCGTATACTTTAATGGTTTTATCCTTCTACAACGTAAATTCATGTAAAAAGTTAAAAACATTTAAAAAAATAAAAAAATGGGGGAAACAATTAAATAAATTAGACCACAATGGCTTTTAAAAGCATAAAATCAATAAAATACGTGATCGAGGAAGCTATGTACCACAATAATTGGCAGTCTATTTTATTATCTTTCCATTTTTCTTCCGAGCTTACCGAAGGTAACGGAAGCTATGTGATCGTTCTGAAGAACGAAAGTATTTTTTATCTCCGATTTCAAAAATTCCAAGACAGAAATCCGTTTCAGACACTAGGGAACATTTTGGTCCCGTGTCTTTCTGTCGGTCTGTCACTCAATTTTTGCGAACCACCATATCTTAAAAACTACTTGTCTAACTACTGTTGTAGTTAGTAGGCAATACTTAGCCCATTGTTGGTCCCATAAATGTCAACCTTCTGCACTTATTTGTTTATCTTCCACATGCTCACAAACATACATTTATTTACACCTATATCTTTAAAAGTAATTATCTGATTTTTATGAAATTTGGATGGGTTGTCGAAAATAGCCCGCAGATAGCACCCGCCTATTTTCAACAATCTGCGCACTTTAAATCGTGCTAAATTAATACGTCACTATGCTATAATGCCGCATGGACTCACTGACTGACATTAATGTTTACCCACTTCCAGAAAAGCTAGAGACTTGCGGTTTGCGCCATTCGACTCGCAACGTCCATATTGTAAACCAAAATAAATATAAATAGTACCCTTTTCCCTCTCCTTCCCCCCTTAAAAAAATTAAAAAGGCCGACATAATTTTTAAGCTTTTAGGGAGGCTTATTGTGGTTAAAGGGTAAGTCGTATTGGAAAACGGATAGCACCAGCGCCAGCGGTAACTGATTTTAAAAGATGTACAACTTTGGTCTTATGACTTTTTGTCGTATCATCATCGGTTGTGCCTTAGATGGTGATAATTTTGGTATTTTTTGGTTTTATTTTTTTCCATTTTTGTCTTTGATTTCAAGTAATGTCAAAGTAAATCTTTTATAATATGATGTATATCGTTGAAAAGCTCTTGAATAGTATATTCATTTTTGTTACGTTTTATTTTGTGTCATTTTTAGTTTTGAGGGGGGTAAAATTGAAATAAACTGTTTATAGAGCGGTTTACATTTCGGCTGCTGTGTTTTGTTTATTAAATTTACTGGTGTAAAGACCGATTATTGTCTAATTTATTATTATCACACGCACTTCTTGCTTCTATGACGTCCTCAGTCATGTTCTCTTTCCACGTTCCAAATGTTTGATTATATTTATCGAGGTATTTTTATTTCTTAAACTGATCTTTTCTTTGTATACTAGATCGCGAGGAAGCTATGTGCCACACTAATTAGCAGAGTATTTTTTTATTTAATAAATTAATTAAGTTTTCTCTTTGAACGTGCGTTGCAAATCAACTTGATTATTATAATTAGAGAAAAATAAGTTCTAAGGAAGTAAAAATCTGTAAATCTTCCTGATTTTGCCTATTGCCTATTAAGATACGCTGTTTTGGCACATTTCTTCTCACAAAATATTGGAAGTATACAGATACCTTCAAAACCGATTTTTGTTAGCGACAAAGAATAACTATGACTTTTTTTTAGATTTTTTCGTTTATTTGTAAAAATTAGAGGGGTACTCAAAAAATATAAATTTTAAAGACTCATGGCGCAAAGATGTACAAAATAAAACCAAATATATATTTGTACCCAGAAAGTTCTCCTCTTTCATTTATCTCCCCCACATGAAGAATTCCACTTAAAAAAAGTCAGCATCTTGTTGGCGAGGGACGATTTTTTGGGACTTTCCATTTTTATTATTGTAGTTATTACTCATAACTACTAAGTATCAAATTTTTTTGATGGGTACTTTCGAAGATTAGGTGCTTTACAGACAGACAGAAAGATGTGCTTTAAGGACAAGAGCAGGAAATCATAAGTAATAAATCGTTTCTACCAACGGATCCTAAAAATAAAAAAATTATTATACTATAATAAGAAAATTAGGGATCGTTGGTTTTCCGAAACTCATGTAGACAGGTAGGCTTCCTCATGTTCTGAAGGTCAAGTATTTGAAATTTCATCAAGCTCAAAGTACAACTATAAATTATTATAAAAGACAAACTAACAAACCAGCACTGACACGTTATACGTATACATAGATTTTGACTCCTTCATTTAACGAATATCTTCTAATTTATTATCTTTAATTCACATAAAATGTGTACAGTAGAATGTGTAAAACAGTGGATGAGACCTCCGGCCCGAATTTGACTTTTACTTTTTTCATTTACTCTTTATTTATTTATTTATTTTCAATATTACAAAGGTAACGGAACCATTGCAATTGTTCTTAAGTTTGATTTTATTAGTGCCTTAAAAAACTACGTTTAATACTTCAGGAACACCTGGAAACACCTGGTATCGTGTGTGTCTGCCAGTCCTTCATTCAACATTTTCCGAACGCCTGAGTAGCGGTCCTGTCAGCTTATGTGAAATTGAAATTAGTTTATATATTATTTTATTGTATATATATTAAAATATATTTTATCTACGATTGATACGAAATATAAACATTATATCTCTGTTTAGATGCGTAGAAAGTGATTATTTACGTACTTGTATTCATTGCGCATGCGCGTCTCATGGTTCTGAAGAATTCCTCTTCTTTACCACGCTAGCGGTAAAGAAGAGGAATTCTTCAGCTTTACGCACGATTAGCGAGTTTGTTTATATTTAACAAAACTAATTTGCTATTCTTTTATTAAAGTAACTGTTTAAATCGAGTTTTTAGTGAAAAACAATGAATGAATCAAGTGGCTTTGACGAAAATGTAGAGAATAATACTCCTCCAGAAATAATTAATTGGACAAAAAATACAACTCAAGATTAATGCCATCTTTATCAAGAGAAGAGACGAACTTACATACAGCAAGTTTATTTTTTTCTGTATTTATTATTTAAATCTAACAATCGTAGATAAAGTACGGTACGCAACTCGTGGGAAAACGGCATTTTGCATTGCTCGTGTGGTTCTACTACCCTCGCTGTCGCTCGGGTGCAAACTCCACACTCGCATGCAAAATGCTACTTTCCACACTTGACGCGTAATGTACTATTATTTAGAGTTTCTCATCTTCTTATTGTTATCTTATAATTGGAACTTACGAGAAAGTCTGGTTAAAATATACCTCGAAGGTTGGAGAATAAATAAAAAAAACCCAGTTAATTTTAAAGTCACTTGTTTGATATTGACTGAAAATTTGATGGTACGTCAAAGTTGTTAACAACCCATAGATGGTACCATGTTAATTTTAAACTTCAGCGTACATTGCTTTATCTCGCTCGTACAATCTAATGGTTTTAGTATTCAAATTATACTCATTATACTTCATTTAATACTCATGTTCAACTTAAGTTTATTATTCCATCCTCCTCCTTTCTATTCACTTTAGATGCATGGTTCTAAAATAAAGATGACAAAAAAACAAAATGCATTTAAATATCGCAGCGCGTTAAATATCTGCATTTAGAAATAAGTTGAAAAGCCTTGGTTCCGTAACTGAAGAGTATTTCATTTTAGCTCTACGTTACAGAAAATTAGTCATGTGTCTAATGTCAAATTATAATAAAAACTAATATATATATATATATATATATATATATATATTTTAACAATGTAATACCGTGTTTTTGCACACTGCAATAAGGTACACAATTTGTGATAGTGAGAGACACCAAGGGATGTGCCACTCGAAAATGGCACATAGGAACTGTTCCAACATCAGACTTACGTCATCAAGATGTTGGCTCGGCATTACGCTATGTCATGCATCGTTTCGTCGCGTCCGACTTATCAGGGGCCCGACGATGCCCACCCAACTCTGGACCTATACCAGATCAAGAAGATCAGATACGGGACTTATCAGAGACGAGCGTGCTCTCACACCGCCATTCTTGCTTGGCTGGCAAAACACATTAACAATGTAATACCGTGTTTTTGCACACTGCAATAAGGTACACAATTTGTGATAGTGAGAGACACCAAGGGATGTGCCACTCGAAAATGGCACATCCCTCGATGACGTAAGTCTGATGTTGGAACAGTTCCTATGTTATAAAAAATATAACTAAATACATATAAAACTAAGATTACCGCTAAGGCGGTAACAAATATAAATAAATGTGGTCTGAATAAGTTTTCCATCCTAGGTTCATTTATTATAATCAAATTTTGTTTCATAAGCTATTTAAGCAAACTTTTTTTTATTTTAAATGATTTTTTTATTTTTTATTTTTTTTTTTATTACTTTTCTTTTGTTTCAACACTGACCACTCGGCCGATCCCTAACTATTTTATTTAATATATTCTGTTTTATTTCGCTTGCATAATACATCATAAATGTGTTATGAAGAGTGGAGTATCTGTATTTCTAAGTAACTTATATTTTTGTAAAAACAAATTAAATATTTTTCCTACTAGCGGCAGCAAAATTACGCATTATTGAACTGTTTTTAGGCATGAAAGTTAAATTTCTCTGAGGTTTCAAGAAAACTTTACAATACGCAGCAAAATACGATTTTGCTGCCTAGGCGGCAAAATCGTATTTTGCTGAGGATTTTTCCAGGCTAAGCCACGCCCACATTCCCCGCTACAACAACAACCTTTTCTATTATATTATCTTTAACCTAAATTATTTGAACAATTTACCTTAAAAATATTACGAATTTATAACAAAAGGTCTATAAATACTTATCATAGATTATATTTATAAAATAGAATGGAGTAAAAAGATAAAAAAGAAATAAAAATATTACAAAAAATAGTAGGTCTTAAAATAATCATAAATAATTAAATTAGTGGCAACACTGCAGCTCGTCTATTGTTTTCATCATTTTGTTTTGTTTTTACGGTATTTCTGTCAATTAATTTTTTATAATTGTAACATTTAACATTGTTGCTTGCTTTTTTTTTTAATTTTAATGGTTCAATAATAGTATTTGATAAGTAAGTAAGTCTTATAAAATTAATATTATTTATAGGAAACATTTTTCTGCCGCCAGTAGGAAAAATATTGTATGCAACAAGGCAGCAAAGGAAACATTTCTGCCTCATATTAATATATTGCCTGCCTCGGCTTCGCCTCGGCAGTCAATCGAATAAATTACCTGCCTCGGCTTCGCCTCGGCAGTTAATTTCCATAGCCTGTCCTCGCCTCCGGCTCGGAGGCTAACTTAATCATTCGTCAGAAAAATTCCATTTTGCTGCCTAGTTACATAAATAACTATTTCTCCACAACAAAGCTAAAACAAATATGTAAATTTTATTAAATTGGTGTAAAACCACGACACTATTAAGTCCAAAAATTAATATTACAAAAATGTTTTAAACTTTTGAGGAGAAATAATCAAATGCGCAGGAGCTGAGTTCGCTGTAAAGAGAAGAAAACCTGTGGATGGAATCAAGGTCAAGGCCCTGCCGAACATTACCCAGGCTTTGCCGTAACAAACCCCCTTCTACTTTTTCCCGATAAATATAGAATGTATTAAACATGACACTAAGGGATATAATATGTACAGTGAGCTGGAGATTTTAAGATTTTTTGCACTTGTAGAAGGAGAGGTGACCTTAACAAAGATTCAAGTTAGGCCGACCTTGAAAAGATGTTTTTCTTTTGTCGTCCAGAAGGCAGTTGTAATGGAACCGATGTGGGAGTGGAATCGTCGGAAAAGAGAGAGCAAGACGCTGTTCATGTTGTGTATGATTAAAAGTAAGAGTATGGAGGAGAAAGTCAAGGTTCGTGTATATACTAGGCGGGAGTTAAGTATCGCCTAGAGACATATTGACCCCAGAGGGGTGTTTCCATGGATACTAGGGGCAACGGCCTTGTGCATCGATCCCCCACAAGAGAAGAAGGGGGCACGAGCTAGCATCCCCCTCTATTCCGCTTCTGGACCACTAAGGGGTAGCATCGAGGGGTTGCGTCTACAAGGGGAGGACGGGGCTACGTCTTGGACTAGACGTCTCGATAGACCTATGTTCTATCACTGGGTCATCAACATAAGTAAACTAGGTTCTGGCAGCGGCTTAACAAGAAAAAAAGTAAAATTGATGATTGAGAAGAAGAACCCCAAAATAATTGCGACATTTAAGCACTGAGATGAAAACTTGTTGGTCTTTTCTATAGATGCGGATAGATGCGGCTTGAGTATTTCATTCTAGAAGCTGGCTCAGAAAGCTGCTTTAAAAATACATCCCGTAACTTGCTTGGCTCAAGAGACAATCAGTTTCATGGCCTTTGAAGTATCACCACCTCCCACCTTACCCGCTATGTTTATGATAGAATTATTTTACCCAATCAATTTGATAACCTTCGGATAAGATGGACTGTGAGAAGGGTTAGATTACAACAATTATAGTTTCTAAATATTTGATAGAAAGAAGCAATACTTTAGGATAACTGTGATGATTAGAAAAATACCAAAGTAGTCTCCATACGAAATACACATAAAAAAGAATGACACAAGTAATGTATTTTATTGTGGATTTCTAAAATTTTACTGGGTCTCAACTTGTAACAAGATTATTTTTTGTCTAAAAATTCGGAATATAATTTTGGCGCGAAAATGTGTAGATTAGCTTCGATTTTTATTTTTATTTTGACAGTTGATTATTAAATTTATTTTTATTTTGGAGCCAGCCTATCATTATAATTTATTGTTTTGGTAACAACATTTTGTTATTAGAATTATTTAAGTTTATTTTGTACGCTATGCTGGTTTTCCATCTGAAGCAGAGGTTCTCTGGACTCCCTCACGGCGACTATCCTCTTTAGGGTTTCGTATACATCATCCTCGAAACCGCCAAGGGACATGTGTATGCCTGTCCGTCGTACTTTGGTTCATATCCCCCGAACCGTTCACTTAGTTTAAATTTCGAGTGGAGTTTCAAATAAAAGCTACTGAAGAGTAGATAAGAAATATATATGACTCTTGTGCTTTTACCGCCAATTTTGCGGTTTTAGCTCTAAAATTTCACCAAAAAAAATTCCCCCCAACCACTCTATAACGACTGGTTCAAAAATTATGAAATAATTAATTCTAATACCTTAAAGTGGGGAGGATTTCCAAATTTTAAATATTTCAAATTTTGTGTGGAGACATGCGCAGTAATACATTTTTTTAAAAAAAAATTTCGAGTGGTGTATCAAATGAAAGCTAATGAAGAGTAGATTAGAAATATATTCGACATTTTATACCTATTGTGCTTTTTACCGCCAATATTGCGTTTTTAGCACCAAAATTTAACAAAATAAAATTTACCCTCCCCAACCACCCTATACCGGCTAGTCCTAAAATTTTGAAATAATTCATGCAGATACCTTATGGTAGGGTAGGGTGATAAAAATTGCCAGAAAAGAATTGATTTAACTTTTTGTTATTACCGATAAAAAACATTATGAACCCCCGGGGAATAGAACCAGGTACATCTACTCTACATACTATCCTTACTCTACACTATTTTTTTTGGGAGGGGGGGGGGGGAGGGGAGAGGGCATTCATTAAAATTTGATTATATATTCTTATTTTACTTTCATATAGTACTAGGGAATACTAAAATGTTATTTCAGCAAATAATAAAATATATGCTTAATCTACGATAGCCTAAGAAGTAATTCGACGGTGTGTACTTCCCTGTGATTTTTACTTTCTCATATAAAGAAAAATTATTGCGATGGCAAGAAAATTTGATTTTGATGGATTTACATGTTTTGAGGTCCCCTAAGTCCAAAAAAGTGGTTTTTAAAAAATGTCTGTCTGTCTGTGCAGATGCCTGAAGCCTACTGGGTCGATTTTGACGAAATTAGGTATACATGTTTAGAAAAATCATACCCCGAGCCAAAATCGAGAAATGAATTTTAGCTCAGAAAAAACGTGAAATAATTATTTCTCGAGAACGGCTCCTATGATTTTGATGATTAAATTCTAAAATGTAGTCCATTTAAATACCAAACTAACGATATACGCAGTTTTCCCGGGAAAAATCTTGCTCCTAAGAAAACAGCTTTAAACGCGGACATCTTTCCAAACTGAGATTAAGGAACTGATAAATTTGAAATTATATTTTTATTTTAAGTAAAATAGAGTAGAATGGAATATTGAGTATAAACACATGGCAGTAAATAAAAAAATAATTTAGCCAGTTAAAATCGAGTTTAACGGAAAATGTTAAATATAAGGTGTCGAGTACAATAAATGCAGAAACAAAATCAATTAAAACATATTGATCCTCCATTAGAATGAAATAATAATAATAATAATAATAATCCATTTATTGTTATAAAAACAAATCGGCAAAGGCCGTGGAACCATATGAGGTTTTGAGTTGCACCTCTTAACATTCGTAAAAATGAATGAATACATTAATAATAAATAATAAAAATAAAAAATAAAAAATAAAAATAGCATCCTTGCAATTAAAATGAATACATAAATACAATTTCTTTTTCCCTTTATCACATTAGTTAAAATAAAACATTACTTCTATACTGTCTACTTAAATAATATACTTCTTTTATAGTTTAGTATAATAAATTCATAAATTACATTGAACCAATTTTTTCCCCCATTTATTTAAAAATAAAACTTCAATTTTTTTCCTCTTTTCTTTTTAAACAAAAAACATAACCTTCTCCTTTCTACTATTTAATTTTGGATTAAATATTTTTCTCTAAACAAATTATAATTTTATTTTTCCTTTATTTGTAATTAGTTTTTATAGAGCCAGACGTCTGCATAAATTTGCTGCATTCTGGACCATTCCTTTCTTTCGTTGGCCACTCTCTGCCAAGTCACTTCCCCACACACCTTTCTCATTTCCTCGTCCCATCTTTGTCTTGGTCTTCCTCTGCCTCTTTTTAGGTCCATGGGGTACCAATTA
Organism: Gerris lacustris; assembly: GCA_951217055.1. NCBI lineage: Eukaryota > Metazoa > Arthropoda > Insecta > Hemiptera > Gerridae > Gerris > Gerris lacustris. The sequence continues at coordinate 58,414,959 of OX578277.1, read as the reverse complement.
ATTAAAACTTTGGTCCATCTCTCATCTTTCGTCCTGGCTATATGTCCGGCCCATCGCCATTTTCTTTCCAATATGACCTTTCCTATATCTTCTAACCCTGTCTGCTGACGTATCCAAGTATTTCTCCTCCTGTCTTTCCTTGTAATTTTAAGCATGGACCTCTCCATGGTTCTTTGCTGAACCCTCATTCTTTTCACGGTTTCCTCTGTTAGAGTCCATGTCTCCGTCCCGTACGTCATTACAGGCATTACGCATGTATTCCAAAGCTTCTTTTTCAGTGCGATGCTCACCTCTGATCTAAATAGATATCTAAACTTATTAAATACCCTCCAGCTGTTTGATATTCGTCTGCTGACCTCTTTCTCTTGTCCTTCTTTTTTCTTGCTTATCAAGCTTCCTAAATAGACGAACTCTTCCACATATTCAATCTGTTCCGTTCCTATTCTGATTGCGTTATCACTTTCCTCTACATTAACCGTCAGTGCTGTTGTTTTTGACCTATTCAGCTCTAGTCCGATTGTTCTTGTCTTCTCGACGACTCCGTTTAGCATTATTTCAGCTTCTTCTTTACTTTTTGCTATTATGACAATATCGTCCATGAACTCCAACCTGTTAAGCCATTTGCCGTTCACCCTTATTCCATACCCGTCCCAATCCATCGTCCTTAAGGCCAGTTCTAATGTTTTAGTAAATATTTTTCCAGAGGGCACGTCACCCTGCCTTATACCTCTGTCTATTTTTACCATTCTCTTCTCCTGTTCAAGCTTTATTTCCATTCTGGCTCCTTCGTAAACATATTGAAAAAGTTCTATATATTTCTTATCGATGAATGATTCCCTGAGTGTTCTGATGATTTCGTTTCTGAATACTGAGTCATAGGCTTTTCTAAAGTCTATAAAAATTAGAAAAAGAGGGAAACCATAATCCTGGGCTCTTGTTATAATTTGTTTTATAACAAATATGTTATCAAGTGTAGATAAATTTTTCCGGCCTCCGGTTTGAGAAATACTTAGATCATAATCCATTTTCCTCTCTATTCTTTTCGTTATTATTTTCATAAGCACTTTGTAAATTACGGGCAGTAAACTAATCGGTCTATAGTTTTCGATGTCACATTTGTCCCCTTTCTTGTGTAAAAGCACCAACTGTGATTCGAGCCAGTCTTCGGGGATTTTTCCTTGTGATAGACACATCTGACATAATTGCGTTACAGCATTTACTATTAATTGGCCTCCAAGTTTAAGTTCTTCAGCTAGGATTTTATCCTTGCCGCCGGCTTTACCCTTCTTCAAACTATGAATTGCCCATTCTACTTCAACTTTTAAAATGCTTGGAGGCTCTTCAATATTATCAAAATTATTTATATTAGTACTCGCTTCGGCGGTACATATACTAAAATTGGAACGATACAGAGAAGATTAGCATGGGCCCTGCGCAAGGATGACACGCAATTAGAATGAAATAAAACAGATTAAATTAAGAGGAATTGATTCCATAATTCAGGTCCTGTATTTTTGGGGATGTTTTCGCATGATGTAATGGCATTCCCAGCTATCACACAGCGAGAGGGTTGCTTTTTACCAAGCAGTCCGATGACGTCATCTTCACCCTTCGCGCACCCCACTTCTTTCTAGTTCTGTAACGATTCGTACGTTTTCAAGAGGGTTTGCCTGTAAATGAAGCAGCTTAAAATAGCGTTGAAGAGATCTCTCTTTCTATGACGTCATTTTGCTAATACATAATTTCTTGTTTATTTAACTCCTTTTAACTTTTTACTAGTACTTATTTTTTTGACATGCTTTGTGTTTATAATGGGAATAGAAAATTACCTTATTTAAGCACCAAATGTGTCATCGTTACATAGTTATTCAAGCACATAATTAATAAACTCATTCCCTTTTCTGCCTGTTTGGAGTGGTCGATTGAAAGGGGTTTAACTTGATAAATTTATGTAATTATTTAACTTTTAAGTTGTTGATTTTAAAATTGACACTTTCCGACTTTACAAGAACATAATCAGCGCTAGCAAGTAACATGTGAGAAAAGCAACAACACAATACCCGTTCAAAAATGTAGCATCCTCCACTTAATGGAAAGAACAAGTGCCTTTAAGCCCGGGGAAATAGTCCAGTTATTTTAGTCAAAAATATGCCTCCTGTTCCGAAAAAATCGGAGCCAAAATTTTTTTTGTAGATCGCTTTATTTTGACGTTCTGAAGAACATATCCAAAATCGGCAACGAGATCGTTGTCGCGTTAGAAGATATTCATAACTTGCATAGTGTTTGTTTTTGCACGACTTTTTTTCGTATTTTGGTGAATATCTCGTTTTCTGTGGCCCGTAGACCAATTGAGGATCAGATCAAAATTAAAGAATATAAAATTTAACACAAGGGAACGTTATATTCATTTTTTACGTACAACGAACCGTTTATGTAATAAAGTGCTCCGAAGTTTATGCAAAATGCGTATTAACGACCAATAAGTTTGGTTTTTCCTCGACGAAGTTTCGCGGTGGAAACTGTTATTCTGTACCTACAAGGGACATAAACCTAAGCTTTAATCACAGTTTCTTTGAATGCAGATGAACTTAGATTACAAATGTTTAATCTTTTTTTCTCTCTTTTTCAACCTCATCGCTGCCCGGCACGGTACAAAACAAACACAAATTTTTAAAATGAACGTCATTTTTTTCGTTTGTGGAGGACTGCATTGGAACGCACTCGAAATCTTCGACTACTCACACTCGACATGTATTGTTACTGAGTTAACAATAGTTAAATATTCTATATGTGCATCACCTCTTTTGATACTAGTTTCTTTCAATTTTTTCATACCACGGTCCACAGTCTCGGTGGGACAGATGTCGAGAAGATCTTTACATATAAAACAATGTTTCGCCATTGCGATTGTTACAGTAACAATTACCTTTATAAAATATAAAACCCTGAAGCCCTAACATTTTCAAACTATGTCCAAACAAACTTAAAATGTCCCTTGTAGGTACAGAATAACAGTTTCCACCGTGAAACTTCCTCGAGGAAAAACCAAACTTATTGGTCGTTAATACGCATTTTGCATAAACTTCGGAGCACTTTATTACATAAACGCTTGGTTGTACGTAAAAAATGAATATAACGTTTCTTGTGGTAAATTTTATATTCTTTAATTTTGATCTGATCCTCAATTGGTCTACGGGCCACAGAAAACGAGATATTCACCAAAATACGAAAAAAGTCGTGCAAAAACGAACACTATGCAAGTTATAATAAACTAGATCTTTGCTAAACCGTTCGTTGTACGTAAAAAATGAATGAGACCTTTTTTGTGGAAAATTTAATAATCTTTCTTTTAGATAATTACCTTAATTTGTTTTCGAGCCATAGAAAGCAAGATATTTGTAAAAAGTGGTGCGGCGACGGATACTAAATATTCATAGATTTTCTTCGTCCTATAGTCCGTAAACCGTTCATTGCACGTAAAAATTTAATAAAACATTTTTTGTGGAAAATTTTGTTATCTTTAATTTTGATAACCACGTTAATTGGTGTCTGAGCCATAGGAAGCGAGATATTCGCAATTAACAGAATTTGTTACCTTTGCCCTTGAATATCTTCTAACGCGACAACGATCTCGTTGCCGATTTTGGATATGTTCTTCAGAACGTCAAAATGAAGCGATCTACAAAAAAAAAAAAATTTGGCTTCGATTTTTTCGGAACAGAAAATCTAAAATGACTGGACTAAAAGCCTAAGAAAACTTTTTCCTAACATCAGGATTAATGTGTCGACCCTGTATTATGAATTCTTCTAATCATTATTATTGAAAACACAACACAAACATCGTTTGCTAAAGATTATTCTCATTTTTTTGCAATTGATTTACTGCAGTAAGTTTTACCCGGAGTTCACTTTTTCACAACTTAAATCGCAATCGGACGTGGTCTACCTAGGATGTGGAATTTATCTTGTACAAAATGATTTTTAGGAAGTAAAATGATACCACCGTGAGCAAGAAAATTATATAAAAGATGAGACACAACTTGCCATTGCAGGCTAGGGAAGTGAAGAGGGGTCCTGAAAGGAAGTGGAAAAGAAAAGTACAAGGGGTTGTAAGATGCTGCCTCTACTTCCTGAAAAGACTTCTCAAACAACCTTTTCTTTCATTTTAGATCTAACCCTCGGCTAGATAGAACTTTTCATCACACTTATATAAATATTAGTTAGAGGTAAAAAAATGTCAAATGTATTAAAAAATGAGCAGTTGAGTTTCAACTATAGGAAACTGTCCCTCCAAAAAGCTGAGACAACTCAACCGTCGAGTTTTAACTAGGTTCACAATTTTTCCTTCCTCGAATTCCATCTAACTTTAACCTCTTAGTAGCTGATGGTGACTGTTTGGTGTTGTGTTGTGTGGTTAAAAGGCTGTTTTACCTTACTAAAGCTGTTGTGGAGTGGAGATACACGATCTAATTTTTTCTTACTATTTCATTTCATATATCTTTCGTCTTTCGTACATGTTTAGTTTATGTAGCACCAAAAATGAATAATCTCTTCTATTCAACGTTTTGAGTGCGGAAAAACAGCAAACAATTCGGAATTGATTTGGTGTCTAGATTATGCATAATGATTGGCTTGAAGAATGTTATAAGGTCTTTAGATAGTGCAGATAAATAATTTTAAAAAATTATTTTACATATTGCAAAGAATAGGTGGAGGAAATTATTGTTGTTACTATAACAACAGTTGCAAATAATAAGTTCCAATACAATTTTTGACAATTTAATGTCGATAGGCCAATTCTGACCTACCATCCAAATTCCATTAAAATCAGACAAGCAGTTTTAAAGATATGACGGTTTAAAAAAATTGAGCCACAGACAGATACGGAACCTAGTGTTACCTGATGTTTGAAGCGGATTTCTTTCTTGGATTTTTTGAAATCACCGACATAAAAAATGTTCGTTCTTCAGAACAATCGCATGGCTTCCTATTTTAGTTTTATCTGTTTAAATACTAATTTATTAGGAAGGAATTTCTAATTGCCAACACTATATAAAAGAAGCATTACTTCAACTTTTTAAATTATAAGTTTTAACCTAAAATGCATAAGAATTGTAAGGATACGTTTTGCCTCTACCTTGTCATTTTAGAATCCTAAAGACAAAACTTTATTGTATGAATTCGGGCTACTACGGGTCTCCCGCGATACTATGCTTTATATATTACATATATATCATAAAATGATTTCTCATATAAACATATATATATATATATGTCCCCCAAAACCACTTGTGGGGTAATAAAAAACACCCCGGCAAGTCTGTGGTCCAAAAAAGTTGTGAAATCAACTTTCTGTCCCGCCAAGTGATGTTGGCACTTTCTCCTGACCATTCATTTCATTTCAGACTGTTCGCTAGCTTGGTCGCTCCACATTCAGCGAAGGAATGAGTTGAGGGGTTGTAGGGGGGGGGGGGATGCACTAGAGCCCTAGACGAATCCAAAAAGCCCTCATTCATTAAAATCGGTTCAGTAGTTTAGGCTGTAGGTGCGTCAACAATAAAGTGACTGTTCGCTAGCTTGGTTTCTTGCTCCGCGTTCAGCGTAGGAATGAGTTATCTAATTTTTTTGATTTAGGAATGCACTAGGGCCCTAGATGAATCCAAAAAGCCCTCATTCAATAAAATCGGTTTAGGCTGAGGGTGCATCAACGTAAAATGAAGGAAAAATAAGAATAAGAAGAAGTAAAGAAGTATCAAAACTACCATTTTCAAACCTATTTTTCTCTACTTCTACTTGACCGATTTCGACCTTTTTTTTATTTTGATTTACAGGACACGGCCTTCAAAGATATTATAAAAAATATTTAGGTAGATTCTACTTATTTCACGCTGCAGACACTCAAAAACCCTAGTTACCCCCCTTTGTCACTTACAGTATATATACGCTTTTGTGAAATTTTGACTTTTTGACTTGGCCGGAACGCTGCTGCGATCCTAAATGTATATATGGAAGAATGTAAAATCAAGTTTTTATTTAAATATATAAATCTAAAATTTACAAATGAATATGTTTCAAGAATTATAATTCTACAAGGGCAACGAACCTAATTATAAATTCATATAATTATTATTTAGAATAAATATAACAATTTTTACTTTTGTTAAACAAATAAATCAGAGAAATAAATCGAGTTTATATTGGACATAAGATCTGAACCCTATAGGTAAAGAGGAACAAGAAAGAAATTTTAACTAAATAAAAATTCTAAATATAGCAACCCTAACCAAGGGGTTTTTCTTACTTAGGGAGTCCCGATATATGGTCTTTCTATTCTTATACACACCTCAGGGAATCACATCTTAGCCTTATAACCTACCTATGCCTTGTATGCTTCACGTGTATCAGAACTAATTTAAATGTTATATACTTTATACCTCTTTGATCTTATTCTACAGATGAAATGTAATTACTACCCAAAATATTTTATTTTTCGAAATTTATCAATGTGATAAAAATCCATAAATATGTATCTCCTCTCGAGTGACGAATTGCAATATAAGCTAAAAATAAGTAAATTAAAAAATAAAGTCTTCATGAAGATCATAACAGGTCGAGAAATCATAATTTTGCACTCGGGAAGCGATAAGTAATATTTTTATTCTAAAAAAAACAACTGCCAATTGGTCTGGCACATAGCTTTCTCGCATCCTTTCACGTACTTTATTGATTTTATGCTTTTTCAAGCAATTATTGTCTAATTTATTTAATAATTGTTCCCCCCGCTTTTTTAATCTGTAAAAGTTGTTTTGATTTTTTTTCATGAATTAAAGTATCAATTTAGCAAACGTTAAATAGCGCAGACGCAGACGGTTCAAATTAATCTGGGGCTATCTGCGGGTTACTTTCGATGAACTATAAAATTTTCATACAAATCAGAGAATTACTTATTTTCAAGCTATAGGTGTTAATAAATGTATGTTTGTGCGCATGTGGAAGAGAAAAAAATGAGCGCAGAAGGTTGAAACTTACATGGGATCAACAATGAGCTAATTATGGCCTATATCAGACACATTTAATTAAAATCGGACATGTAGTTTTTAAGATATGTTAGTTCGCAAAAATTGAGCGACAGACCGACAGACAGACACGGAACCAAAAATTTTCCTTGATGTCTAACATGGATTTCTATCTTGGAATTTTTGAAATCGGAGATATTACATATTTTCGTTCTTCAGAACGATCACATAGTTTGTGTTACCTTCGGTAAGCAAAAACTCTTTTATCTCTGAAATAACTTTTTTTATTAACTAGTTCTTATCCGTTAAATACTAAAGAAGAATATTGTTTCTCTAATAAATTTGTTGGTGTTATCTCAGAAAATAACTAGCATCCGTGGAGTAGTAGTACTGAATAAATTGGCCAAGATTGCGCTTTCCGCACACACAACAGGTGCTTCGGCAATTTAACAAATTGGACGAGTTCGTTAATCGGCCATCCGTATCAAGATGGCCATTCAAAAGTTTCTTTTAGATATAACTTAAATAATTTATTAATGACGTGAAACAAACGCCATCATATTCATTTTTATTGCCCAAACACAATGTAACTAATCCGTGCCTAGCCCAATCCGCTTTCAAGAGAATATGTTTTTTGGAGGGAATAATTTTTTGACGAATACTTTTTTTTGTTTTCTGATAAATAATATAACGATGATTATTTCGTTGATGTGTCAGAAAAAAATAGGGGGAACACAAAGAGCACAAATTTTAAGGATACATGACACTAAGAGATGAATTGGTACAAGAACGAAAACAAATATATATATTTGCACTCAGGGCGTCCTCCGCTTTTATTTCATTGCATATCATGCATTCCATTAGAAAAAATGTCAACCCTTTAAACATCAACCTTTGTTTTTAAAGGGAGATTTTTCAGGGTTTCCTTATAATTTTCTTTTGTTTGGGTTACTATACACATAACATAACGACAAATTTTCAAATTTTTGTGTTGGGTACTATCGGAGATCAGGTACGTTATAAACGGACAAGCGTAGGAATGTATAAGGCTCCTTGTTTTTGCCTACAGACCCTAAATATTTAGTTGGTAAAGTACAACCACAACCCTCTTTATAATTTTATAAGACAAGGCATAGGTTAAGTTACACACATTTTTAAATCATAACATAGTGATAACCTTCATTTGAACGAGAACAAATGTTTAAAATATCACCTTAATATTTTAAGATGATTGATTTGAGAATGAAAAACGTCTTTAAATAGCACTAAATTTTAACTTACAAGGCACATATACCCCAACCACGTTTGCAACCTGATAAGTACCATGTTCAAATTGCAGATTAGTGCAAATCCAAAAGACTGTGATTACTTGTACAGTCTGAGAATAAAATAAAATATACTTATTTCAAAACTTAAATATGGATTGTTCGTCATTACTTGAAATTAGACCAAGCTATGACCTAGTCTCTAAAGTAAAGCCAAATCCAGTATCATGAAGAGCCGCGCGTTATTAAAATGCTAAGTAAGAAAGTAAATAATAATCAAAGTTAATCTATTCTTTGTGGGGCGTTTAAGGGAAATATAAGAATAAGTTCACAATTGTTCAATTTTTATCAAGGCTATATTTCTTATAAAATTAATTATAAGAATGCTTCTTATATATCATGAGGAAAGTGTTGTCTTATCTGATAAAGAAAAGTCAATTTAATTTACCAAAATGTTTGGTTTCTTCAAACATAACTTTTAAAATTACTCCACACTGATTGTTACCCACAACTTTACAAATTTATAACTAATTAAAACATAACTAATAACAATAATTAACAGAGTAACAAATTAATTAAAATAACATGGCTTACAGGTAACCAATTAAAACTTTCCGCACTCTATCAAAAGTTTTAATTATATTATTTATTTCATGTTAATTTTGGTTTATTCTGATATTTATAATTATTTAGACAATTTGATAGTTATTATTAAAAGTTTTATTTTCATTTTGCATTATTTTAGGTTATACTGGGTTGTGATAAAAGCAACTTTATATTGGCGGGAGATTTGATTTGTATTTTAATGTAGCTGAATAATATTTGTTTATGTCTTTAGCGTCGGTTTTGTAATTACTTGACTTATCTGTCTTGGATATAAATGTATCTTCTAGATATTTCCTTTTAGCTTCATTTATTTCTGAACCTAGACCTTTAATATAAATATAAATGTATCTTCTAGATATTTCCTTTTAGCTTCAATTATTTCTGAACCTAGACCTTTAATATAAATATAAATGTATCTTCTAGATATTTCCTTTTAGCTTCATTTATTTCTGAACCTAGACCTTTAATATCATTATTGCCTATTTGGAGGTTTTCATTTACTGAGTGATTAGCTAGGGCCGTTTTACCATTTTTTGTTTTTTGCTTGTATGTCATACTTGTGCTGCTTTAGACGGCTACTTAACTTTTTCATCGTTTCACCGATGTATACTTTATCACAATCCTTGCATTTTATTTTCTAAACTACATTAGTTATTTTATATTTTCAGTTTTGTCATCAAGGTTATTGAGGAAATTGTCTTTTACTTTGTTTGCTGGTTTTAATCGGAAATTTAGATGGTCGTAATCAAAATTGTTTAAGGTTTTTTGTAATAAAAATGACCCTCAAACAATAGAAGATTAATAATTAAAGGGACAAATAGAACAAATATTATAAAAGTTAATGATTACTTTGCTAAACAGAAATTTAGTGAAGAAAAAAGCCAATTAGTTTTAACAATCCTCAGAAGTTAGAACAACTCTACATCCTTAATTATTTAATACCATCAGTTACCATTTACATCTGTGTCAATTTCAAGTACAGCGGTAAGTAGAGAAAGAAAGTAATAAAATTATTCTTTAATATTTGAGAAAAACAAAAATAATAATAATAAAAATATAAAAAGGCTGCGGCAAAAAGTTAAATTTAATTTTCTAGATATTTAATTTGTATTTGAAGTTAACATTTTTGATTTAACACAGAAATATGAAGTATTAAATCTGTAGTAGTATCTTGGTGCATTAATATATTCATTCATAATAATCAATGAACATTATACATGAATTAAACTATAACGTTATTTAGTAGTTAACATTAACTTATCTTAACTGTTATTATGTAAATATAGTTTGTAGCTCAAGAATTTTTTATAAGACAATTCTGTCCGAGTCGTATTATCAGGACCTGGAGTAATATAAATATTTGTATTAAAATAAGGCGAGAAAAGAAGATTATCTCTTGAGGAAATACAAAAAACGGAATTTGGTATTTTTATCAGTTTTGATAAGAAACTAGGTCAGATTCTATCATATGTTTACTGTTTACTTCAGTGTGAAGGCGAAGGTGCGCTTTTGTTAATATTTAGATAAATAAATAATCTTATAAAGCACAAACTTGAAAATGTACAATATAGGGTATTTTACGAATTACTAGTCCAAACGTCATGACATGATTTGAAAACCATATAACATATAGTCCCATCTTGCTTAGTTTTCCGTCTGTCTGCCGGTTTGGGTATAAAGTTGAAACTTGGTACAGTTGTTAGTCTTACTAAAATTCGTTTAGAGAGAAAATACTACTTCCAATTATAAATGGAGGCTCTTTCAAACATTTATAGGTTAATAACTTAAAAACGAAAAGTTAAGATAAAAAAGTAAAGATTTTGTTATATTTAGTTTGGTTAATAATGTTAAAGTAATAAAAATAATAAAAGTAATAAAAATTATTATTTATTTAAAGACGCCTTTATGCATATTTGTCAATTAACCCGTTCCTACAATTAATTACAAGGTTTGGGACGGTTAATTAGTAAGTAAAATAATAATACATAGTTTCAATCGTATTGACATCACAACTGTTTTATTCATTACTAGATTTACTACCACCCCGAAATTGCCTGCTCTCAATTACCAATAATATACTGCTGCAATGAGTCTAAAATTGTTATCAGTGATCCATGATTATCATCTTTAGTTGGTTTTAAGTTATATATAAGATATTACATATTACATCATGGCTTGGCAGAGTGAACTAAGTGTTTAAGTACTAAAGTACTACCCAAAGAAGCCAAGATATCTCTTACACATATTTCTTTCTTAAGGATTTGATTAAATGATGAAACCGAAAGTGTCAAACACCGGTGCAGCAAAACATGATAAAAGAACTCAAAAGCGAGCCCCCCCAACGATAAGTAAAAAGTTCTAAAGTTCAGGTGTCCTGACCTGGCAGCAATTTCCTATTGCAGCAAGTTCAGGTGTCCTGACCTGGCAGCAATTTCCTATTGCAGCATCCTAACCATACAAGGAGAATATTATAGGCAGGATAGATACTAGGCAATAATTTCTCCACACACACAAAAAAAACTATGCGAATGACTACATTTCAAACTGCTTGAACAAACACGTAAATTTAAATGGTACTGGAAAATAATAAACCCTAGTGACTTTTTACGTCATAGATCAAGACACATAGATCAAGAAATAAGGAGGTTTGCCTATGAAACAAATGATTTCTCTTGAATTAAGAGATTTGTCAAGCCTTAATCAATCATTAAGTGTAGAAGGAAAGTCATTTATATTTAAGAGTACAAAATGAATTATATATTCGTTGAAATGATCTATCTTAAATATTTTAAATAAAACTTTTTTTCTTTTTCGAATCGCCATATCTTAACAACTATTTGTCCGATTTTAATGAAATTTAGTTATTAGGTCATAATCATTCCATTGTTGGTCCCACATAAGTTCCAACCTTCTGCGCTTATTTGTATATCTTCCACATGCTCACAAACATACATTTATTTACAGATATATCTTTAAAAGTAATCATATGATTTTTATGAAATTTTTATGGTTTAACGAAAGTAGCATGCAGACAGCATCTGCCTAATTTCAACCGTCTGCGCACTTTAAATCGTGCTAAATTAATATGTCTATGTACTATAAAGCCGCATGGCTAACTGACTCACTGACTGATATTAATGTTAACCCACTTCCAGAAGAGCTAGAGACTTGCGGTTTGCGCCATTCGACGCGCAACGTCCATATTGTGAATCAAAATAATTATACGAAATGTTCACTCCCCCCCCCCCCCTCTCTTTCCCCCTTTCAAAAAATATGATATGTACATTAACGCTACTTCATTGGTTTATTTTTTTAAACATTGTACAGGTACTTTTGTACCAATTTTTAATTTTGTTGTAGGTTAAAGGGTTTAAATATTTTTTTGTTATTAGGTTTTTTATTTATATTTATTTATTAGTTTAATTAATGTCCTTTTGTATTGTTTGTTATTTAAAAATATAATTGTGGTACCTCAAAGTACAGGGGTATAAATGTCAAAGTTAATCTTTTATAATATGATGTATATCGTTGAAAAACTCTTGAGTGGTTCTAGTTTTGAGGGGGTAAAATTGAAAATTATTTGTCATTTTTTTTTTTAGAGAGAATAATGGTTTGTTAAAAGCATAAAATCAATGAAGTACGTGAATAGGATTCGAGGAAGCTATGTGGCACACCAATTGGCAGTATATTTTATAATTTGTCAAAATTGTTTTTATTTTTCACATGAATTAAAGTATTAATTTAGCAAAAGTTAAAGAGGGCAAACGGTTCAAATTAATCTGAGGCTATCTCCGGGTTACTTTCGATAAAATATAAAAGTTTCATACAAATCAGATAAGTACTTTTGAAGCTATAGGTGTAAATAAATGTATGTTTATTCGCATGTGGAAGAGAAACAAATGAGCGCAGAAGGTTAAAACTTATATGGGACCATCAATGAGCTAATTATGGCCTATCATATAAATATCATTAAAATCGGACGTGTAGTTTTTAAGATTGGATAGTTCGCAAAAGTGAATGATAGTTTTGTCTTGGAATTTTTGAAATCGGAGACATCAAATATTTTTGTTCTTCAGAACGATCACACAGCAGCACGGAGCAGCAGTGTTTCTAAAGTATCTCCTTTTTAAGTTTCTTTTTAAAGTATTTCCGAAGCATGTCCGCTTCAATTTAAAGAATTTATTTAAAGATTAGTTATTTAACAAAGCTTATTTTCTGACGTACTTTATTTATTATTCACATATTTTAGAAAACATCCTATCATGTACTTTATTGATACCATGATTTACAAATCCTAATTATCTGATATTTTTAATCCCCCCCCCCCCCCACCTTTTAAATGTGGCAAACATTTTTTTTTCACAAACTTTAATGATTGCAGACGGTTTAAATTAATATCATCTCTGGGTTTGAATAAAATAATTTGACAAATCATCAAATTACTTTAAAAATCAGATGAGTACTTTAATATATCTCTAAATGTTGTGCTTGAATGTATAGAATAAAAACTAATAGGCGCAGAAGGTTAAACCAATATATTGGACCAAAATATTGGACCAATTTATTACCATAAAATATTTTATAATATCGGAAGAGTATTTTTTGAAGATATGTGGTACGACAAAAAGACAGACCGACCAACTGACAGGCAGGCACGAGACCAAAAAATCTGATGCCTGAAACTGAAACAGAAGAAAGAGTGTGTGCATGCGCGTTACTAGTGGATTCTATCCAGGAACTTTTTAAATCGGGGACAAAAAATATTTGTTCTTTTGAACGATCCCGCAGCTTTCATTACCTTCGGTAATCTCAGAAGCAATAAAAAATAGTTTGCTAATTAGTGTGGACATAACCTATTTTTATGATTTTATGCTTTTACAATCTATTATTGTCTAATTTAAGGATATTATAAATAAACTTTTATTAGAATATTTAGGGTTTGGAAGAAAAAAACTTCTTTTTCAGAATAGAGAAGGGAAATGGACTGTAAAATGACCAGAATCCTTGCAATTATTGAGAAAGTTTTTGTTATGCTCTTGGCGTTAGAAATGCTGGTCTTTGACGCTCGTTGACTTTCCCAGACCCTTTAGTTTTGAATCTAAGAGCAACCGCAGTAAGCCAGTTAATTGAGTTAGCAAGTTATTTTAGATCAAAAAGTTCTAAAGGGACCTAATATAGATTAAGTCATGATTGGTCAGAAACTTTGTGCAAAAGAAAGATCTAAAAATAATGCAAGGAAAAAAATCAGTCTATAAAAATTAAATTAAAAAGTAATTTTAAAACAATAAAGAAGTTGGCAAAAGACATAGAATTGGAGACATTGCTTCCTAAAACTAAATTAATCATAAGTGTTAATTTAGGCTAATAGCGATCTCGATCAACATACACATTATATTAACGAACAGGGGTATTAAGACACCTTCAGACAACCAGAACTACTACTTTTTAGTATACTTTTTAGTAAAAGTATACTTATTATATTACAGTTTTTTACACTAAGAAGATATTCCATAGACTGTTCAAATCTGATTGGATGTACTTGAAGCCAAACAGTTGATTTAGTTACATTAAAGATAAAACAGTCAATATAGAATAATGTCTATCATAATTACGATTTTTATCTATAATTATTATTGTGCGCTAAGATACTATTTCTATTCAACATTACATATAAGAAAGGATATTGAGACATAATTGTCAAATTTAAAGTTAGTTCTACACAAAGTAGACCATCATGAAATGGAAAATGGTAATTTAAACACAGGAAATTTAATAGGCAGAAGAGAGGCTAATGACCTGTTTCCCTCAACTGGTCCAAATGTGGACATCAAACGGGTTTTTTTTAACCACTTTCAACTTCACAGTGAAGCATTCTTTGTCCACCCACTGCAGGAAAGCTAGAATTCAAATTCTTACGGTACTTTACTAATGAAATAGTTGTTTTGATAATAATAACACATTACTTTATTAAAGTCTAAAGAACGTCATTTATGAATCCTTTTTATTATTATTATTACTAAAAAAAACTAATAAATTAAAAGAATAAGCTTAATCGCTTATTAATACAAAACTGTTACATAAACGTTTTTCTCGAGTAACCCAATTGACCAATCAAGTGGGACGTAAATTTTTTTGGCTCCTGACTTCTGTATCAGCTAGAAATTTGTCCATCATCTAATATCGCACACATACACGAGTTGATGAATAGATTTTTTTTCTCAGTTTATTACGAGAGGGAGAGTGAAATTAAATCAGGTTGCTTGTTACTTCTCTTCTCTCAGTGTATAACGCCTATATAAAAAGGTGAAAGTATTATAACAACTGCTCGAGAGATTCCTTCTTGCCAAAGCACTTTCTTTCATCCACTCTTACTTTCGTTTGAGTTGTAATCTAAACAGACTATACGAGATAAAAATAATCACGGTAAGAAATTCTCACTTAGCATTTGAAAAAGGAATAATGGTTTTAAAGTCGGGAATCTAGTTTATTAGTCTAATGAAATCTAGAATTTTTAAAATAGTACAGACGCAAAAGTGATGTATGGGGAATGATAAATTATATGCAACCATTCCAATCTTAAAAAATACAAATATATTGGACAGTATTATATTATTAAATTTACACATAAGTATAAAGACTATTTTACTTAAACACTCAAAATAGAACATAGGAATTAAACACCAACTAGTGAAAAAAAAAATAAGATAAAATATACTGTATACTGGTTCATAGGTACAAATTATCTAAAATATAGGCTTAAAACCTTTTTAGGTAAAAAAAATACGTGTGGTGTCGCGGGACACCCGGTAAGAACAAAGTTTCTTACGCTTTTCATTAAATATAAATTATAAAATCGCACTGCTAAGTTATACGAAACTAACTACTTATACATGGCGGAGTTAGACAACATTAAAAGTAACTAACTGTTTGTACTTTAGCAGAGTTAAGGAGAATTAAAAGAAAAACATTTCTTCTATCATTGAAGCGAGCGCCTTGCAATAAATAATGAAATGTTTATTGAGAAAAAAGTTTATCATGATGAGTTTATAGTTAAAGCATCGCTTGTAGTGACGGAACACGACTGTTCCCTCAGACTCCGCCGGCATATTCACTACTCCAATTAATATATTATAAAATATATCACTTAACTAAGCAAAAACTTCTGCTTATATCAGGCTGAAATTGGCATGCCTGTTTCAATTGTACTTTAGACGATGTGAATGAATTTTTATTAAAATCGATACTTTAGAACATAAGATATCGGTAAAAACGTTGTTTTCTCTATTTTAATGGTTGAGGCCCGCTTTAATAAATTTTGCGATCTTTAACACTTTGTAGCGGTGTCGTGTTGGTTTTACTAAAAAAAAATATTTATAAAAGTTGTTTGTCTCATTGAATAGACGAAGTAAGAATTTTTTCCCGTCCTAAAATTCCAATTTTACAATTAAGTTCACGTTTACGCGCGAACGCTTAGGCGGATAACGTTGTCCAACGAACTCGTTCTGGGCATTGGTAAAATGAACATGTGTAGCGAATTTCAACCAAATCGGTCAACTTTTACTCAAGTTATCGTCATCAGTAAATTTTGTGACGGTCGGTTTTTTCGAATTTACTCCCGGGCTCCAGACGCCGCGCCGCGCCGTAACGTGCCATAAAGAACTTCATTCCAAATACATTTTGGTTTTAAATTAAAAAATAATTCTTAGAATGAAAATACATAACATGATAGGATAGCATAAAATGAGTAGTAACTACACATTTGTAGCAACGTAAAAACAACCTCATCATACTCGTAAATAAACTAATAAATAATATAATATAGTAAACTTGGACCTAAAAAATCTTATACATATTTCTTTAAGTAACTTAATTTTATTCTATGCTATAAAAATGAAATTTGTATTCCTATGAAAAATCATGTTACCCATTTAGAGCTCGAGCTACAATCGAATAATTTTGGTGACTTAGCATAAAAAGAAACAAGCGTAAATTAATCTACTAAAATTATGTTCTCTTTACAGTCTGCATGGATTTTATGGATCAACACACACCACTTAAATAAGAAAGCCTGTTTTATTTTACTGCCTATTTTACACATAGTTTCATAGCCAAAATTAATTTAAGTAAATGCAATAACATACATGCAGAAAAGGCCACTTTTTAACAATAGCTCTAATATTCTTACGACTACACCTGCTTTGATTTATCAGATTGAGAAAATGTTCAGGGTAAACTATCGATTTATGAGTCACACTGTTAGAGACTGGTACGCTTAATGTTAGCAATGTGAATCAAACAGTCTGCCTGATATGGTTTGGTCGATACGGAAGTAAGTATATTAAGTAATAGTGGAATAGGTATAATATTTCCCAAGTTGAACCCCTCTGAAACTTTAGGAATACTATTAATCAAACCTATGCATATCAATATACTTGTATGATAAAATATCACATAGTCAATGTTACGCAAAATCTTATACAGTATTATATAAACATTTGAATTGTATAAATTTAAAGACTAGCCAAAATCCATGTATTTAACTATTAAATGTGCAAGATAAATTAGAATAAATTGTGTAGAACTAAGTAGACTAATCAATTTAAATCTTAATCTAATTAATAAATCTTAATCTCGTATGACAGACTAGAAGAACCACCCAGCAACAGCATATTTTGATCTGTGATACTTAACGGTACAACTGTGGCATCAATTATTCTTACTTTTATAAAAAGGAGTTTGCGCAAAACGGCATTAACGTTTTCTATAGACAAAAACCTGGGGACCTTGAATAATATTCTAGACAAGCATAATTATAATGCTGTTTATTCAAAATATCACTAAATCATACTTATCACGTTTAAGCAAACTTAACTTCTTTAAAAACTTAGGTCTTATTTTATATAATGGAAAAAAAAGAAAATCATTTGTGTAAATAAATATTAAAATGTTGAAGGAGCGTTAACAGAAGCCACAATTAAACTAATAAAAGTTCTTATTAGATAAGAAAATTAAAACTATCTTTCAAAAGTTTTCCAAGCACATAAAAGAGTATGATTTTCATTACAGGTAATTGCCTCATGAAGGATTGTTGCAAGTCAACACAAACTTCAACTGTGTACTTGCATACAAAGGAAAGTTGTAAGATTTTTATCCAGAGTTTGTTACTCCGTGGATAAGGTCGATGTCCTGAGGGAGGGACTTTCATATCGGTGAAAGTGTTTTTAGTTTCGTCGCAGGGTCAGGAGATCTCTAAGCAGCTTTCATTCTTTGGGTCAATAGTACCAAACTCTCCTCCTTCACTCCGGTGATCGTGAGATTCGAGCAGTTGTACCGCCCCCACCAGTAACGTGAAAGAAAGCACTGGGTCTCTCTCCGTCGAGTCTGTACCTCCTCCAGATCACGAGATTCGAGTGCCTTTCACGGCTACAGCCTCAACCAAAAAATGCACTCGATTTCCAAAGAGAACTCTCTTACCTTTTACTCCAAAATAGTTTTTCAAGCATCACGATTTAAAGAGTAGACATTTTTATTGGGTCGATTTATGCAAGATTGAACCGGAGGTAGAAATAAGCAAGGTTAACAATTTCAAGATATTCGAAAATCATTTTTAGTAGGTAGAGAGCAAAATATTTAAATAAACAAATTGGCCAAGCATGCGCTTTCAGCACACTCAAAGGGTTGTAGTAAATTTAACAAATCAGACTAGTTTGTTAACCAGCTTAATTGGCTCGGCCATATCAAGATGGCGGCTATCTAAACGTTTGTATTAGCTCTAATTTTTGAACCGTTACGTGAAACAAACGCCTTTAAATATATATTTGTCGACCAAACGCAATAAACCTTCTTCAAAGGGCATTTATTTCTAATAAAATATGAGACATATGAAACATTCTTTAAAAACCTGGACTGGTGTAGCTAGGTAATTAGGTTTGGTTTTGGCATACCAGGGTGGCATAGGTGGCTCGAACTCTTCTCTTACTTTCGAACTCTTTTCTTTCTTTGCCAATATCACCTCCCTCTCTTTAAGGCTGTCATCCTTTCTACCCTTCCCTTAACCCCTTGGCGGTTGCCTCTATCTTTCAGTGTAGCACCCAGGGCTTAATTTCAGCCGGAACGGTGTTCCAGCACCTCACGGGAGCCGGAGGACACCGGAACGCAGTAAGAGAGTGAATGTGGGACACATAATATGTCGTAATGACGCAGTGGCATGGGAGCTGGAGGCGGTAGATACTCTAGGGATAGGTCGTGTTGTATCAAACTAATATTTTGTAACAGGTATTTAATCGGTTTAGCTCTTCTTATTCTTTGTTTTGACTGAATATATCGGGTCGATTTCGTGACGGTCGTATTTTTCGGATTCACTCCCGGGCTCCAGACGCTGTAACGTGCCATGAGGGACTTCGTTCCAATAAAAGTGTTTTTTTTTTTAGCTTTGATCTCTCATATCGTCCGCAATTATTAACCGATTTCATTTCTGATTGGATGGCTCAAATCTCACACTAATGCTCTTTAAATCGATTATGTAATGTAATGGTACCTGGAAGGGGAGGGTTGGAGTTTGCAAAAACTAAAAAATTGGGCAAGATCACAATTTTATAGTATTTAGACTCATTTTCCGGGAAAACTATGCGCATAGGAGAAATTGAGACAACAGACTAGGACTTAGCAACCTTGAAAACATGAAGTTCAGAAAAAAATTTCATCGTGCCCAGTTTGTTAAATTTGGCAGAACTGTAATATCACACATGAGAAATACTCAAAGCCCGGGTTTAATGTATATTTGGGGAAAATATAGTGGCTATGTTTTCAGTGTCTCGTAAAAAGTCGACACCAACGACGCTGAAGCCCCGTGAAAAAGGAGCCAAGTTCCTGACCCCAACCCAAAAAGGTCATCCTATCAAAGTAGTGATAACTACATTGTGGCCAAGCTTTTTCTTTAGTCCTTTTCCTGAGCAAGAATACACTTTTATTTTGATTACTTAACACGTGGCCTGTTTCTGAGAGGCATAAGACACCAGTATTATGTATAGTCACATTGGAGTTACGAGGATAATAATAGGAAGTAGAGAACTCAGAAGAAAAGAAAAGATCCCCTCCCAAAAAGTAAGCATATCACCATTCAGAAACGCGCAAGTTTTAAGCAATAAAAATAAAAGAGTAGACTTGCTCATGAAAATGGGAATGAAGTGAGGTTATTGACTAAAGAAAGAGTAGACTTAGCCACAATGTAGATATCACTACTTTGATAGGCTGACTTGTTCGGGTGGGGGTCTGGAACTTGGCCCTTTTTTCACGGTTAGGTTTTTGTTGAGGATATAATTTATTTAAAATAACTTGTTAATATTTATATAATATCTATAACTTATATAGATACATTTAAGTCAGATACAGATAATCAGTACTTACTTATTTTAAGTAGGTAATGATTATCTGGTTTTAAAAAGAGCGATGAGGTCGATTCTACCAAAACGGTAAATTACAAAGAGTTATCAAGACTTCTATTTCTCACCAAACTAAATAAAATCTTAATATAGTATATAATGCTCTCTTTTGTGTTTTTTGATGAGATTTTATCTTTTCATTTTTTTCGTGTGGTCTCGCGATGAAGTGAGTTAATAAAGATAAAAATCACCTGCTCTATCGTTTATATGAAAATTTGAACTACGAATACTAGATAGAGGCCAATCTCCCGATTTTTTTGTTGACCAATTATTATCAGTAGCTTCAGAAGTGCCGCGCTCGCCACAAGGTTAATTTTCGAATTTTTATCTCCTAATCAAAGAAAAATATTAGGCTTAGTTCTGTTCTGTTATCTTGTGCGAGGTTGTTGTGTTCCACACTTTTCTAACCAATTTTAGCTGCCGTTTTTGTTAGAAAGTCCTCCTAAATATTATATTTATTTATTGTAAGTTATAACTTATTTGCTGAAATACAAGCAAGAAAAGTAGTGCTTTCAACGTCAACGTCCAGTAATATAAGGGTACAGTATAAATTTCAAATCAAGTTAATACAATTTTAGTACAGGGTGGAGGAGTTGTAGGGACGGCGAAATGTACTTTTGCCCCTGTACGCGCAAAGTACGTACACACGCAATAAAATAAAACACGTAAAAAAAGATATAACTAAAAAACCGCGAATCGCGCTAACAATAAATAACGTACGAAACAACAACTAACAAAAAGGGACGCTTAAGGGAGTAACATGTAAAAGGGGAAAAAATGGGGAAATGTAGAGCAAGGCTACCGAAGAAAGGGGAAAAAGGTAAAAAAGGGAAGGCACTTACAGGCTTATGAGGTTACCAGCTAGGGCACGTAACACAAGGCAAGTGACGTCTTGGAGCTTGGCAGTCAGATGCTACGCTGAACCCAGAGTACGTCACCGAGGGCTACGGTAGGAGTAGCAATTGCGGGCTTGCGCAAATAAAACTAATAATTAATTGACTCAAGTTCCGCACTAGACCAAGAGATGGCGCGGCAGTTGCCTTCTAGGGAAAGGTATAAGTGTAGGGCAGGTTTGGCGTCAACAGCCCCCCTTGAGAAAAATACCTAAATCGACTAAATCCAACACTGTATTATTGTTATTATATTTTAGAAGTTCAGGGGAAGTATTGGTATTGGTAATGTTAATTACACCTAGTACAAGTGTTGATTACTTTACTGATAAAGAAATAATAATAATATGAATATACTGAACTAGAATATATTAATTAAATGCATTCAGGACTTAAGTATATTTAAGATTTATTGAATTCTTCATATCGTAATATAAGATTATGCTTTAAGAGTTTAGGTAAAAGAAAATATAAAATAAAAAGGTTCTTGTCAGGCTACACTCGTTTGGCAGTTATCCTTAAAGACCCTTGGTAATAACCTTGACTCAAGACTTCGTTGGCCTAATCTAGCCTGTATAACCTTCTAAAAAGTAATTCAACCGTATCACCGCTACTTATCTGTGAAAAGCTTTCCCCTTTTCATTCATTTACAGTAATAGAATATGTTATTATACGCAGTTATGTTAGAGAGTTTAAGCTAAGTAAATTTTCGTATATCATATTAATAAATGCTGCATTCTTCAGTAGGTATAACTGAAAAATGAAGCGATAAACAGAGAATATTAATATTATTGTATAAAAAACTATAATTTCTTTCTAAGGGTCTTTTTAAGGGTTAAAATAAATCATTAATATTCTTATACTTTCTATTTGAAAACAGCTTTATTTCACCCTTACTTAGGGCTTCTTCAGGCTATAACAATTTACAATTTAACAAATTATTTGTTAATATTCGAAGCTGTATATAAATTTATGGGTATGAGAGTAAATTATAATATATACTTATTTTCTTAAGGTAAGACAATAGGTTTTTTTTACTAATTCTTTTCTTCGTATAGGAGGAAGTAAAAATAAAACCTATAGTCTTAACTTCGACAAGCAGCAGGCTGTTCAGCAAGAGTTACCGTTTTTGTGTACCTACTCGGTGTCCACTTTGCTATATCGTATTCAAGCTTTCCAAGAGTATTAAATCTCTTTTATTTTGATTGCTTAACATTGGCCAGTTTCTGAATGAGGCGTAAAACAGACTTGGCAGCGATTTAGATGTATGTCACTAATTTTATAGACTGACTTTTTTGGAAGGGGATCTGGAACTTGGCCCTTTTTCACAGTTAGGTTGTTGCAAGGGATATCATTCCTTTTTGCTAGATTTAGCATCGTGGGTGTCGACTTGGTTTAAGGGAGCAAGGCCTCTGTATTTTCCCATATACGAGTGTGTATTTGCATTAAACTAAAAAGAATAACACTGGTATAAAGTATTTTTCATCTATGATATTATCATGATACAAATTTGTACAAAAGTACAAGTACCAAATTTTTAAAAAAATAAACAAATGACACAAACTAAAAGAACAAATTGAGACCTTTCAAATAATATGCAACACAATACCAAAATTTAAAGAAGTGGTCACGTGACACTGCTCTCGGGAAAAGTTTACTCCCGCATGTTCTCACAAAATAGGACTTATTTATAAAATAATATATAATCAGTTTAAAGAGAGTGAGATTTGAGCCATCCAATCACAATCAGAAATAAAATCTGTCAACAATTGCAGACGCTATGAGATATTAAAGTCAAAAATTATAAAAATATAAATTAAATCTAGCTCCAAAGGTACAATTTTTTCGTAATTTGAATTTTTGGAATTTTCTGTCAGTTGCACGGCTGTAGTAACAAAAGTTTCTAGCTACTCTGGAAGTCACTTATAATTTTGATGTTGAGTGAGTGAGTGAGTCAGTAAAAAAAAAAAAAAAATTGCAAACTTTGAAACTCTCCTTATGAAAAGGCTTAATGCTAAGGGCTCATTTTTTTACAGGGCCCTAAGCTACTTAAGCTTAATCTATAATTAAAATTTCAAAAGCCCATTACAAGAGGAAGCAGAGATATAAGGCTGAGAAAAACCGGGTGAATGTGTTCACGAAAAGATGCACTCCATGCTTTGTTTAGGTTCGTGTAGGTCATGCGCCAGTCTGGATCGCTTGGAAATTCGGGAAGCATCCCTGAGCGTGACTACACCGGGACCGAAGGAGTGTGGATGCTCCCATTGAAAAACATAAAAAGGCATCCTGACCTAAATGAACCGTAGTAGTAGTAGTATGGTCTAATACTAGTACTACGAACGAGTACGACGAAACACTTGTTCGAACCTAGTAATTAGCCCATATTTTAGCCCTATTTTACCAGCCCCGTGGTAAAGAGTTCCAGCCACTTCCACACATCACTATACATTGCACCGTGCGTCGAAGCGAGTATTGGTGGTAATTATTCACTAGTGAGCTATATAAGTCAGAGCCTTAAGTCAGGGGAAGAGAACCCCTTAGGAGGGAGAGGGGAAGATTCATGGATGCAAATCAGAGGATTATGGCACGGGATCGAACCCACAACCTTGTGTCGCATCGTCTCATTGATAGCCAGGCGCCTATCGCCCCTTGGCCCCGCTGGATTTGATCGGACCGTACTGGGACTATATAGGTGTAAATCCACGCTGATGATCATATCAAGTAGATGAGTAAAATCCCCATCCTGTATAACCTAATAATGAGTATTAGGACGTAAAAGAAACGAAAAAAATATAAAACTAAAAATGACTTTTTCTCACTTATTCTTCCATTCCGAAGGTCGTAGTACTACGTGAATGTTTTTGTTTGACATTTCCTTATGTAAAAGTTCTAATGTTGCTCTATTTATTTTATTGCAGTGTAGATTTATTCTTTTATTTAAAGGAGGTTACTTCGCCTCATGATCATTTAATTTCTACGACGAAATTTAAAAAATGAGATTATAATTTCCCCAAATATCTTAATATTATTCTAATATTATTAGCTTAAACCTTAATCACGTTTCAATTGTTTCATTTAAAGCACGTGCTACTTGGTATAACACTCTACACACTGGTTTAAAGGCCCAGTTAAAAGTCAACCCTCTTGCGAGCTACTGAAGCGAATATAGGGCATAGGATGGCAGAAGCCATTCAAACACAGTTCACTTAGGATCAGATTTCAGTATTCCAGGCTTCATTTCGTAACAAATTGTGACCAATGCAAGTACAACACAATAACAACTTTGCTTACTTACACTTAAAAACCATGCTAAACAATTCTAAGCTTTCTTCTATATTCATGCTTTGAATTTTCACTAAACAAAAACCCCGTTGTTATGTTGTTTTTGTATTTACCATGGGCATATAATGGGTGTAAGTCGTAAGTATGGATGCGCTAAAATCACCCCGAAACTTCTCGCATCGAAATTCTCTCTTAATAATATTTAAAAAATTAAATTCACATTACAAGCAAATTCAGTATGTTCTATTCATTCACAATATAGTTGATGGTGAGAGTTGAATTATTAATCAAGATTTCTTTTAATCCGTCGAATAATAATTTACAACGATTTTAGTAATAAACCCCATAAAAAATAACCATCTTTAGAACCTAATTAAAATAGTGTGTCAGTTAGTATAGCAGATAACTTCCTCGCTTCCTATTTCGTATACCTTAATGATTTTATGATTTTACAACTTATTTTTGTCAAATTTATTTATTTTTCCCCCGTATTTTAAATCTGTCAAAATTTTTTTGATTTTTTACAAGAATTAAAGTATTAATATAGCAAAATTTAAAGAGCGCGCAGACGGTAAAAATTAATCTAAGATATCTGCGCGCTACTTTCGACAAACCATCCAAATTTCATAAAAATCAGAGATCACTTTTGAAGATATAGGTGTAAATAAATGTATGTTTGTGCGCATGTGGTAGAGAAACAAATGGGCGCAGAATGTTGAACTTATGTTGGTTCGCAAAAATTGAGCGACAGACAGACACGGAAGCAAAAATGTTCCCTGATGTCTTAAACGGAGTTCGGTCTTATAATGTTTGAAATCGGAGACATTAAAATTAATAATTTTTGAAGTAGAAGGTAACGGTCTTCTATTTCATCTTTGGTAAGCTCGAAAGTAAACATTTTCCCCTTACTAGATGAGTACTTTTGGAGGAAATAAATGTATGTTTGTGCGCATGTTAATTCTGCGCATCTATAATGAGATTGTATAATAAAAGCAATAATATAAGTTTAAGGCTCGCTTTTGTGATATTTCTACTAATCCTTGGGACATTCTCTAAAGCTGTAATATATTAAATAACTTTAAATATTTACAAGTATTAAAAACTGGAAGGAATAGTTTGTTAATTATACCTATAATACACATATAAGTCATAGTTTAAAAATGAGATAACAAACTTAAAAAGGAAAATAGCCAAATAAAGCAATATTAACTATTCATTGTGTTAATGAATAGTTAATATTGTTTTATTTGGATATTTTCCTCTTTAAGCTTGTACACCTCAGTATATAAATACCTAGAGTTAGATGTAAATAAAATAAAGCCAAGTATATAATAAATTTACATAATTATATATTTCACGAGAGTGAATTAATTTATATTACTGTTACGTTTTTCCAAGAAAGAAAACACATTTTAATTCGATTCTTTGAAAGTAAAGCTCAGATAGTCATTTGTTCACATAAGTTTTAGTTGATTATTTTTAATTTTTTTAAAAAGGCACGCCTAATAATAATAATAATAATAAAAGCATAAGTAAAATACCTTTATGAAATCTCGTTAATTTATTTATATTTTAAAATGTAATATACATTATTGGATGGAAAGAGTCTAAAGAAATATATTCGTTGAAGGTTATCCAGTATAAGGTATTGTAAAGCAGTTAAAACAACATGTTACGTAGGAAGTGCTTTTGACCTTGTGAAAGACAACAGAGAGTCCAATATTATAACAATTTAACATGGTGTTCTGATTTCGGTCGCTATAATAATCGAGTTCATCAGTAATCCTTTTCTGGTTTAATTGTTGCATTGTTTTAGTATTTTTTTATTCTAAAACTATTGTCGGTCCTCGGCACCTCATCTCTTATGGTATCTGTAGACACCTAGAATTGGTAAGAAAACAACATTTGGTAAATACTATTAAACAAAAAGTTTAAATCTATATTTCTGCCGATCTGATATGGAACGATTGCCAGACGTGAGTGCCTTCACTAGACGCAGTTTACACACGATCGGAAAGCGGCAATTGTGTGGTGGGTGTACTATGAGAGGCACTGAGGATGATTTTTTGTTCGGCTTCTGCTGAAACTACCCTGATAAATTCAACGACTAATATGACTATAGAAACATTTAATTATGTTAGATGTAGGAGCGTCTATGGAGGTACTAGCCAAAGCAGCTTTCAGCCTTCATAAGGCCATCAGTGCCGAAAAAAGAAATGGAGTTACATTATAACAGCAAATAAAAGAAAAGAAAGGTGAGCCGGTGAGCCCCTACTTCATGTCAGAGATCGACATAACACTCCAGTCTCTCACATTTGGAATTCGTGCTCTAAACTATTATGTATTTTAAGTACATAATAACGTTTTATATTTAATGAAAATTATCTATTGATGGATGTTGTAGGTGTAAGTATGAAATAAAAAGCTTTACATGTTGTAAGAAACGTTTCTACCCTTAATAAGGCCATCTTCAGTCCTTTATTAACTAAAAAATAACAAATAACCAAACCATCATATCAATTACAATTTCCAATATTACATTATTAGATTTAATGACGTTTAGCTAAAATAACTATGTATATAATTCTGAAATAGTAGCGATCAATAATAGATATTTCTAAATTTACTTAAAATGTTATTTACTCACATTGAGAAGTTCAATCGTTGTGTGGAATTTCGAAAACTAAAAACATATTATCATGAACACCGCTTATAATATGATGCGTAGAGCAATTAAAATTACAGACCCGGAATTCATAAATGAAATAAAATCCATTATTTTTTCCACATTTTTTTATCAACTTAAATTAATAAAATCCCTTTGGTACAAACTAATAACTATAAATAAAATCACATCATCACAAAATATAATAGAGAACAATAATAATAAACAACAATATTTTACCAGTTTAACATATATTGCAGAACTTTCTAAGAAATTATAAAAAAAAATGCAATTAAATTATTGTGGACAGGTAAATATCGCCCATAAACCTAATGACAAATTGTTAAATTTATATAAAAACATGAAAGATAAAATCAGTGATGACAATAGATCTAATCTAATTTACAAAACAAATTACTTAAACTGTGACAAAACTTATATCGGTGGAACCTTTCAAAAACTCAAAAATAGACAATATAACCAAAACAAAAATTATAGTTGTTATAACTATAAAACAAAAATTATAGTTTAATATTCACAAGATTTATAATTTAGATATTAACTACTAATCACTTAATAAAAAAGAAATAAGCACGTGAAATCAAAGAAGCATATATTATAATAAATAATAATTAAAAAAAAAGATTTTTTTAATAATAATTTGTTAATTTTAAACAGACGAAAATTTATTGAAAAATGTTCACACTATGAATAGAATTGAGTAGGTTTACATAATAATTATTAACATTCTGATGCTCTCCCACAAAGATAGCATATTTTTTAGTTTTTCGAAATTCCACACAACGATTGAACTTCTCAATATGTTTAACTAACAATTTAAGTAAATTTAGAATTAACTATTATAGATCGCTACAATTTCAGAATTATATACATATATATTTTTGGCTAATCATCATTAAATCTAATTATTTAATATTGGGAATTGTAATTTATATGATAATTTGGTTATTTGTGATTTGTTTTTAGTTAATATAGGACTGAAGATGGCCTTATTAAGGGATGAAACGTTTCCTTACAACATGTAAAGCTTTTTATTTCATACTCACATCTACAACATCCATCAATAGATTATAATTATCATCAAATATAAAAATATATATAAGAAGGTGTCAATAAACTCAAAGTTAATTATTTAATAGTACATAATAACATAAACTGTCTATCCATGTATACGTGGTCTAGTCTATACCTATAGATGCAAACCTTTGCAAGCTTTTCTGAAAGTTTCTTTGATAAATAAAAAAGTTTGAATTTACGTGGAGGTGGAGATGGTTTATGAAACTCCATAGACGCTCCCGTATCGAACAATTCGGTTAGATTACAAATAAAGGGTTCATCCGAAGGGTTCCTTCGGTAAGCTCGGAAGCAATAATACTGAAAGTGAAAGAAAGTGGCAGAGACGCCAAAACAGAATGTATAAAATTAGGTTATGTTATAATTATTGATATAGGATATAGTTATAACCTACGTCCTCGTCTGAAAATAGTTTTTGCGCATGGCTTAATAGTTGTAATGGACGAGTTCCTGTATTAATACTGAAACTGTTTACACTGTTTGTTCTAGAACTGTTTTTGTAGGAACACGAGATAACAACCATTCAAGCAGTTCCAGAACTATCCGAGAACCGTGTTCGAACAGTTTTTTGGTAGTGTGCATGATCCGGATAGTTCTACAACTATCCTAGGCTCTCCTAATTAAGACGTGTAGGCATTCAACTCGTCCATTGTTGAATTCATCTTCTGTAGGAAAATATGAATACTCTGACATAAATGCGATAAACCAGAAAAAGAACAGGCAATTGAATGCTTGTAACAAAAAGAAACCTAGCCTGGAAAATAAGAAGAAGACATGCTGGCTATGATTCGCAAGGATTCAAAATCATTGAAACAAGTTTAGAAAAAACTCACTTATCACGGTAACTGAAACCTGGATTTAAACTCACACCTCGACACTGAACCCAACAAAATAAACTAGTATTATATATTTTTTTTGTTTTCATCTAAAAAAGGGACAAATGAAATTTATATCCGAACACAAAAACAGATTAAATATTATAAAAAGAAACTCTTAAAAAAAAAAAAAAAAAAAACAGTTTAGAGATGTCTGCACTTTATATTTCTCAGTCAGTTACTACGAATATAAAAAAACTACTTGCTAAAAAAAAATAAAGAAACGTTGAATCAGGTTAATTACTCTTGCTCACAGTCATATTCTGAGGTTTCAAAGTAACTATTAAGCTTTAGTTTATTAGTTTCTCTATAGAGTGACAGGATTGAGAAGGCCTGAAAAGTCGACTAAGATGTTGATGATTTTACACGCTTTAAGTCAAAAACGGAGCTGGAATTTGGGTGCATTTCTCGATTTTGTCTCTGGGTATGATTTTTCTGAACATGTATGCCAAATTTCGTCAAAATTGGTCCAATAGGCGCCAGGCGCATGCCCAGACAGACTTTTTTTCTTTTTTTCTTTAAAAAAAAGTTTTTGGATTCCTCAAAACCTGTAAATACATCAAAATCGAATTTTTGCGCCATCACAATACTTTCTCTTTATATGATAAAGTAAATATCGGTCCTAGACAACTCACACAAACTTTTTCATGAATACAAGTTCATAATTACTTAGCCCAATGTTTTCCGTTAATTAATTTTCGAGTTTTCGTAGGTACATTAAATTATTATTAAACATTTCATTAAAATTTATCATAAAAATAACTTTTCCCTGGCGGGGAATCGAACCCGGTCTCTCCCCGTCCACGTTAAAAGCTATTTTCTCAGGAACTAGATTTTTTCCGGGAAAACGGCTTACACCGTTAGATTTGAATTTAAATGGACTACATTTTAGAATTTTTTAATCAAAATCGTTGGAACCGTTTTCGAAAAATATATTTATTTATTTTTTTTCACTTTTCTTCAGTGTTTGGGTGGTAGCGCCCCCAAATTGTAGCCAATATTCATTTCTCGATTTCACCTCGGGGTACGGTTTTTCTGAACATGTAAACCAAATTTCGTCAAAATCAGGGTCAAGTAGTTTAGGCTCCAGACGTCTGCACAGACAGACATTTTTTAAAAACCACTACTTAGATTCAGGGGCTCATCAAAACGTGTAAATTCATCAAAATCAAATTTTCGCGATATCACAATACTTTCTCTTTATTTAAGAAAGTAAAAACTTAATTGTGTACTTATATAAGAGAAAGATAAGTTATTTTTTCGGGCTTAGATCGTCATAGGCTTTATTGTTATTTATATATATATATATATATATATATATATATATATATATATATATATATATATATATATATATATATATATATATATATATATATATAATTATATATATATATATATATATATATATATATATATATATATATTAATAAAAGTACATATTAGCTCCTGATACAATATTTATTATACAATATGAACTAAGTACTTTCAAAGGCTGAATTTTAGTTTTGCTTACTGCAAGCGCTTGCTTGAGCGCGGTTCACAAGTACTAATAATTGTATATAACAGTTTTTTTTTAATAAAAATCTTTATTGGCATAAGTCAGCAGAAGTAAGGGAAACATTTTTGCTTCCCATCTTACCGAAGGTAATGGAAGCTATGTGATCGTTCTGCAGAACATAAATATTTTATGTCTCCTATTTAAAAAATTCTAAGACAGAAATCCGTTTCAGACATCAGGGTATACATTTTTGGTTCCATGTCTGTCTGCCACTCAATTTATGCGAACCAATATATCATAAAAACTACATGTCCGATGAAATTTGAATGGTGGGTCATAATTAGCCAATTATTGGACCCATAAGTTTCAACCTTCTGCGCCCATTTGTTTCTCTTCCACATGCACACAAACATACATTTATTTAAACCAATATTTTCTAAAGTACTCATCTGATTTTTATGAAATTTGGATGGTTTGTCGAAAGTATAGCCCGCAGATAACCCGAGATTAATTTGAACCGTCTGCGCTCTTTAACTTTTGCTAAATTGATACTTTAATTCATGTAAAAAATCAAAACTATTTTGACATATTAAAAAAACAGGGGAAAAATGGAATAAATTAGACAAAATCGCTTGTAAAGCCACAAAATCAAAAAACGTCGCTAGGAAGGTATGTGCCACACTAATTGGCAGACTATTTTTATTTAACTTTCAGAATATAAACACGTCAGGTTACTGTAAAATCTGGATAGCAAATAATGAATTATATAAAATGATTTAGAAAAATTCAGTTTTCTAAGAATTAAATTCGAGTTCAATTGCGTTGTCTTTCTTCAACAAGTTAATCAATATATTTGCGAAACCCCATATTTTGAAAACAATTAGTCTGATTTTAATGAAATTTAGATAGTACGCAAGTTTTAGCTCACATTATGGAATATTTGCCATATTAATTTCAATCTTCTCCACATATTGCTTCCTCTCGCGAAAGCTCACAACCTATTGCATGGCTTCGAATTCAAAATTCCAAGATAGAAATCCGTATTAATTAGTCCATTGTTGGCCCCATATAATTTTCAATCTTCTAACCCATTTGATTATTTTCCACTTACGCATGAACTCTTTTTTATTAAGACCTATATATTTAAAATGAATAATCCGATAATTAACGAATTTGGATGGTTCGTCTAAATTAAGTGCACAGATAGTAATATTAATTTAAACCGTCTGCGCATACAAAATGTTACTACATTTTTTTTTTTACTAAATATATACTTTTATTAAGGTAAAAATGTAATTTTTGATAGATTTAGGGTTTTCTAGAGTGGGGTGATCTTGAATGTTCAATTTCATTTTTTTTTTATATTAAAAATGAATCACCCTGAATACATTGCTACCCCTAAAGGTGTTGCATTAAGCTTGTAGTAAATAATTTAATTAATTCAAATATTTTACACTTATAAGTAGCATGGTACATTACAAACATTTATTTAAAAAAAACAAAAAAACACTACATTTGTTGTAGTCTTGGTTAAAAGTAGCTGGAAAACCTAAAAATTAAAGTATGTAGTTGTTTTTATTTAGATTTATGGTTGTAAGTTTCTAATACATCTTCACGTTATATTGTTCTAATTAGTATTTTGCTGACAATTATTAACAGTTCTCGTTTTATAAAAGACGATAAACTTGACCTTGTTAAAAGATTTCAGTGAAATAACTGATTAATATTTGTTATATATCTTCCGTTTTCCGCTTCTAACACAATTGTATCGCGTATCATCCAAGTTTTTATATAAAGTGAATTTAACCTTGATAAGTTAGTTTAGTTGTCTCACCTAATTTTATATTTCATAAAGTTTTGTTTGTTTATTTATTTATTTTTTGGTTACTGTCCTTTATTTATTTAATTGCCCTAATTTAGGTATTGAAAATACTAACTTTTTGGCTTACCAATTCAACAACATAGAACAAGAAACAAATAATATTAGTAAAGGAAAAGAGACCTTTTATGGTTTTTTGACCATGAAGATTCATCTAAACCATTATTACCGATAATATTTAACAGCAAATTAATAATAAGCTTTACTAATAACTCAATCGTTTGTTGTCACTCACACACATATATATATGTGTGAGAGAGAGATAGAATATGTAGTTTTTTTTTAAAAATAAACTTCATGCTAATGTAATTAAAAAGTTCTTATACTTAATGAGGTTCTCAGGTTCTTGCATGTTGAATGAAATATTTTTAAAATACACGAAAAGGGTAATGGAAGACTACATACACGAATTAGACACACGAAATTAGAATATTTACCAATTATTGACAGAGCGAAGCGAGGTCTATATTTTAACTTTATCTTCCCCGGTCTGGCCCAGGTAATGGACCGTTTTGCATTTCGTTTGAAAATGTTGGTTACGCGCTTACGACCAAACGCTTTGTTCGATTTTCTTCAAATTTGGCATAAATGTTCTTTGAAGTCATAAAAAGTAACGAATAAATAAAAATCATAAATTTAATGAATTTCATTTTTACATTTTTATGAAAAAAATAAATAAATAAAATATTTTTTGTTTATCTTGGAATTTGGCATGAATATTCCTCCAAGTCTGGAAAATAAACATGTCAAGTTGTTTGTTTATATATGTTTTTTTTTTTATTAATTAAAAAAAAGTTTAGATTTTTTTTTTTTCAAAAAAAAAAAAAATGTTTTTTTTTCTTGAAATTTGGAATAGATTTTCGTTCCTTTAAGACATTAAAATCGATTTATATGGTTTATTTGCTTAAACAATGTTTTGAATTAGCATAAAAATAACCTTCCCAGCAGGGAATTGCACCCGGCATCCTCCGGTTTAAGGCTAGCAGTTAAGAGGCCGGCATCCTCCGGGCTGCGCGCGCAACACATTATTTATTTTTTTACAATACACATCGCCATTTTTCATTTTTAATTGCTTACTGTTCATTACCTACAAGTCTCTTTCGTCTTTCGCCGACAAGAATATGTATGTATACTTCATAATAATTTCTGCGTATTTATCTTATTTTACTTCCACTTGCCTCTATATCTTATTACCTAAATTGCCCTAACTCCTGACTACCTAGCAAGCTGAAACTTGCACAGATTATTCAAGATTATTCTTCAGATTATTCACAATCAGTTAATAGTTAATTAATTAATTAACTATTTATTGATAAGTTAATCATTTTGTTGGTTTTTTATTTGTCTCCTAATCTTGTAAACTAAATTAATGTAACCAACTCCCCGACTATTTAGAAAGCCGAAACTTTCACAAATTATTTAATACTGGCTACAATACAATAATCAGTCATTAGTTAATTCATTTGTTAACTACTAAATAATTAGTTAATTGATTTGTTTGTTTTCTGTTTGTCGTTAAATTTTATAGCCTAAATTTGACTCACTTCCGAATTTGGCAGGAATTATCCTTGAAGTCATTACAAGCGACGTATATAAAGGATTTTTCATTTTTGGACGTCGCGAGGTCTACTAACTGTTCACAGAGCTACTAGTTAGTAAATAAATTAGTTCCTTTTCCATTTATAATATTACATCAATAATACTTGTATATTAGAAAAAATTAGAGGATTGAGAAGTTAGTAGTAATCATTATTTTTTTTTTTTTGTAATTACACAATTGTTTATGCAATTTTTTCATTATATGTATTGTTTTAATCATGTCAGAAAGTAAGGATAAGTATCTATAAATTTAAAAATATTGTTAAGTTCTGTTTGTTTAACTTTGCATTTCCCTCTTTTGTTTTTGTTTACAGGGGTGAGAAATGT
The DNA here is from genome assembly GCA_951217055.1 of Gerris lacustris. Lineage (NCBI taxonomy): Eukaryota > Metazoa > Arthropoda > Insecta > Hemiptera > Gerridae > Gerris > Gerris lacustris. Next base: position 58,380,518 of record OX578277.1, on the reverse strand, counting down.
TGCATGGAAAGTAATAATGGGAGTTAAAAAAAGAGTTGAGAAGAGTCGGAGTGAGAGGGTGCGGGGGGTGAGTGCGTGTGTAGGGTGATGTAGAGAGCGGGGGAGGCTCTGGGTAAGGGGGGGGGGTTGTCATTGAGAGGTGCGGGCTGAGCTGCCCTCCCCGTGAGGGAAGCACGGGGGGAGGGGAGCCCGAGTTCAGGAAACTTATTCAAGGACAAGGCCAGTCGGTTAGCCGACACCGAGCCCTCCACTTGTTCCACCATATCCAACAAATCTTAGTACCGCATCTACATTTTCTTACGCGATCCCAAACATCGCGACGTCCCTGCATCCCCGTCACTGTCACTGCCCTCAATCTAAACTAAATATTTAAACGTCGAAACTAATATCCGCCGTTACAAAGCCTAATAATATTTACGAAAAAAAATAATATATAAATAAAATAATATATTTTTGTATTATATTGTTTTGCAAGTTATTAACCGTGGATTCGTTGAAAGTCAGTTCGGTTTTGGTTTTATAATCGGGTGTCATGTCGCCCATGCCCCCGGCCATGGACTCGGAGTGTGTTACAGCGGAGTTTCGCGTACCTGTCGTGACTTCTTCTACTGCCCCAATGCCACCCCCGCCACCGCCCCCAAAGAGACATTTTCATCATCACGAGGAACCAACTTCTTCCATGCCAGACTTAGGTAAGTCTTTCATATTGCACCAAAATTGATTACAAAATATTTGATAGTTTGTTGTTTTATGATAATTCTAATTAAATAAAACAAATATTATGTTAAGAGTACTTAATTTTTATAAAGCTATAGATAACAAATGTAATAAAAAAAAAATGTATACTCTTATTTCACAAATGACCAAAATATTAACTAACCAACAAAGTCTATAATATCGAACACTAATCAAATTCAGCAACATCCGTATTTCTATATATTTATATTAATTTCAATTAATACCACGACTAATCAGTCATATAAATTGACTAACTAAATATTAATTGATAAACCAAAATATATAGAGCGACTAATTATAAGATGAAATTTATATAGTTTGTGAAACGACTCCTCTACTCCTACGTACTAAATGATAATGTATTTAAATAATAATTTCCATTTAAAGTTATCTAAATTTAAGTTAAATATCCACAAAATAAAATAATCACCGCATTAGCAATGAAAATGTATTTCATAAATGTATGCCAAATCAATTAGGATCTGTTATTTTTGTGGTTATTAAGTGCTTACAGGATTAGTCAGTAACCAATTCTTCCTGATATGAATTGCATTCCCTTTATTTCTTACCCTTTCATAAGACCACGTCATAAGTTTCGGAGATTTCAACGATGGTTTGGACTGTATATCGCACCCCCCCCCCCCCTTCCTACGAGTAATTTACTTTCTATGTTATTGCAGTTTTATATATATATATTTTTTTTTTTATAAAGTGTAAAGTAAATATCAAAATAATGTTTTGTTTTTTTTCACAAGCAAGCCCACATAATTTCATGCATACTCAATAATCGCAATAACTTTATATGTAACTTTATCGGGTTTATAAATGTCTTTTGATAATATATAAATCTGTATTAATTGCCATATTTATAAAAAAAGAGTGTTTAGTCAAAAACTACAGCTTGATCAGTAGAGATTTCATCTTATATTCAGCTTCGTTTTATGAAATTAAACGTTATCAATATTACAGAGCAATTGACGATTTGAAAAATGTTGAACTTTTTACAGTTATACGCACGATTATAACCATACATCAAATCTATACAACCGGAGGTATTATTGGCTTAGTGATTTGTTGATATTTTTCTAGAAAATAGTAAAATATGATCATGTAAAATAGGCATAGTTGGTTACAAGGTGGTAGAAAGTAACACAACAATATTGTCGCCTCAGTTTTATCAAAATATACAAACGCGTTTCGACGTATAATAATCATCTTCAGTGTTAAATGATAACATAGTAAGAGTAAATTCTATACAGAGAAAATTAGGTATTTACTCTTACTAAATACGCGTTTGTATATTATAATATAAAATTATTGCATTACTTTCTACTAACCTCTCTAGTCATAATTATGAAGTGGTACCAATCATTGGCTACAAGGTGGTCTAAGAATACTTCTAGGAATAGGTGTATATACAAAGGACAGGTGCATTTAATGACGCTCTGTAATAGAAATGTACATTTCTCTAACCCTATTATATTAGCTAATAACATTGTGAACTATTACCTAAAACACTGTATTATAATTGTAGTATATGTTTATTTTTAATGCATGATCCAATTTGTGATTTTCTGTCTAAAATGTTCACTCGACATATAATATTTTTTGCTCACATTAGATTAAAAAGTCTTCTTTAGTTGTTTTACATAAACAGAACAATATGTTAAATTGCCAGTGGAATCTTCAACCACCGCCATGCTAATTGTGGAACCAGCTTACTAATAGAATAAATTAAGAATCTAAATGGTAGGTGAAACGAGCGTAAGGAAAAGACTCTTAAGTAAGGACCATAATTCTATGAAAAAATGAATCTTAGAAAAATGAATCATATGAATTACCCAAATGCTTAAAGAACAATAATATGTTTTATTTTATTCGGTTTATGAATTAGAGTAATCCAATGTTATTTTGTCTTATTTTCCATATTAAGAGTTTTTGCTAAACTTAATTAATTATTTAAGTAAAAGTAATTAAAAAAAGTTCGATTTTCTCTTCAACCTAATCTTAAAGGAATATTATACTTTCGCAGTTCTCGCTTAAAATCAATTAAATAATTGCCTACTTACTGTTTTCTTAAACTAGTTTAGAAGTTAAAGATATGAGGATGTTAGTTTGGACATCCAATGCCTTAGAACCTCTGGATGCTTCCAGGCAAATAAAGCTTGAGAAACATTGTTTTACTTAGGAGCTTCTAGAGGTTAGGTTATGTCATGGAGCATCCATGAACAAAAATATTTCTGATCCTATAGTTTTATTATTGACTGATGCTCAAATAATCGTTCTCTTCCAACTCTTATTCGTCTCTCCCTCTCTTACCATTCCTCGGTCTCTTACGGTGGAGAGAGGGTTCTACAATTTGCGCACTTTCTTCTCTTCTATCAACAAAACGTAAGTGTAAGTGGTTTCTGGGAATAAAACGTTTACTAAGCAAATGCCGATCTACATAATAATATTCTGCAATTTTAGAAATTCACCACCTTTCTTTCGTTTCCTTACATTATACTGTTATAAACCTAAAAATAAGTTTCGAACAGTCAAATATTAATATTATCATTAGCCTTATTAGCATAAATCCGAAAAAAATGAAGTAAAATATCTGTTCTCTCTTGCGTATTTTACTAATCAGTTTTAACAAATAGTAGACTTTGTTTTATTCAATAATTCCTAAAGAAGAATTTTTAAAATTGTTTTTTCTAAAATCCCGCTGACTCTTTAGTATGAAAATATTTTCTACTCAATTAAACTTTATTCTTAAAAGGAAACCATATAAAACTAGGTCTAGAAGGCAATGCATAAATGTAGTAAAATTACCTGCGATACTTCTACGGCAGATACGTTTTCTTTAAATTACTGTACCATATTACACATCAGATCATGTTATTTATTTACTTTTGTTGACAGTTACATACTAAATTGTATACTATTATCTAATTATCCTTCCCGATGATATTATTATTACAACTTATTTCTACTCGATTTTATTCATACATCAATTATAATAGGCTTAAGCAATCGGCACTCCAGACAGTTTTAAATGTACCCCTCAGCTAAATAGATTTCTCAGAACGAATTCACATTTTAATGACATTTTATTAATTTATAAACTCACCATAATAAAGAAAACACGGAACAACGTCAAAAAATAAATCGATTCCACTGCTAAAACGGATTCTGTGTTTCCTAGAAATGTTTCCATTTTTACTCTAGGGATTTTCCCAGAATATTTTCTTACTTTAATAAATCTCAAACCTTTTCAGTCAGAAGCAAATTCTTTCTTTTTCAATAAATGAATCTGAGAATAAAACTTTTACAAAATAAAAATTTTAATATTTGTAGTTTTATTTTGTTACTATTTAATTCTTAAAAAGTTGAATAATTATTTATTGAAGTCACCCTTAGAATAAAATAATTTTAGTCTCGGTAATTCTTCAGGCTTCTTTTTTGTGGAAACCAGTTTAATTAATAAAGAAGTTTTTATTCAGATATAATTTATAAAACATTATTTAAATAAATACATATGCACGTTTTACTACTTTTAGTGTAACTAAAACCCCTTAAAAATATTTATGAAATAATTATTGTAAACATATAAAACAGCCCGTTTATTAAAAAATTAATTGGTTTTTACATAAAAAATGTCGAGTAACTAATTTTTTTAAATTTAACTAATGAAAGGCTGAATGAATTGAGCTCGTTTAAGTTTATAAAAGGATTAGTCAAAATGCCAGAGCGATATTTGTACTTTTACTTTCATTTGTTACAAGGATTTGCTGGAAAGTTTTGTGTCTATGCCAGATTCTCAACTTTCTTGCCGATTATTTAAATTAGCTCATTTAAGGGTTGTTACACAAATTTTGGATTAATTATTTAATAAATTTGATAAAATATTATAAAATTAAAATTAAGCGCGAGTATTCGCTTTTGAGTAGAGAAAATTTAAACAATAAAACAGTGGTTAAATACAAAATTCATCCGTGCAATAAATGTAGTTAACTAATTATGTTCTTAAGTAATTATTTTATATAAATTACAATGTTGATTCTACATTGGATTATAAAGCTTTACATTGAAGTTTAAAACCCAACGGCAACAAAAGTTTTAAAACTGGTTACGCATTTAATAAAATAGATAATATATTTCATTTTTCGTCAAAGGGGAAAATAATAAACAAATTATATTTAAGGATGTGTATGGAATGGTGGGAAGTGATTTTTTTTCTATATTTCCATACTTCCAAGGGTGGAAAAATTAAATTCAAACAAAATTAAGATTAAGTTCAATTTTGCTTCATAGAATATTTCTATTTAATAAAAAATAGATGACTCAACATTTATTTTAAGAGATAAACAATAATTAGAAGAGGTGGTAGAGGTTTGCACTTAGCCAGATATAATGTGTATAAAAAGCTACGTAATCGGTGTGAGACCCGGAAGATTTGTGTAGCAGACTGGACTCAAGGTCTGCCTTATTCCCAATGTCAAGCTCTCCTATACAGGGGCCCCAGGGTCAACCGTCCAAAATATTCTCTTTTACATCGACCCTCGCAACACAAATAATATTACAAATCGACCTAGTCTCTCTCCTCTTCAAGTTTTAAATAGAAAAATCAAACTTAAAGCAAAAGAAGTCTATTTTGATTTCCATCTGTTAGTGAGAAAACTTTATGGCTTTCCTACCTAAGAGAAAACCTTAGATAATCTATTGTTAGTGTTACTATCAATTAACTGCTATTCTATTTACATACGGATATAGAATTAGATTTGACCCTGTACTCTTCATTCCGACTAGACGTCGACGACAAGGTTAAAGGTCAGCCCTGTCTTAATTCTTTAGTTATAATTCTAACCAAAAGAACGTCTCATTTCCATTACATTGTCAGATGCCTCAAGAACTTAAATAAACTACTTTTGGGCATCTAGCTTTTACGTAAAGAAAACGTAATTTAGATGTGATACATTTCTAAATTTTATCTCTGAACTTAAGACCACGATCTTAAATTTATAATTATTTTACTTCTAATTCGTCCAATTTCAGAATTCTTTTTGTAAGTAATTTTTATTAAAGAAGAACTTTGTAAGAGTTTAATTAATTGCATTTAATTACTATTGAAGAGAGAGGTCTAGATGAAAATTATCATCACAATTTGTACCAAACCTTTTAAGTATTCAAGGAAATTTATTTTTATATTTTCTTGTTCAGGAATTTAATTTAGAACTTAAATTAATTAGTCTCGAAATAATAGAATAGTGATTAATTACTACCTGAGAATCGTTAAAAACAAAAAAACAAGGAGGTATATATGTAGCATTAGATAAATCTAAATCAGAAAGTTAATATTACTAATAAAATACTATTTCTTTATTATAAGGTACATACTACAAACAGACATACTATAACGTGTGGTTTGTAAAGAATTGTGGACTGTTGTTTTAACAAGAAAAACTGTATAATTAGGTGTATATTGATCCAATAATATTACATTTTAGAACTATACTACAAATATTTTTAATTGAATAAAATAATGTCAGCTTACAAAAAACATTGATCATACTTAAAATGAACTACAGTTGTATTAAAAATATTATATTTTTGCTTGAGTTTACCTCTGATAATTCGCATGTTTGGCGTCAACAGTTAAAATGGGTGTTAATGTTTTATCAATCAGTATATGCTTGGTAGTTCGTTGGCGTATGGAATTTAAGTATGGCATCTTTAAAAGATGAAATATGTAATATTTGATTTTATTTTTATTTTAGAGGCGAGTTCTCTTTAATAAATATCGCACGTATGACAAAGCATTTTACATGCAAATAACATTAATATATTACTATAATATTAGAATTTAAATATAAAAAGAAGTAAAAATAAAATCCCTCTGAATAAATTATTTTTCGATTTAAAGACTAACAATATGTCTAAAAAAAAAACCTGATAGCCCTCAAAATATTGTCCCACATGAAGTTGATTTTTTTTTTCATTAAAAATATGTCTTCCTATTGATAACCAGGAAGATTCAAACTGGGCTAAACTAATAACGACTTGTAATGAAAAACCATGGCCACGGGCACAGTGGCACGGAAACAGACGCGCCACGGTCATGGCCACTAAGAAACACATCCGCATCCTGCTCTTTTGACTTCCACTACATTCTGCAGACCTCGCATTATTGGACAATTGGTGTAATTAAAACAATGTTTGATCGTATGCCCTCCTTAATATTTTAAAATGTATAAGGTTATGTCATAGTACATTTTATGTAGGTATTTGATCTTATATTCTTCTTCTTATTATGTTATCTATATTGATATAAAATCAATGATGTTATAACTACAAAAAGAAAAAAACACCTTCTAAAAAACAACATGTGCTCCGATCTAAATAAAATATAGTGTATTTAAAAATATTTTTTTGTTATAAAATGTATTAGAAATTAATATATAACTAAAAAAACAGAAAAATATATACATGTTTCATTTATTTTAAATAAAATTAACAGTGAAAATTAGTCCTAATACTAATGAATGTGCATATTAATTTAATTTTAGTTACAGTAACCTAGAGAAATCTACATTATTGTGTATAAAATATTTTTCTCTTTTTCATTTTCTCTTTACTTGTATGGGAGTACTGAGTCTTATCATTGCTTTAATCATCTTCGGTTACTGAATGGAAAAAAAATAATATCACTTTGATAATCTTTCATCTCTGAAAAACTCATCGTTCTTATTCATAATGGCCAGCTGATTATCCCTGGAGAAAAATGTAAAAAAAAGTGATGTTAGAATGACTGTTGGCTTTTAATATTATTTTCACTTTCGGTGGAGTGCGGTAGGAGTAGGGGCTGGATTTAGGGCGAGTACTTTCTACCTTAAGATGTGGAGGAGGGAGCCTCTCAGTCAGTTCTGGCCATAGAGTCTTCCTTTTAGAAAATCCTTTTACTTTCACAAAAACTCCATTTCATTTTTATAACGAACCATTCTTGATTTTTCCCCCTTTCTTTGCATCCTTGTTTATTTTTTATCACAATTACAGGATAAATATCAATTTATACTTTACAACTATAAAATATATTTTAGCAATACTTATGCTTCTAAAATAACGTGTAATTTGCACGATGTAATTTTAAAAAAAATTCTACATCTTTGATTAGATTCTTCGCTTTTTATTAGTTTCTTTACCAAAAATATTTATTTATAACTATGTATGTATCTTATTGGAAACAAAATTTCTGTTCTGTTTCTCCGGAAATAATAGCGTTGTACAGCGTTCTATACAATGACTACATTACTTTTTTCTGTTAAATACAATCTTTAAATTTATCTTATTTAAACTAAAACAACCAAAACTTATTAACGTAATTATATTAATTTTAATGGTTTATAATCACTAGTAATCCACACATGTAGCATTCATAGTCATTACTACTAAGACTCCTCTTTAAATACTCTAACAAAGATAGTCATCTTAGAAAGTATTTTTTACCATAAGTATTATATAAATTTTACACCAAGACAAGTCAACATGTCTAGTGAAAGCTACCTTTTTTCTTACACGGCTGTCATAAACTTTTACTTTGATTGATTTATTTTTCTAGTTATTTATTCATATATTCAGGGTTGTCATATTTCAGAAACTAACCCGATCTTTACATAGTCATAAACTTCTTCTTCGTGCTTTGATTTTGTTTTTTTCTTTCCTGTGTGAGAGACGAATCTTCAGCTCTTTTTCACATAGTTTAAAAATAGCAGAGGCCGAATCAGAATTAGATTTGGACTCACTTACTAATGGTTATTGAGATAAACTCGTTCTTTGAGTCACAATATTTTAGGTTGCAATTGTTTGTAGTCGACATCTATTTATAGTGATGGTTACACTTCTTGGTTTTTAATTAATCAAGTTTGATTGTGGTGTTTTTTGTTTTTTTCTTTAATGCAATGGCGATAGTTCTTTTCAGATTATTAAGTTACCTCAATATAATTTTTAGATCAAACATTAACAAAGGTAGTTAAATCAACCATAAAAAAAACAAAAAAAAGGGAATACATTAAATATAGCTATCAGCAAACCGTAAGTGAGTATTGTGATTACAATATTTTTTTATAAACTGAAGAGTATTGTCAAAAAACTATAAATATAAGAGGATACCAACTTTTTCAGCATTAAAATGCATTTATAAACAAAAATAAAAACCAAACAAAAAATAAATTTGTTCCAAAAGGCTACCTGTAACAGACAAATGACGGTACTAACTTTCAGTTGTCTCAATAAACTCAGCAAGACTTGAATTCTTCGAACGTACTTAAATTATCTTTAGCTTGTGAAATGGAAAGTTATTTATGTAAAAAGTAAATATTATGAATGTTCACTGTTGACCCTAAGGGTAAAGTTTATATAAGCATGCCGACTTCTTCAGTTTACTGTTTAAAATTATTATACTACCTCAATCGCACCTTTTAAGTATTTTCTAGAAGAAGTAGTCGTCTGTCCGTGCACCTTTTGTCCTTTAAAATTCATTTTCTTAGAGTAACTTTACACGTCGGAGACCTTAGAGAGTTATACTGAAAGGGAAGGTAGAATTTAAGAGCTTGCTACAGACCCTTCTATGTAAAGTTATTTTTTGTGGATATAGAAGTAGGTATAATTACAACATTCGACCTCCGACTAGGGTTGGTTATACTTGTTATTTGGTTTCCGTTTCTTCGGTTCTATTAAACTAAGACATTTTTATTTCATTGTCAAGAATGTTATATTTCTAATTTATTGTTCAGATAAAAAATGGAACTGTTAAATGTTCATTCTTGCATTTTTTTAAAAAAAATAAGGTGAAAGTTGTTTAAGTTTCTCTAAAATAATTTCAAATTTAGATTTGTAATTTCATTAATGAAAACGAAGCATCGGACTTTTATCCCTTTTCTCATGCGGTAATAAAAGTAAAATTTTAATACCGACAAAACCAAGCTTTGTACTGCTAACATCATAAATAAGCCTTTTAAACTACGGTAAAATAGATGGATGTATGGACAATCTACTTCTTACCTATTATTATTCAGCAAACAAAGGCAAATTCTTAAAACATGTTAGACATTAGGCTTAAACTTGATTAAATAGAGATAATAAGCAATCAAAATTAAAATCTATTATATTACTTTTTCTTTTATTATTGGTTTCTAGTTGAGTTGACGGCTCTTAGAGATGTTGAACCGCGAATAATTACATTTACCTCAGGAGCGGAAAAAATAATTTATCAACACTTCGCTGTCCACAAACATTCAAATTCTTTCTTCTGACAATAATTACAAAAACAATGTCATGTTAGGATGAAAGAAAGATATTTCTACACCAAAAGTAACTTCATTGTTGGCAAGATGGGTTTGTAAAATAATGTTACTTAAGAGGAGAAACATTTTTCTTTATTCCATTGTGTTGTTGAACATACTTAAAAAAAATAGCAACATTTCTAGATTTAATTAAAAATATAAATTGATTAATAATGACCTTCAATATTTCTTTTCAGTATTTATTGTTGAAAAATATTGTGAGAGAGTAAAAGCTTTTATATAATTTCTGCTAATAACGCGTGCCTTAATACGTAGATATGCGTTTGGTTGCCACTTATAAAAAACATTATGCTCTGAGTATTTGAAGGTTATCAGGCGAATCTTATCAGCAGCCAAAATAATTGACCATGCATCTCTAACCTCTTAACACAATTTCCTAGTAAGGTATTGCTTATGTGAAAAAAAATGTACAATATTTTAAATGTAAATAGCAACAAATTAAAAGATTGAAGCTAGTATTGGATCAGATAAGCATATATTAGTAAAACAGAGCGTTTCAAGCATATAAATAAATAAATTAAAAACATAGTGTTTGAAAAAATGTTTAGTATTACATGGATGTACAAAAGCGATTTATTTACATTTTCACTTAAATATGGATACGGAAATTTTACCCCATTTCATTATGTTTATGAATTATGTTATTTAGTTTTACTTTGAAGTTTCAATTTACATACACACTAGATAAAAAAAAATCTAAAATAAAACTAGAATAATTGACCTATTATTTTTATCATAATATTTTTAACACAAATTATGACGAGAGTTTTTCTTCTTTTTTTTAAATAAAAAGAAAGAAAAAAAAACTTTTCTGTACTAATAAAAATAAAGGAACTAAATATTATAATTCGTTTTTATACAATGAATACTTTTAAGTTAGCATTATATAAAAATAATCAAACTGCAGAAGTATACTTGAAAATATTATTTAATTAGTCGAACTCATTGAACTTTATTATATTATATTATTTACTTTTATTATCACTCGACTAAGTACACATTAATAAATAAATAGCTAGCTATTGGTGGACAATAACTTACATCCTGTGGAGATAAGGACATTTAAAGTTTAGAGCTTGCTGGAATGAAATTACAAACTCTGTCTGACACTACACGAACTAAACTATCCCATATACATTATCACTTAGTTTTAGTATTTACGAGTTGATACATTAAATTATTATAGAAGATTTTAGTAAAATTTTCTGTAAATAATACTACCCAGAGAGCTCGCACCAAGTAATCAGCTATAATTAATTTCTCAAATTCATAAAGTCTATAATTAGTAGGGGTATAACTTTTCTAAACATGACATACCAAATTTAATCGAAATCAGTTCAATAGGTAGACTGAAGACAATAATTTTGAAAAACAACAATAAGAAATACAATTAAAATCGAGAGTTAAGAATTTATCAGTTATTCTGAAGTCAGAAGGAAAGACATTTAACTTTGTAATATGTTAGGAATTATATTTGTTTATAATGCAAGCTACAAGTCTAGATTATATGCCGGAATAACTGTTGTTAAGATCTATCGGTTTTAGAATGTGTTTCATAATAAAACTTTTATAGCTGTTGTTTCTCTATTTCTCAATAGAAAACATATCACTGCATTTATTACTACTTATTTACAGTTATTACACCAGTGGATTTTTTCTTCTTTTCTTTGCTACTTAGCACGCCTACTCATTTACTCTGCTAACTACACCTTTAGAAAAGTATAGGGGTAAGAGGAGGGAGAGGTAGAATATTTGCAAAACCTAGGAAGTTAAGCGGTGTCAGTGGCTCAAGGTTAGTATGGGCTTGGTTTATGAGTTGCGTCAGAATTGTAAGAAACCTGGTCTTGTGAAGGGTACCAGGAAGCTTTGAGCCTTTTGCCTCTGAGTATATGACCCAGTGGCTCAGTAAAAACACAAATACGACTCACTTTGACTAGTGTCACAAGAGTAATAAGATCAGGCTGACTTGAGACTTGAAACAAACACACAGGAAGTAATAATGCACCCGGTCTACAAATACCTTAACCACCACTTATTTTTTCTCCATCTTTTTTTAAAACCTTTCAGATTTACTTCAACTTGAAATTTTATCTACCTTGTTTCCTCTTTATCCCTTCGTTTTATTTAAGGTTGAAAAAGTAGGGGAAACATTTTTTTTTCTTAAAAAGCAAGTGTTGTGCTTCCGTAGTGAAAAAGATATCCTTTTCAGGAGTTAAATATAAATGCTTTCTTCTTAATTACTTGTCTATATTTTTTTTTAACGATAACTCTCGAACCATTTTAACCTATATCCCTGTATAATAAATGCATTACATTATTAAAGAATTTACATTAAGGAAGAAGTGCTGGTCCAAGTACAATATCTATAATCGATTGAAATATATTGCTCTATCACATTAAAAAATAAATTATATTTAGTTATTTTCCTAACTACAATCTATAAACGTATGAATTCGAATTAAAGTAATAAATATAAAAACGTGAGTGTAAGTTTTTCACGTGCAATGAATTAAGTCCAGTTTCCTACAGTGCAACATTAGAATTACAATTTTCTAACAAACCTAATATATGTAGATGTAGAGAAAAACACTTTTATAATTGTATTTTAGAAATTTGTTTCATTAACATTCAATGATTTTATTACATTATATATTAAACAAATTATTCAGCATACTTAAATAGATAATAAACCTTTAAATTAGCACGTTAAAACGTATATACGCACACACTCGTGTGTGTGTATATATATATATATATATATATATATATATATATATATATATATATTATATTATATATATATATATTTCTACAACTTGTTTTTGCAAACTTCATCTAATTCGATTTTATATTTTTTTTACTAAATTTGTTCCACACTTTACCTGTTATCAGTAATTAGTATGAAGTGGTAATGACAATGAAGTTAAAATTGACCGTGTATAATATACAAGGTTACAATGATAAGAATGTCGAGGGAAGAGACTTGGTCAATACTGTGGATAATATGTAAACAAGCCAGTTTGTTCATGACCTCGCCCTTGCTTTTCAATATTCTAGATAACAATTTTTATTGGACTGTAAACTAAATTATTTATAAACTAAAATACTACCTCATTCATTAATTTATAATTTTTCCAAAGTTAATGTAACAGATATAATAATTTATTTTTAATTATTTTATCATAACAATGAATCATAACTTAATTCAATCTTTCTGAGGTGTTTGTAATAAAAATACATGTGTGTAATGTAATACATGTGGTGTATGTAAATAAATATGTAATAAAAGTAAAGTAAACTTACTCAACATTTTACAGATATACTGTACTTTCTTCAATTGAATCGAAAAGACTAAACGTTTCCGTACTGACATGTCTAAGTTATCTATGAAGTAATAGCTCTTACTTTAATTTACTTGTAAGGTTTGAAATACTAGACAAATCAATCTCTTAATACAACAGTAATGATTAAAATGCTCGATACTTTAATAGATGTTTGGCGTCATATCCTTTGTTAGTTAAGTTAGGAATAATTAAAAACAATTCTTCACTCGTGATGTGATTTAATAGATGGATCGGGTTTCAACAAACGTCTTATGAAACAGTTCTTAATAAATATCATTTATTTGTAAGCCAAATTTTATTAGAGCTTTAAGTCAATGTATAATATGTAATAGAAAAGTTTACTTAAAACATCCTTTTAAATTTTAAAGCTGAAAGAAAGCTACTTATTTTAATTTAACATTGCATTCATATAGTTGAAAATTTTAAAGTTCTTAAAGAGAATATTTTAATTTTTTGAGCCCCGCAGTCTAGTGTTATAAGACGCAACTATACACACATTTAGCATATACATTTTAGAAATAATCACTTTAAGATAATATATAATTTCCTTGAAAAAAATTAATCAGTTTAATTTGACCTTCTGTGTAATTATTTTTTTAATTCTATTTATATATTTTATGTTTTTTTAAACCATCAAAATTCGATAATGTGGGAGTTAATGAGCAGCCTTTTGTTTGACAAGGGTATTCAGCCAAAAAAAATCTGCAAAGATTAGATAAGCCATATCTCATTTTTAAGTTTGACATTGAATTTTTTATTTTTTTATTAAAAAAAAGGTCAGAGTTAAATTGCAGTGATATGGTTGAATAATTTTTGTGAAATTTGTCCCTTGATTATTTTCATGTGTTTCGAGGGAAGATAGATGTATTATATTTGTGAAATAACAAGTACTAATATATTTACATTAGAAGAATTTGGGTTACATTTTAAAAAATACACCGAATAACATATCTACAAGAGTGGACTTAGGGTATCTGTATCAGCAAAGTAGACTTTTGAAGTCTACTTTTAATCTAATAGTATCTATAATATCTATATATATATATCCTTTATCTATATATATATATATATATATATATATATATATATATATATATATATATATATATATATATATATATATATATATATATATATATATATTTATTTATTTGTGTATATACATTAAAAATAAAATGAGTAGGGAGTAAGCAGTTGTAGCTGTAAGAAAAAATTGTTAAAATTAGTATTTGGCAAATCGAAATAAACTTGGTAATAAGTTATAATTTTCCGTAATCAAGTAGAGGAAGTGCTTTAATATAGGAATGAAACAAGTTATCTTTTTTTATCAGCCAAACTCAAGGCTAAGGTCAGTCTGTAATAGATTTTTTCACCCCTGATAACATACAACACTGTCCTTAGTAAGTTGGACACTTATAGTGGCCGTTATAATTTTTTCTGTAACGATACTTTTATTCAAAATTGTTTAAAAAAACATTTTTTCTGGATTTACTCCCCAATAATAGATTATGAAAGGTATGCTCGGTCTAACTAGTTGACGGTTAGGCGAGGTATGTGTAGATAGTTCATTGTAGGAGTATTTTTTGTCAGTTGATATTGCGGCGGGGGTGATGCTTATAAGATAGGTAAGTCGGTTTTAATATTCCTAGGGACATAGTTGAATATCTTGTTTCCAACGGCTACTTTTCTGTCAAGTTGCATAAAAATCTAGTTTGGAATAGTAGACAAGTCTAAAGTTCTTCGCAGGTTCCCAAAAAAGAGGTTCTAGGTGGCAATCTTTAGAAGGCCAAGGTCGTAGGAGAAGCTTGATCTTGCTCCTGAAAGGAAAAAAAAATCAGTCGGGGTGAGGGGTTGCAACCCTACAGATTGTCCTAGTTTTCTCTTAGGAACTCTCCCTTTCGAACCATGTGGTACCCAAACTACAGGTGCCTTACACAACCACTCTAGATTTACCTGGACTACCTCCAGTCGACCTTCTACCCTACGCCCTTCTTGCGTAATTAAAATAACAACAAAAATTCACTCTCTCTTTCTCCCTCTGCTATTTTTTACAGCCGCCCACACTTCGATTCTATTTCTAAACAATGTTTTTTAAAGGTGTATATTTTTTTGTCGGCGGATGTAGAAAACAAAAAAAAAATCATCGTCTTAAGGTTCGATCCTCAGATGCGCTTTTTAAAGAAAAATCGAGGTTGTCACACTTCCATACGCCCTATTGATCCTTTTTCTTAGGCAATCCTTTCGTATATTGAAAATCTTTTATCCGTTTCACTTTTTAAAAAAACTCTTTAAAAAAAAACTATCGGGTGAAAGGGTTTGGTACTGAACCCTCTCTTCTACTAGATTCATGCAGTGAGAGGGATCTTCACTCTCGGTTTAAGTATCCATCTGTGTTTTTACAATCAATCTCTATACCGGAAAGAGCTTATTCAAGCAAAAATATGACGATAATAAACGTTGCCTATCACTTTTGAAGCTTCTTTTACTTCAATATCTACGAGCACGTGGATAGAGAAATTGTCATATCACTACTTCCCCCAAAATGAATTTAATTAAAGTAAATAATAATTATCGCAAAATATTCTTAAGAAGTAGAATGAGGCGCTCGACTGCTTAAAATCCAAGACATAAAACCGCATGGAAATAGTAATACCGGAAATTTATAAATTAATTTCAACACAAAATTGCGACAAGTACAAAATAAAACTGATAATAGTCAAAATAAAAAATCACAGGGAAGTACTTGCGTCCAAGTACTTTTTAGGGTTTTGTAGATGATTAAGCATACCCGTTATGAAATAATGTTTTTTTTTCTTCGATCTCAAGGGTCCCGGGTTCGATCCCCCGAGGGGTCACAATATTTTTTATCGGTAATAACGAAAAGATAGAAAACATTCTTCAGGAAATTTTCATCGCCCCCCAATAAGGAATTAGCATGAATTATTTCGAAATTTTAGGAGCAGCCGTTATATAGTGTTTGGGGGGGGGGGGGTATATTTTGACTTATAAAACCAATAAAGAATGAAACAATTAAAAAAAGAAATATATATTTGTATCCTACTCTTCAGCAGCTTTCGTTTGATATCCCACTCAAAATTTTGGGCGCACTTCCAATTTTCACGCACAAAATTTGTACTTTTTAAAAACTGGGGGAATGAAATTCCGGAATTTTCATCGCCCCACAATAAGGCGTTAGCATTAATTATTTCGATATTTTAGGACCAGCCGTAATATAGTGGTTAGGGGGGGGGGGGTTTTTTGTTGTTGTATATTTTGATTTTTGTAACCAATAAGGAATGCAAAATTTAAAAAAGCATGTATAAATTTGCGTCCTACTCTTCAGCAGCTTTAATTTGATACCCCACTCGAAAATTTAAAAAAATATAAATTTTTTAGTTTACCACATTTTTGCGTATTGCGCATTTTGAACTTCTGAATATTTTTCCTGTGGTTGGGTCAAAAAGACGCACCAGTGTTTAACCTATGAACCAAAGAGCGACGGACACATCACCCTCGGCATAAGAGTTTTGAGAAGTATCTACAAAACCCTAACAATAACAAGATTTATTTTTCCGTGTTATCATTATATTATAATACTATAAGAATTACAACTATATGAACATTCGTCTCTCGTAATAAAAAGAATATCAAGTCAGATATAAGATATTATATAAATAAGAATATCAATCAGAGTTTATTTGTAACTGACACTGTATATATCAATATAACACAGATCCAGATTGAATAGTTTTTACATGGGAGGGCCGTCCTTGGAGACTCCGTTCTTCCTGGTCACCTCACTCATTCCAATTCAAAAAGATAATCATGTTCGCCTTACATCTCTTTCCTTCATTTAATTTAGTTTCATTATAATATTTATATTATTTTACTATCAAACTGCCATATGAAAAATTGTATATTATATGAATTAAATCAAACATATTTATACATTCTTCTATTAAACAATAACACTTATTATAATAATATAATTGATCAAGCATGATGACCTTTTTTCTACATCCATCAATCAAATATTTATTTACAATAGTAACTTTAGGAATAAAATCAGTGTTGACTTCAGAGAATCGTAGGGTTTGTAAAACTTTAATAGATCTTCAAAGTCACTGTAGAAACCATAACTTTATTAATTGCCCTCACTATTCCGATTCCGCAATGTAAGTAAACGGTGAAATGCGTCGAATTGAAGTTAATTCACAGTAGTGTAACAATTATAATATTTATTATTTATTAAATGTTACTAATTTCGGGGCTTCCTTTGACATTAATAATTATAATTCAATGTACTAATAACTGTAAATCGAATACATTATTTGTATTAGGTATGCCATGGAGTTTACGTGATAGTTCGCGTTGCGGAGTTTCAGGTTGTCCCGTGTGAAGTATCGTCGACAGTGACCCCGAACACATCATATTATACCGCTTTCCTATTGTCGGAGTTGGGTCCGAAGCGTTCGCAGTTGAAAAGGAAGGGGTGATGCCCTTTCCATCCTATCCCACCACGGTCAATGTCCTTCTTTACAAAATGGCTTCCGTCTCGTGTACAGTCTTTTAGTAACTTCTTTCTGTTGAAACAGATGGCGTTGACATCTTTGTCTATTGTTAATAGATTGGATATCGGTATAATTCTTCCTTTAGCTGATGAATTGATTTAGAGATCAGATTGAGACCATTCTTAGAAAAAGTAAATAAAACGAACTTTGTGCAACAAAAAAAGTTCAATTGGCAAAAATCGCACCATTCATTTGAAAAATATAATATAATTGATAACTTTGGAACTTAATAATTAATTTGTATACTAGACCTGATATTAAGACCTTAAAGCTCTCAACTCCTTTCGAATTTATTAGAACGGAACTCAAGAATTATAACAAATAATGGATATGTATTGTATACTCAGGGTATTATAAAATAAAAATTCCGTATACTGAGTCTCAACTGCTATCTTAATAAGCCGATAAAACAATTGTCAAATTATCATTTACTCAGGATATTTAGCATTTGACTCCTAAAATTAATATAATTTTGAATTCCTTTAAGTCAAAAATAAGGTAGTTCATATAAAATATCTGACATTCAAAGACCATTAATTCGTTCATGTAGTATTTTTATTAAATGTAATAAATTTAAATAAAGTGACTCCAAGAAGTGTTGGCCACGGCCAAGGTTTTTTTCTCGAGGTCTTCTAAATCGACTGGTGAAGGACTTCCAACGTAAATACCAATCAGTTCCTGTATTCTCTGGAAATTCCATTTTCCTCTAGGTCATACCGTTGTTTAAACACTTGGCAGAACTTAACATCCAGTCAAGGATAAATTATAGGAAGTGATATCCTAAACTTATATATTTCACTTATATTAGACACTTTCTTACATAAGATAATTAGTCAATATGAAAAGGAAATATCTTGTCTTCAACAATAATTCTTTCAAAAATTCATAAATAGAGAGCGAAAACACTTCCAACCTATAAAAGTAGTATCTAAGTGATTTCCCTATAATTTCGAGGCCAGGCACAAATCATGTTTTATTAAGATTATCTTAAATGGAACAAGTAAAGCGAATTTGAGTGTTATTTTTTTGTTTTGTTGTTTTACTAATCGGGTTTATTTTTGTCTTCAATGAAAAAGCACTCTTTATTGTTCTACATCATGTTTTGACACCTATCCTACTAGGTAAGTGTCATCATTTCCACAAAAGATTTACGATCATTAATTATTACAAAGATTCATTTATCATTTTCCGTCTCATTAATATGCGTACAACTTAGATAATTGTAATGCATTATAGAATATTAGTAAATGAAGATGATCTATGACATAGTAAACAATGTGTACATTAGTTCATTTATTATTCAATTATATTACGATAAAGCCATAC
This sequence comes from Gerris lacustris, assembly GCA_951217055.1. Lineage (NCBI taxonomy): Eukaryota > Metazoa > Arthropoda > Insecta > Hemiptera > Gerridae > Gerris > Gerris lacustris. Next base: position 58,361,198 of record OX578277.1, on the reverse strand, counting down.
ATGTACATAGTAATAGGCTTTTAGTCAGACACCTGCTTGAAGTGTTAATTGACAGTTTAAATTAAGCCTTAAACACGAATCATTAAGTAATATGGTAATGGATTGTAAGTAGGAATTTAACATGTTTTAAACAGAAGTGATTCCTTGTAAAGCATTTGTTATCGTAAAAATCTATAATATAGTACTATAATATCATAGCACGAGAAAGTTCGACAGTAAATGCGATTTGAAATTATTAAGAGTTAATTTTAATTTGAAACATAGATATAAAGAATTAGAAACGTTTTTCAGTTTTGGTTGTCATCAGTTATTAAAATTGCAATGACACACATACTGTAGGTACTAGGTGCACACATACAATTCTAAACAATGAATATAATACAAAATATATATTTTGGTAATACTTTTATGATAGATTTAAGTAGCAATTGTAAATGCTCGTGTAGAAGAACAATTAAAAATTATTAATGATGTTGGTTACTTGTCATTTCAAACATCTAGTTATATATAACTCTTTCTAAATAGTCTTAGATTGAAATGGGCTTCTGAAGGTTATTTAACGCAAGAGATGAGAAGATTTTCAAATACCTCTTCTTCCTAATATACCAAGTTCCTTGTTACAACGTGCAGAGCTTACGAAGCTCCACTGAATCAACCCGCCAACACAATAGATCTATTAGCAAATGATTAAGAAACAAATGTATTTTTATTGCCAAACAAGTTAAGAGTACATATTTAAATTATACAATAAATAATATAGTATATAATAAATATTTATGTTAAAAAAACTTGAAGTATTCAACTAACTTAAGGCCCCATATACGATCAAACATTTTGCGCAAACCTGATGTCGGGCAAATTTAGTCCATACATCTCAAACATCATGTTTGCGCAAACATCAAACAGCCCCATACACGGTCAAAATGTATGCGAACACTTTGACCGTCAATGGCGGTCTTCACACAACATCCTGTTTACAGAAAAAAGTATTTAAAAATCAGGAATTCTATGTTTATTAAAATAAAATAAAAATTAAAGGCGTTTTGATATTATACTCATTTGATATAGACCAACTAAAATAGGTTCGAGTAGTTCTTCTGTAAGTTATAGTACAGGTCCTTATTTTTTAACCAAGAACACCATGCCAGATAATTAGTCAACACTTTCTATGGTGACACAATTAAATGTAGTCCTGTCAAAAATCGCAAAATGAAAATTTTGCGACAGAATTGTAGATTGCATAAAATTAATACTACTTTTAAACAACTCGCTATTCTATTAAAACATTTGATTTAATGATTATTACCCATGAATCGTTTTAGGGACATTTGAAAACATCCCGTTTCCGGAAATGTGTTGACGTGTGTCACTTTAAAGCTCAGATACATAAGGCCCATATGATGGTATTTTTAGCTGAAAAACATTTCAAGCCAGGTGGTAGCTTGACTATGTGCGTGGGAGCTAGGTTATCCAGGTATGGGTCACTGCTTACCTAACCCAGTCAGCTGGGTACCACCTGCCTTTCTAAAGGAACCCTAACTAGTATTACCAACCCTACAATACTTTTACTACTTGTTTACTGGAACACGTAGCTACTGCTTATTATTCTAGTTAACGATCATTTTGCTCCTTTCGTTCTTTTTATTTGACCATACTTTTTTTTTAACTCTTAATTACAGTAGTTTTTTTTTTTGTTTTTTTTTTTACCAAAATCTCGGATCTTTCACAATAATTTAAACTCACTAGATGAAAAGAACATGTGATCATATTTTAACTTCAAGATGGTCCTTTATAACTAATTATAGAATCGCTATTCAAATCGAAGTGTCCTTAGGCCAGAGAACTGCTATTTTTGTGTGGCCCTTATCTCTTCGGAAAGCTCTTTCCGCTGAATGAACCAATCGATAAATCCCTTTTAATAGAAACTTCCCTCCAGAGAGGTAATTACACCAAGATACAGATAATTGGGAAAACTTTTTGCCTGTCCCAGATAACAATATTTCATGATTCTATTTCGTAGTATGAATCGGTATTTCTTAATATTTTACAACGGTTTTACATTTCTATGTACAGCTAATTAGATCTGTCGAAGAAACGATGGTTACCTTTAATAATGTGTTTTTTTATATTAGAATTAAATTTGTTTATGTGAATAAATTTATCAATTATATTTGTCGCCTTTGATAAAGCATTTCATTAAATATTACTAACTAATAGATAAATGTAATATTAGACTATATTTTAAATATCTTTCAATCCTAATCCTTCTTCATTTTGTCACTTAATCCTACATAACCTTAAGAGAAAACCCTCTTCGAAATCTGAGTAGCGCAAGCTTTGAAAAACTCTCTAGCACGAACGTTTGAAAGTATAAAAATTTTTCCTAATAAAAAACCAATAATATCATAAATATATTTACCAGCAACAACAATTTTACAATTGTAAATACATTTTATAGAGAAAGTCCTTTCTTAAAAACAAAAATAGTGGAACAGGGAAACCAATAATCCAGCTTTAGGGAGGAAGCGAGCTGATTAAGTTTGCGCATCTAACTTGAGATTTCTAAAAGAGACAATCAAACTTAACAACCACATCTGCTTTCTAAAAAAATAAAATAAAAATCTTGTATTCCTATTGTTCTCGTTCTCTTCAATCTCTATCCTTTCTTATATTATCAAAATCTACATAACTGAATAATAAATTCAATTTCATATAACATTAAATTTAGAATCTTTATAATTTAACAACATTGATAAAACCCTAAAAGACGTATATTATATCACCATGTTATACTTGTACAATCTAAGATTAATATTAAGTTTGAAAAATTTGCATTAGACTCATTATTAGTTTATTTTACTATTCAGACAACAAATTTTACTTACTCCAATACTATCTCAAAAAAGTTAACTAAAAATGTCCGAGATGTTTTATCGCTATCAGTCTGACCTACATACCAAAAGCTGATAAAATAAACTTTCTATTCATTCGTAACTTTTCAGTATTGAATCTATAAACCATTTACTTTTGATAAAAGATGTCATGGATTCTTTTAGTATTCATTGATATGTTTTATATATCTTAAATATTTGTAACATTTATATTCCCTTTTAATTGTTACAATCATATTGATTATTTTATATTTTTCCCGAGTTTACTTTTAGACTGTCTCCTAAGATAAAAGGTAAAGTAAATTACCTCTTTTCTTATACCCCTATGAACTAATCTAATAAATGACTGACCTTAACATCATGAGCAGCTTTATTATTTTATAATCATTTTCCCTCAGAATATTATTAAACAGCCTTTCTCTATTTACTCTATGTCAAATTAAATTATTTTACCTAATTGTAAAAAAAATTGTGATACTTTTGGATTAATTAAAATAATAGATTTAACAAAATGCCATAATCATTTTTTTAAATGAAAGTACATAATATATTGTATTTAATTAAAGTTTATACAATAACAAATAAAGTGTTAACACATTGAAGCTTTAAGTTAAAATAATTAATTAATGTAATACAAATTATTCATTCCCAAGACGCGATCACATCACTAACAGAGTAAATTTTATTATTAATCTAGACTGTAGACATTCACAACAATAAATTTGAAGAAACAATTTTAAAATATAAAAAGTTTTTTCTCTCCCTATTCTTTTTCATCTCTATTTAGGTCAAACATTTGAATGCCATACATAAATGATAAGAAAAGAATACTTCGAGTTCAGGGATTTTTTTTTTTTTTATAATGTCAGATGAATTCATGGTACAAAAAAACACCCGCTGATACAATAGAATAAGGATAAGAAGAGAGAAAAAAAACATTTTTTGAAGGATTTTTTTATTATTTATTTTCACTCTCACTACAGAGTTTGGAAAAAATATAATAGAAAGCAAGGGATAAAAAGGGAAACGAGAGGGATAAGTAAAACCGAAGGTCTACGAGAGAGAGAGAGAGAGAGTGAGAGTGAAGGCGAGAGAGGGAGAAAGAGTAAGGCGAAGCGAGTTCAAGGGATGGCCTTGAGCCAATGCCCTTCATACAAAGCCAGAGTTATTAGGACAGGCCTCTTACATTTTACTCTTACTTTTTATACAAAATATTAATTATTACAATATCGAAAATCCTCCTACACTAAAATATTCTTTAATAAATAAAAAAAATAAAATAGTTATACTACTCTTTATTTATCAATTCAATATTTTAACAAGGCGTCAACTAGAATACTATAAGTTTTTTTTATAAATCAATATGTTACTGAAAATAATGTTGAAGGTTGGCTGTGAAACGGCCGAGATATAAAAAAGACCTAGAAATTAATAAATATAGCTTCAGTGATCAATACGATAAATCGACAGGACTGACCTATATTAATTGAATAGAACTTTCTATAATTGTAATAATAATATTATTGCAATAATTATAAAACAAAATTTACAAAAAGTCTATATTTTGTGCTGTAACTAAACTATTTTTATGAACGAGTGTATTTGTTTTCGAAAGCGAGAAAGTCAAATAAAGGTAATCTTAATAAGTAATTCAAGATCAAATAAAATAAAATAATTAATATTTACTAAATACCTAATACGTATTGATAATCAGATTAAACAGCAAATATATAATAACATTTAATTTAAATACTCTTAAATTTAACCCTATGTTGTACGATCTTAAAAAAGAGGGCTTCATAATCGTTCGTACAACGTTAATTTTAGGTAATATTTCATTTTAACTTTTGTATGTGAAAGGTCTTACTGGGCATCAAAATTATTATTTTAAAACCTCCACAGTTTACTTTGGGTACAATAATATATTTTTTACTTCCGAGCTTATTGGAAGCTATGTGATAGTTCTGAAAAACAAAAAAATTTTATGGCTCCGATTTCTAAAATAGAAATCCGTTTCAGACATCAGAACGTTTTTGGTTCTAAACTAAGACGAAGGTATTTATTGGAATAAAAGCCCTGTTTTTTGAAGAAAGCTTTTTTATTTCATCAAAGCTTTCACCCAGGGAACCTGAGCATCATCAGTGATAATCTACAAATACATAATAAAAAATAGAGAAATTTAGAAAATGTTAGACTAAAAATTAGGAAACAACAAAAATAATTCGAACTGAAAAGCAAAAAATGTGACATAGGTTCTTACCAGAGGTGAAAATAAATTAAATTAAAATTAAAAGAATTTAATTTAATTTAATTGTGTGTGTGTGTGTGAGTGAATTTTTTATTCTCTTTCTTACAAGGAACTGTTTAATCACAATGTAAACTAAGTACTAATATTATTAAATCATACCTTAAGAATAATGCATTTTTAAAGAGAATTTCATCATCTTGTTTGTAATTTATTAAACAAACAAGGTTCATGTCACTTAGCAGTGACGTTAAAAGTAATTACGTTTATTAATATACTTTTTAGATGTTGCAAGAATGAATTTCCATTTATTATTGATGTTTAACATATAATTTAATTGGTATAACAGTAATCTAAAGACAATATATCAGACGATGAAAGAATAAATAGTCAATGGTAGAATGCTATCGTACTTTTAAACTTTATAACACTTAACTTATACTACATTTAATTAAGGATTGCTGCTATATTTGTTTAAAATATAGATTCGATTCATTTATAAGTATCTTTGAATTATTGTTTTAAATGAATAACTGTTCCCTTATAATTTCTATTAAATAATTAAGAGCGAAAGAATTTAACGTGATTATTTAATTGTAAATACTCCCAGACATAATGCAAGAAAGCAAAAATAACAGACAGCTATTTATTTATGAAATAATATTTTAATCGTAAGAATGTATGTGGTTGATTCTTTTACAAAGATAATTACTATTTATTTGCGAAGCATATAATAATTTACATATTCATTTCAGTGTAATATAATATTATGTAATTATTTTTGAAGAATTGCTTATCCTAAACCAGTAAACCAATAAAAAAAAACTCTTAAATACATTGTTATAAAGTAACAATTATTGATTTTTCAGTCAAAAGCTTGGTAAACTGAATTCTTGAAGGTCACATTGCTTTAAAAACTTCAACCTTATGAGCTGACCTCACGAGAAGGGCGAAGGGCCAATGACTTTATACATAGGTCTAAACATAATCATAACATCGTTTAATTCTATTTGTGACAAATAATAATTTAAATAACTTGTAAGTTATTGTAAGGAACTTAAAAAAAAGTTATAAAAGATAAAGTTTTTATTTTTAAGAAGTTTTTCTAGAGGTATTTTAACAAGATTATTCCATTAACTCAAGTATCCTAGATTGTTTTAGTCTTACTGCCCATATAGCTAACTATAATATGTAACAACTTCATTTAAATTTAAAATTTGGTAATAGACTTTCTAAATATCCAACATTAATTATTATTTATTCTTTTCTTATTGGTTCATTTTCTTAATATACATACATAATTATTTCTTATACAAATACATACTATATATAAATGCCTAATGAAAAAATAAATAGTAATCAGTAGTGGTCAAAAAAGTTTATAATTTTTACAATTCAAAGTAAACAGACGTACATTTTGTGTTAATTCTAATACAAACAAAAATGTATGGCGAGGTGGAACAAAAAACGTAATTCTTTTTCTCCATGATTATATGGAATCATCATTACCTACGAACAGTAACTGATCCTTGATTTTATTGTAAAAGCACGCTCCTACATCATAACAATATCGGCACACTATGTTTTGTATTTTTAAACTAAAATTATTATAAATTTTCTTAATACTCAGTAACAATTTTATATAAAAAAATCATTATGTATACAACGTCTTGAACCATCAATAACTCTCTTTAACCTTTTCTTATTTTTTGCTGAGTTTTCGGGGGTAGTGCCCCAAAATTTGGAGCTGAAATTCATCGATTTTGCCTCGTGGTATGATTTTTCTGAACACGTATGCCAAATTTCATTGAAATAGGCTTAATAGCTTCGTCTCGACGCGTTTACACAGCATAAAAACAGATGTATTTTGTAAAAACAATTTTTTTAGACTCAGGGAACCGTGTAAATCCATCAAAATCGAATTTTCGCCATGAATGTAATAATTTTTCTCTATATATACTACATTTGAATAAAGTAAAAAAAAAGAGAACTAACATTAAATTATATTATAGATAAAATTGTCATGAGAGTATTTGCAGTTGTTTTTAAAGAACAGAATATACTATTGTATTTCATATGTATGAATACAAATAAATTATAAAGAGAATCTCTCGAGCATTTTATATTATCTAATAAATAACAAAGTTGCGACCTTGTTTAATAAGTGACTAAGTTTTCATTCATTCCGTGCTGCTATCTGTATGATTTCCACGTGACTAAGTGACAATAGAATGGTTTTGGATCTGTTTTTAGTAGTTATTTGACCATGAGTCACGCTAACACTGTGTTCAGACTTAACTCCAGACGTCCTCTACACCTAATAAACAACCCAGACTCGCTATTATCTTCAATTTGCCTGATACTCATCTAGTCCTAGATCGATTTCAAGGGTTTTAACACATCAGACGTTAGTATAATAATCTTTATATGTATATTTAGAAGTAAGTCTGATTTTACTTTTTCAGTGATGATATTTTAAAGTATACTGGTATGTGTGAATATATACTGCTATGTGTATTTGTGTATAATGTGTTGGAATACAAAAAATTATTTAAAATCTGTAAATTAAATACTAAATATATTAAAATATTTGAATTTATACTTTAACAGTTAGTGCCCATCGCCTTAAAAGAATGAACTAACGAGGAACTGATAAAGCTGGCTTCAAGGTTTAAAGTAATATTAATTCAACTGCCGAACAGTTAAACTCATAAATAAAATATAAATACTATTTCATTAACATTGTGTGTTGTTCATGAAATTTCATTCAAGGGCAAAACAGTATTGTCTGATATCTTTAAACTTTTAGTATGGTATTCAACGATAATAGAAACATATTCTATTCATATTTGCTTTAGCACTTCAATTCTTCAATTGTACAATTTGTAACAGCATTATATATTATTATAAAAATATTATTTTTTAAATGAATACAGAATTTTTCATTTGAAATTTTTAAATTTTTTAACAATATTAATATATTGTTGGATGAGAGAAAAGAGAAAGGGAAATGATAAGAAACTCGATCATTGATTTTGTAAATCTAAACACATTTAAATATTATAAAATGATGTATTTTCTTACCATATACTCTTGTAAGCTCTGGTAAAATGGATATATAGTACAAACCCCTTACTTTGTAGTCCGGTTTTTGTGTATTGTATCTTTAAAAAAAAAAATACAGAAGACAACAGTTTTCATAAACTATTTAAATTGTTCTCTACAGTATGAACTGAAAAAACGGAAAGTTATAAGATCCTAAAATAAAGACAGTGATAGTTGATTTTATGTCTAAGAAAACTAAATTATTTTTAGCTCAAAATTTGGCACAAATGAAGGTAAAAAACCTAGTACACTTTCTTGTTATTTATTCGTAAATTTGACAGAGGGATCTTGAATGTATCTATAGAATAGATTAGAAGTTATTTTGAAAATTTACAAAAAATGTTAATATCTTGGGAAAAGTTTAGTATAATAAAGATTTATTTTAGTAAGAATTTTAAACACATATTTAATAAATTTAAGGTTAAATATAAACTCTAATAAATAGCTATAATTATTAGTGTTATAGGTAAAACGTCACCACGTTTTTAGTCTAATCGTGAATATTTTAAAATGCTTCTTTCCACAATATATACAAATATACGAGTATTAATAATAATAAACAAAAAGAAAAAAAATGCAAGTACAATTTTTAAGGAGAAACTGAATAAATCCGATGAGCAAACATTTTTTTTTATGAGTAAGTATAACAAAAAGTTATATGAGTAATGTATAATAGATTTCGATTATTTTTATTAGATCGCGCATTGATTTAAACTAAATATGTACAAAGAAAAGAATATCACTCATCGATAAATCCCTTAAAATAATTTATTGATTTATTTATTTGACCGACTAAATTAGTTAAATAAAGTGATTAATCAATTTTGTTTTTATTCGTTCTAGTAAGTACCAACAAAGCACAGTATAGAAATTACCAACTTAATATATTTTAAGCACCATACTTTACTTTCATACACGGTCTTCAAACCGTAAACCTATTTTGAAAATATAAATAAGTTCCATGATCATGATAATTGTATAAGAGCAAGAGCATGCACTTAATTTCTATCTATAACGGCTGCTTTAGATAAGTATGTACATGATTTAAATCTGATGAACCTTCTATAAATCAATACTATACAATGCATTTATTTCCATTTCTGATCCATTATTTTCTAAAAATGTCTCTTTAAAAGTTGGAACTAAAAGAATTTTTGAAGCTATTGAAAAAATTTGTCGAATTTGTATAATGTTTAATAATTAAAAAACGAAAAAAACCCTTTACTAATCGTTGTAGTTAATAAATTAATAATAAATCGAAAATAATTATTCTATATTTTAATAGGGCCAAATTAAAAAAAAGACACTTCACTCAACGCGTTGATATATTATGTGTCACTGCACTAGGGCTTATGAGTGTAGTGATAGAAATAAAATAACCAACATAAGATTAGCGTGGTATGTGAGACAACTTAACTCAACTCGCCTGTTGCTCTTATAATAATATATTTTATCATTTTCTATCTCACTGCGTGACAGATCATAGTTATTTTGATTTAGACGAGGCGGTGAGTGAGAAAGGAGTGTTGGTGGTAGTATTGTATTATGGAATTTTTAGGATGTTTGTGTGTGTGAACCAGTTAACACTGACATTGAGATTGGTTGTTCTTACACTTGACCGGTAAGCTTGTAGTTGTAAGCTATACTCTAGCGCTCGGTGCGGAGGTCGCCCAAACTCAAGAGGCATCAGAGTGCATCGCTCTCGCCCTCCGTTGACCGTGACCTTATAGCTCCAACAGTTTTCTACCTCCACTAACTTCCCCCCTCCAAGCTCCTCCACTATTCTCAGCCCCACATTTCATTATATTACCTACATCTTTTCTACTTTGATACATAAAAACACACACACAATATATATATATATATATATATATATATATATATATATATATATATATATATATATATATATATATATATATATATATATATATATTATTAGAGCTTTTCTTGCTTTCTTGCACATAAAACTAATGTATCATACTTTTAACACATGCACCGTTTTATCTCTCTCTCTCTTTATATATATACACACACACACACACACACACATATATATATATATATATATATATATATATATATATATATATATATATATATATATATATATATATATATATATATATATATATATGAGTAAAATAAAAAAAGTTTTCTCATATAGCATTGGCACAAAACTTTATATCAGATTATTTTCCTCCTTTATTCTTAACCATTCACTGCATCTCTATATAATAAATATAAAATTGTTTTAAACAGTCGAAATTACTATTACAAAATAAAATCGGTCCGAGACAATTCAGACAAACTTCCTCATATACGAGATCATAATTGAAGTCAAATTGAGGATTATATAAATGGATACTTACCGTCGATACTTGCTCGATCTGAGGATCAATGGATCGGTGTTGGCTATACACCATCACCAGCAGAAGAATATAGAATTTTGTGAGTCGAAATGAAGTCGTAAAGTCACCATGAAAGACTCATAGACTTCATTTCGACTAACAAAGTTCTATATTCTTCTGCAGATGATGGCGTGTAGCCGAAACCGCTCCAGTGATTCTCAGATCGAGCAAGTATCGACGGTAAGTATCTCTTCATATCATGAGATCATTATTATTTAGCCCAGTTTTTTCTATTTGTTAGTTTTCGTAGGTGAATTGAATTATTATTGAACATTTGATCGAAATTTACCATAAAAATAACTTCTCCTCGGCGGGGAATCGAACCCGGCCTCTCTCCGTCTGAGTTGAGAGCTATTTTTCAGGAACTAGACTTTTCCCGGGAAAACGGCTTATATCGTTAGTTTTGTATTTAAATGGACTACATTTTAGAATTTTTTAATTGATAGTCGGAACCATTTTCGAGAAATAAATTTTTTCACGTTTCATCGGAGTCTTGGGGGGTCGCGCCCCCAAATTTGGAGCTAAATTTCATTTCTCGATCGTCAAAATCGGTCCAGTAATTTAGGCTACTGAGGCACGTGTCACTGCATAGATGACACACAGACAGACATTTTTTAAAAACACACAATATCAAATTTTCGCGCCATCACAATACTTTCTCTTTATATGAGAAAGTAAAAACTTATACATCATATTATATTCGTCTCAACTTCCATAAAGATTGTATTGTATTTTATTATGTCGGGTTAATTAAATCAAACATATTTTATAAAGAGTTGACGTTTTGGCAATTTCTGCTTCTATTTATGACATGTTGGGATAATTTATAAAATTTATTGACCGTGTAATTTTTGTTGGCCTTATTTCAAATTTACATTCCTAATTTTGTTTAGGAAATACTAACTTATTTTTTACGTGATTGTTAACTCTATGAATATTTATTACAAGTTTTGTTTCTGTAATAATTAATATATATAATATATATATAAGATTAGACTAATATATATATATATATATATATATATATGTGTGTGTCTGTGTGTGTGTGTGTGAGAGAGAGAGAGAGTGTGTATGTATACTATTATAATGCAGCAAAGCGCTTATGGATTTGCAGATTTTATTATAGTACAGGTACCTACCCTACCTGGTTTTGTCAAATTTATTATTAGAATGAATTAGTTATGTGGGGACTCTTTTGATGCTCACTAGTCCATATTTAACAGCCTTAAGACCCCCATACACGGTCATTATGTTTGCGCAAACATTTTGACCGTGTATGGGGCTGTTTGATATTTGCGCAAACATGATATTTTACGTGTATAACCTAAATTTCGACATCAGGTTAACGCAAAGATCATGTTTATCGTGTGATCGTGTATGGTAGCCTTTATGTAATATTCCTCGCACTTACCTCGACATTTGACTAAATCATAAACTAATTTCGAAAACAATCTTGTTTACTTTTTGTATTTTCCCTTTCTTGAAATGAAATGAAAGAAACAACTGCCGCGATGCAACACTATGCATTGAGTGCCAAATTTTATTACGCAAGGAATTAGACTAACCACGGAATTTGTTATATTATATTTTAGATATTTCTAGTTAATAATAATTTAAAATAATACAATCAAATTTTCATTTTTAAGGTATTGGTATTGGAATTTAAAGATTAAAGTGGTTGAATTTAGGCAATCCATACTTAGAAATTCAATGGAATGAATTAGGTTGATGGGTAAAAAGTTTGTCGAGCATGGTAGAGTGGTACAAGCAGGTCAGTGGCAAAATTAATCTTTATCTCTAGGGTCTATCTATTTATCTAATCGTCAGAATCATTCCCTTTATTTATCTATCTAGTGTTACCAATCGAAACTAAGAATTATATCCTCTTTATATATATATATATATATATATATATATATATATATATATATATATATATATATATATATATATATATATATATATATATATATATATTGGTTTGAATAATTTTTATTATTTATCTAATTTTCTTTTCTTTTTCTTTGTTACAGGTAATTTTAACAAACTAATATGGTCAGATTTAATCCCAAATTTCTTCTAGCAGGTTTGAAAATGTTTAAATTTATTTGTAGGGACCAGAAAACATCTTAACATTAAAGAAAATTGTAAATATATTTTCTGATAATTCCGAGAAGAAAAACATTTTTCAGTTTCAAAACATAAGTTTTTCTTCTCGGAATTATAATGTTGGTAATTAAATGTTTGTTATATCATTTTGAATGAACTTATGTATAAAGTAGTAATTACATAAAGTTATATTACATTCATATAAAATTATATTACATTCACGCTTAATATCAAATTAAAAACAGTTTATTTTCTCCTTTATAATAATGAATTATTTGGTTTTACTTTTTGTTTGTATTTATTGTGTCGGTTATATTATAACTGTAAAGAGAGAAAAGTAAACGGCTGCGCATTTTAATTATGAATGCGATAATATAAGTGCGCTGGTTGTACGATCCCATCGCTTTAGAGGTTACGCTATAATAACTTAAGTAATTGCATCCGTTTTGTTTTATGAAGTTGTACAATACTTTATATTACGTTCTAGTAAATTATTAATCGGGGTTCTGTCCTCGAGAGAATGAATTTAGTTAAGATAATAATCCAAAGATGAAATTCCCGGGGTAAAAATCAAAACATCTTGTACAATTTTACAATTGTTTTATACAATTTAGAAAGAGGTTATATTTGAGAAAACATCATTATATTAGTAATACATAAGGTCGTTTATGGTTCAAAATTAAATTAACTTGGGTATTTCCTTTTCGTGAAGAATAAGTAAAACAATATTCCTTTCTTTACGTCCCATTTTATAACTAAACAGTAAAAGGTAAAATGCTGTCAGGTTCACAGCTCTTTCCAGCCATATTTACTGACTACCTCTCCGGCACTGAAGACGACCGCTTGCATTGAAAGCCCGCCTTAGTAAAATCTACTGCGGAGAGACAGTATTTTAAAAAATTAAATCTACTTTAAAAATTAAGACACAGGTTCCAACATGAACGAAGAGCTGAACTAAATATTATTATTGATAAGCGACAAGATAAAATGGGAAGATTAATAAACTACAATCGGTTTGACAATAAAGTGTTTATTTTTATTCTTTTGTTCTATTTTCTATGAATAGTTTGCCACATAAGAATTAACATGTTTTATGCATATATATATATATATATATATATATATATATATATATATATATATATATATATATATATATATATATAAATATATAAATATATATATATATATATATATATATATATATATATATAAATATATATATATATATATATATATATATATATATATATATATATATATATATATATATATATATATATATTGTGGACAAAAGTTATTTCATTTATAAAAATAACACTGGCGGGTCTATTGAGTTGTTGTGTTTAAAAACTCAGAGCTGTTAGATGTTTATCTTTCTTCCTCAATCTATAATCTAAGGTTTATAATTCCTTAAGTGCTAACAAGGATATCCTGTTAAAGTATCTTAGGTCTGCTGCAGAGACGAGAAGGGAGGTCTACTAATATAGTAACATACAGTAGGTCGATAAGAAAACCCTTATTTCAGAGACTAGATAGATATATCATGATATAGAAGGAGATTTGTATAACAGAAATTGTTTTATACTGCAGTGACAAGGTCATCATGACTTCTTAACAGTTGCTATTTTCAAGGATTCTTCGAAGACTAGTTAGTGAAAGCCCGGCAGTGTAACTGTTAACTATTTCAATAAAGCATAATTCTCATTAAAATAAATTAAACCGAGTAATTGGCGCAAGGTAATAAACAGTTACAAATGTGATTTCTTCATGTTGCGTGTTTACAATAATTGAAGTGTAGAAAAGTTGTATATAATAATAGAACATTTCTAAGGTCAATTCTTCAGGGTTTCAGGGTTGACTTTCTCAGATTTTATATTGTATTATTCTAACAAACTTGAAAACAAGATTGTTATCTCTAATCAACTTATAAAAGTACAACATATAGGAAGTTTATGAAAATATTAGATAGATTTTCTATTGATTAAAATATAATTTCTAGTTATTAAACCAGAAAATGAATGCAGCAATAAACACTATCATATTAAAAAGTATTCATACAATTATTGACATAAACAGTAAAAAATATTTGGAAAACAGCCTCTACCAGCTAACCAATGAATTTTGAACTCAATAAATGTTACCTAAAAGTACCAGGAATAAATTTGCTTGCTCTATTTTATGAATTAGAATTAAGTATTGATTTATTCCACTTTATATATTATAAGGTTTCAGATCTGCAAGTTATCGATTTTCTTGAAGCCTTATTCTCATGTCACTTCCAAAACTTCAACACAATCCTTTTTCATTCAGAGTATAATTAAGAAAATACTTTTACCTTGCAACTAAGGTTAAATGGTTACTTTTAATTGTCAGAGGAATTCTTTGAGTAATGTAGTTGTTCCTTCGTTCTCTAATTAGTCAATTGACTTTTTAGCCACATATGTGTTTTGGTGTCATCATATTCTTTCGGACACCCCTCTTATCTCATCTCAGCTTCCACCCCTAGTAGAAAAATTGCTTCTGGGTGATTCTCCCTTCTAACCGGAATGTAGGGCTATAATATCCAGGAAGGGGTTTAGTCCGATGATACACTTCACGAAATGCTAAGGAGGGGTTACTAGGGTGATTCATTCCTGGACGTAAGGACGTAGGGGAAAACTGTATAATTGTGCTAAGCCAGGCTAACCCCCTGAAAAGCCACACCCACATCAGAGCACCCCTTCCACACCCCCGCGAAAACATTAATTATCTTAAATGCTAATCCATACAACGGCAATAGAGGTAGTTAGCATCAACTGACACTGACACAGGGTGTCTACAATGCATCCATGCAAGCATGACGGCAATATTGGCCGACTCTTTTTATATAATGTTTAGTCCAAGCACAAGTGTATACTTGCAATAGTTGCCCCGTCTTTGTACAGTTATGGATCTATAGCCTACATTTGTTCCATAGGCTCGCTTAAAAGTAATTTTTGCATCCACAATCATTATTTCAAAAATGATTTATTTAGTTGGGGAGCAACTTCAGCCAGCACGTAACAACTGAGCGCATTAACGTATGTCTTGCATATCTATAGATGTAATTTAACTTATCAAAATGAAAGTGGCAATGTAAGTAGATGTGATGTTACCTGAGCCAGACTTTGCAGACTCTGGGGTAGGTGACGTAGAGGCAGGGGGGCGACCGCCCAGGGCCCCGCGCCTTGGAGGGCCCCGCGCCATAGAAAATTAAAATAAAATACTTATACTTTACAGGCAAATTTATAGTTCATAGTGAAGATTGTCCCCGTGTCATGTACAAAACATTACATGAATTATAAAATTCAGTCGAATTTAGTTTACATGGTAGAGCCTAATACCTAACTACTTTTTCGCGGGGCCCCACACTATAAAAAAGTCAAATAAATAAGTTATAAAATATAGATTAATTTTTTTGTATGCTTAAGATAGCCCGCGGGGCCCCACTCCATATAAATTTAAGTGAGTTAACGTCCTAGTGTTTTCTCACCCTCCCCCTTTTCAAAATGATGACGAATTTGTTAATTATTGTGTGGGGTAAATCTTCATTATGTGCCCCACCTATATCTGTTTAGATAGTCCAATTTAATTCAGCAATCCCCGCTCTATCATAGGGGGCCCCGCCATTTTGTCTCGCCCAGGGCCCCGCAAGATCTAGATCCGCCACTGCGTAGAGGGTCAGGTGGTAGGGGTGACATCAGAGGCGACAAGGAAGTCGAGGTTTGGTGACCTCAAATGATGAATCTGCAAAGTCTGGCTCCAGGTACCATCACATCTACATATGCAAACTATAATATACTTGACAATCATGTCAAAACATGCTGACATTAGGTTTAAATAGTATTCATCTATATATGTTCAATCTAATAACTTTTAACTTGTACTTATTGTTCACTCGGGTACACTTATTACATCTGGCGCAGTCGGAAAATTGGATCACAGAAAGGCGAATAATGCATTTATGTGGTGTTATTAAGAAGTTACATAATTAGCTGTCAAAACCATAAAACAAATTAATAAAAGAAAATGGGCCCAAAGAAAAATCGAAAGAAGAGGGGATAGTTTTGATAGAGATTCTGATAGGTCAGAGTCTGCCAACAAGGAAAACGTTCAGCCATCAATTAATGCATCTTTGGAAGAACGTATGGACCGATTTCGTTTTCCCAGTTTTGACCCCAGTGAGGAAGAATGGGATTATTATATGTTAAGAATGAAAATGAATTAGCGATTCATGTATTTTTATCTGTTATAATTTCTGAGGTAGTGAGGAGACAACTATTTTTTAGCCAGAATAGGTCCTAAAGGATTCAAAATCGTCGTGGACCATTTCCGCCCTAAAACTGTAAATGAGATTCCTTATAGTGATCTTAAGTAGGTGCAATGCAAGTATTATACAAAGAGCTCGAGTGTGTTAGCTGGAAGAATGAAATTTACAGCAAGTAAACGCAGAGAAGATGAGTCTGTCACACAGTTCCTGGCAGGACTAAGGGCACAGGCAGGCAAATGTAAATTTGGTGGTTCGTTGGACGAACGGCTGAGGGACCAACTGGTTATCGGGATTAATGACACCGACTGGCAGCAGGAAGTGTTAAATTTGGAGCAAGTAGAACAGACGCTAATAAGCTTAGAAAAAGCACAAACCTAGCAAAGAAGAGTAAAGGAATTTGGGCACGGTACTACTATCAAATGAGCACAAACAAAGTAACTGATCAGCAAGCTATCCGAGGTAAGAGGCAACCTTATTCTACAAAATTACTGCGGGGAGGAGACTGTTTTTGGTGCTGTGGACGAATGCACCGGAATGAAGCGAAATGTCCAGCTTTAGGCAGGTCTGTTCAGCGTGCAAAGGAAAAGATCATTTTGCACGGCATGTATTAAAACCTTAAAACTGGAAGAGCAGCAGTTCAAGGTGGAGGAATGGTGTGACTCTTTATATATATATATATATATATATATATATATATATATATATATATATATATATATATATATATATATATATATATATAATACTTCCTGTTTATAAAATAAGAGAGGTATAATGTTAAAAAAGAGCAAGGGATTATAACGTGCGTATCTTCTCCTTGTCTGAAGATTTTATGGAAGTAGTGGGAAGGAGAATGGGGGTCGATGCATTTCGGGATCTCCCCGTCTAGTCTCTCTTAGTTTAGTCCTAGGAGCGTTTTTATTTGCGGCCGTCTCCTACCAAAAAAAACAAGCTAGCTCTTAAAACTAAAAACCGAGAATAGTACAGGGGGAAGTGTAGTCTCTTGAGGCAAACCCTTCTTTCCTTTACAGACCTCTTGCCTTCCTTCTTCTTTCTAAGGAGAAAAATAAAAATAGAGCAGAGTAGATAGAGAGAGGGCAAGAGGGATGGAGATAAAGTATTTATAGGAATAAGGTTGGAGTGTTGGAGCGAGTCCGATAGATACAGAGTGAGGAGGAGATGGGAGGGGAGAGAAGCGTGTGTATCCACGGGGGTCCTTGACCTTCGCCAGTTCTGTTCAAATGTGTCTGCGCGTGCGCACTCTGTCCAGGCTGTGCCACAGTTACCCTCCCCCCGCCACAAACAAAGCTCTTCTCCCTTTACCCCGAAATAACATCACATACCACAATGCAATACTGCTTGGATTAAAAATTCTCCTTTCCTCTCTTTTGGGTTGTTCCTTTCATAAACACAGGTGTACATACCTTTAGTCATACAACACTTGAGCGACGTACATTATTAATTTTGTATCACTATACGGTTTTGTTTGTATAACAGCATATTACATATATTAGCCACTACATTAAAATATGTCTATAAAATTAAGACTTTTTAAGATGTATCATTAAAATTTTATAGAATAAACCATGGAAAAAAGAATAGTAGAAATGAACAAAATAAATTTTAAAATAAGCCTGAGTGGGTGTAAGTCGCAGATCCACGGTCACCTCCAGAATCCAGTTCATTATGACACCAGCTGCTTTAGCAAAACTCTAAGGCAATGCAGTTCTTTTTTAATAGTTTAAAGATCAAATTTAAACAAAAAAGTTAAAAAGTATCATTTTTAAAATTAAAAGAGATTTACCATGCATACAAAACCAATCTTATTCATTTTATCCCTTTGGAAAGACTGTACATGTAAAATTATTAAAAATTAATGTACACATAATTCCGAATACATTTAGAAGTACAATTTAATTTTGTCACACTCTTAAATAACACTTACACAAACCGCCAAACAATTTCGCGACGTCCTTATTATAGTGGAATTCTTAAAAGAAATAATTAAATATACGAGTCAAAAATATAAAGTTATTTTTGCTTCCGAGCTTACCGAAGGTAACAGAAGCTATGAGATCGTTCTGAAGAACGAAAATATTTTATGTCTCCGATTTCAAAAATTCCAAGACAGAAATCACATTCAGACATCAGGGAACATTTTGGTTCCGTGTCTGTCAATCTGTCGCTCAATTTTTGCGAACCAACATATCTTAAAAACTACACGTCCGATTTTAATAAAATTTGTATTGTAGATCATAATTAGATCATTATTGGTCCTATATAAGTTTAAACCTTCTGAGCTCATTTCTTTCTCTTTCACATTCGCACAAACATACATTTATTTACACCTAAAGATTTAAAAGCACTTATCTGATATGTATGAAAAATTTATAGTTTATCGAAAGTAGCCCGCAGATAGCCCCATATTACTTTGAACCGTCTGTGCCCTTTAACTTTTGCTTAATAGATACTTTAATTCAAATAAAAAATCAAAACAATTTTGACAGATAAAAAAAAGAGGAAAACAATAAACAATTAAACAAATTAGATAATAATGGCTTGTAAAAGTATAATAATTACAAGATAAAAAGAACTTTTTACATACTACGTTTTTCAATTTTCTGTCATAAATCATAAATTTGAAACCCGTCAAAATGAAGATTGTATATCTGGGATATGTCGAAACAAATAAAATATCGCGGATTTTTTCCGAACTAACTTTCTATACAGCAAAATTTGCTGAAAACGAATTAAATTCTGCTGAAAGATGGCTAAAAGTATTAAAATAATGCATTGTCATTGTGTTCTGAGCTATTCTAAAAGTTTTAAATGTCTAGCTACTCGGGAAGTTAGTTAAAAATCGATTGCAAGATTTGTACTGGACAAACAAACAAGAAAGTTAGCTAATAATATAATTTCAAGATAAAAAGAACTTTTTATATACTACGTTTTTAAATTTTCTGTTGAATCGTATGTAATGTTGATAATATAATTGTTATTGTTATATATAATATATAATGTTAATGAAAAAAAATAGTTCCGAATTTATTTACTTCACATAAATGTCAATCATCCAGAGAGCTGATCTTAAACCTATAAAAGGATAAATCTTTGTACAACGGATCTCCCCAACACCAAATCTAAAGCATGCCATCGATATATTTGAAATAATATAATCGATAAATAATATAATCGAAATTTCCTGTTTTGCTGTCATTCAATGTTTATCTATCACAAATTTGAGACCCGTCAAAATGAAGATTGCGTAAATATTGGACATGGCAAAACAAATAAAATAACTTACGGATTTTTTCTGAACTAACTTTCCGTACAGCAAAATTTGCTGAAAACCAATTAAATTCTGCTGAAAGATGGCTAAAAGTATTAAAATAATGCATTTTCATCGTGTTCTGAGCTATGCTAAAAGTTTCAAATGTCTAGCTATTCGGGAAGTTAGTTAGAAATCGATTGCCAGATTTGTACCGGACAAACAAACAAACAAGAATGCAAGCTAATAAAAACGTAGTAATAAAAATAGTCCCCAGGCCACCATAAGAAGTGAGTCGCTGATTGATAAAGTTTTCTTACCTTATGGAATCGCTTATTTATGCCGTGTCCACCGATGAATTGGGTATATGGCAACTGGGCGCTGGGCCATTGCTTTTTTGTTGACATGCCAAACTTGCCCTTCTGCGGGAACATTGAAAAGAGATAGATAAAGTTTTGATTTTCATAGGATCGTTTAATTAAATTATTTCAAAAACAGTGGTAAAGGTGGCCACCGATACGAGTGGGCCGTTTTCTTTTCAACGTCCCCGCAGAGCGATATGTTTGGGGCGGTGGACACCCCAAACGGACCACTCTTATCGGTGGCCACGTGTACCACTGTTTTTTAAATAATTTAATTAAACGATCCTATGAAAATCAAAACTTTATCTATATCTTTTCAATGTTCCCGCAGAAGGGCAAGTTTGACATGTCAACAAAAAATAAATGGCCCAGCGCCCAGTTGCCATATACCCAATTCATCGGTGGACACGGCATAAATAAGCGATTCCATAAGGTAAGAAAACTTCATCAATCAGCGACTCACTTCTTATGGTGGCCTGTGGACTAAAACGTAGAAAAATTAATAAAGTTCTAGATAGGATGCGAGGAAGCTATGTGCCACACCAATTGGCAGTTTATTTTTTTAGGAACGGATATGACTGAAGAAAATATTTATCTTACACTATTATTTTGCCATGAAGATGTTTTATAAATTAACTATGCCTATTAATATTGAGTCACGAGCTGTTACGATAGAATTGCCAATGTCTTAAAAACAATTTTGCTGTAGTCACTTGAGAACCGAATTTAAAGTCGTTTGATGAGCAGTAATAGGGTTTGAGGATTGTATGTCCTTTATGTGATAATAGTGGCATCATATTCTCTTCAATTAGATGAAAACCAGCTGGGAAAAGAATTCTCAATATCTATATACGAGTATTCCTACACGAGTATAGCAGTAACACAAAACTGTAATAAACATGAGTTAATACTACTATCAAATAATTATAACGTGTTCGTTTATTTTTTATCCATTGCAAGCATTAAACGTAAAATTGTATAGTTTTTACGTGTAGAATATTCTATTTATTGTATACGACTATGTACAATGAAACTTAAAGAACTGCTTCAAAAAAGAATATTTATTTGCAATTTATGATTCCTTTAATGTATTGGCATTTTCTCATCGACTAATTCTTATTTTCCTCTGGTCAAAAGCAATACATTTTCTGAAAACTGTTTTAATATGAGATATTTTCTTCTTAACAGCCTGTAAAACTCAAAACGGGTTTCTTTTAGCATAGATTTTTTTTTTTTTTTTTTTTTTTTTTTGTGTGTTGGCATTAGCTTTTCAACTATACAGCCATACAAGTATTAATGTTTTTTATTTGCTCGTTTTCCTATTAATTTAAATTTTTATTGATAATACTATTTTTTGTTCACTATTTAGAAAATTGTATATTTCACGAAACACAAGGATATTATTGCTTTGAAGAATGCTTTTATAAAGAACTGGTTGTTTTATTTTATCTGAGATGCTGTGGAGCAATCTCTCCCTACTATCTCTGTACTTTGTACACTTCATAATTAAATGCTCTAGATCTCCGACTTCATTACATCTGTCACACATATCTGAGGAGCTTCTTCCGATCATCTTTAGGTACTTGGGGCAGATTCCGTGGTTGCATCTTAGTCTATTTATCACGCTCACCAAGTTCTTTCCTTTTACCTCTGCGAACCATGGTTTGGACCTCAGAGTGGGCTCTATTCTTCTATAATTCCGTGTTCTGTTATCACCTTTGAATTCATCTATCCATTTTTTTTTAACTCGATGTTTAGCTTGATTTATTGAGTCCATTATTGTTAAGTTGTACTTTAGGTTTTCACTTTCGTAATCCCCCTCCCTCGCTAAAGTATCAGCCATGTCATTCGGTGTTATTCCTAAATGACCTTTCAGCCAAACCACGGTAACATCTTTACGTAATAGATAGCTGTAATAGATTTCACTTTAAGGAAATGGAAAAAGTCACTGACTGCTAAACCAGGGAATATGAAGGTTGAGCTCTAAACGTCACAGCTATTAAAACAGTGTGAATTGCAAAACGCCTTCATCCTGAGGAAAATAAGATCGGGTCGATATGTGAGTGCCAATGGGAAATAAATTGATGAAGACAAGTAGTAGATTTAACATATATTGTAAATATATATATATATATATATATATATATATATATATATATATATATATATATATATATATATATATATATATATATATTAGTGCCATTCCTATTACTTGACAGACTCGTATCCAGAATAATATGTATTACCTGATAGATAAATGATCGTGTTCATTTAAGCGCCTTTCATTCTTAAATATTAACACTCTAGGTTTGCTAATGAAAACCGTAATTCAAAGCATATAAAGTCTTGAGTTTTTGCTTTCATTTCTGAATGCATTTTCATAAGTAATGACCATTTGGCATTGACTCAAAGCAAGAAGAAACTAAAATTGATCGGTGTCAACTAAAATTCAGCTCGAATGCTATACTTCGGGCTTACATCACGTCAAGAATTAGCCTTCACTCAAATCTTTTAATATTATTAAGACTATTTTTTTGTTATGAAGCCTAAATACCTTTTATGTTTAAATTATAGTTTTTGTTGTATAAAATATTGCGTCAACTTATTAGGCAATTAGCTTAAAAGGTATCATTAGAGATGACATACTTTTTATTTATTTCGATATTACTTGAACAGGGATATATCTAGTCTATATATATACATATATATATATATATATATATATATATATATATATATATATATATATATATATATATATATATATATACTCGCTGGATACCCGTGCTTCGCTACTAATTTGTGTTATTTTAATTTGACAAGTTTATAAACTACCATCAAGAAACATTTAAATTATTTTACTATGCGAGAATATCTAGATTGTATCCCTCCCACTTATACCCCCTCCTCTTTGATAAGATAATGTGCAAATACCCCAAATTTACCCCCCTCCTAAATGTAAATATAACAAAACTGTACATAACAACATTTACTGTACACTTAAAGAGCTTTTCAACTATATGCATCATGAACAGTATTCATTACTTGTACCCCGTATCCCAGTGTACCAAAATTTAAATTTTGAAAATTCATGTAAACAGTGATTTTTCCCTTGCCCTTTGAAGGTCAAGTGTGCAAATTTTTATCGAGATTGGAATAAAACTGTGGATTTGTATATAGAACGCATACACGCATACATCAAAAGTACATTTATCAAAAGTTATTAATTTCATAAAAGGAAATTAATTCTAAATTTCAAGGTTCTAGTGCAATTGGTTCCGGAGATATCGTCTTGTCGAATTTTGTATATCAATGGCCGCCATCTTGAATAAAGATGGCGGATTTTTAGAAATATTTCTTAGCGAGCATCTAGGAGGTAAGAGGGACACACCTACAAAATTTCATGGTCATAGGTCCAGTGGTTCCAGAGATATCGTGATGTGTCAGTGAGTCAGTGAGTGGTATTTGGATTTTATATATATATATATATATATATATATATATATATATATATATATATATATATATATATATATATATATATGTAATAACTAGCCCATGTTTTAATTAATTAATTAAATTATCATTTAAAATTTATTTATTAACATTTCTTATTTTTATTAATTCATTCATTCAATTGATAGAATGTTCTTGTATTGGTACAAAGCCTATAGAATAATGAATGAGGTTTAGTTTAATGACAGACCGGACTATAAGTCCATAATGAGAGCCAGATCCTGTTTGGAAGGAACCGTACTCCTTGTGATTTGTATAGAAAGTGAAAATGTGGGTCACCACATGGTTCTTGTCATGATGTTTCGGTCAGTATAATGAATGTAAAAAGTGAGAGTTTTAGTATAAACCTGTTAGTGTGGGAAACCAAGTGTAGCTGTGCCTGTGTGAAGGGTAACCACTATAGTTACTGAAAGCCTAGGATGTGTAGAAAGTGTAAGTAACGTTACTTTCACTTCAGCATCCCTCCAGGCCCTTTAACCTTGGCCCTCATACACACCTTCTGTTAGCCTGCAGTTGTTCTAAAACTTAACAATATTTGCTTACAATAACAGGCGGGAATTTTAATCAACTTTCTCTCTAAGTCAGAAAAAGAGCATTTGAATAATAACTATTTCAATAGCTGTTAAACAAATGTACAATTTGTTTCAAGAAAATTGTTATTTAAATATGGCTCAGTTTGAACACTGTGAACATTATCAATAATAAAAATGTTATTTCCAAAAAAAAAATGACTTGCATTTCTGTATTAAACTTAAACCCTTTAAGGATTGGTGGTTTGCCTGGCACACCACATCCTTTTGCTCCGAATGGCGGACTACTGGTTTTTTTTTTTTGTTTTTTTTTGTAATTTCTAAAATAAGAGTTGCAAATCTCATCTGTGGGATCACGAATGGCCCCAGAAAATTATTTTCTGTACTTCTGATGACCTTGACAAAAATTATATTGCCTGTAAGGTTTAGTGGTTAACATCCTGTACTACTTTAGTTAGTGGTTAACGGAATGAACCACCAAACCTCTAAGACAACATAATTTATTAAATTTTCACAACTCAAGTCTGCAAATAACTCGAGAGCGCTAATTATTTATTATAAAAACTCGATATTAAATCAAAACTGGTAGTATAATAAATATTTTGACAAAAATCCGCCCAAAGAAATTGCATACTATGAGCCACAATAAAAAAAAACTGGAGACGTATCATCCCAAACAGACGTGTAGAGATGGTCAGGCGGTAAACCGCGGAAACCACCAATCCACTGTACACTTTTTTTTTTTTTTTTTTTTTTTTTTGCCTGATCATTAAAGGGTCTGAGTTAAAAGAACTGTTAACTAAATCTTAGATTGTAAACACTATAATATACATTTTAGATTTCACTCTGACAGTTTTTGAAATAAATAGTGGTACAGTTAAATAAGAATCTAACCATATAAATTGTTTCTCTGGGACAAAATCTTGTTAAACTATTTATGAAAAGAAATGTTATTTTTATTAAAAATCGAACACAACCGCCTTTAGAACACTTTTTAAATGTAAGTTTAAAAATAAATCAGTTAAATGAGTTATGTAACTTAAATATAGTATCAATATATATGCATAAGAAAGTTTTGCTCGATTTAAGTTTTCTTGCCAAAGTAAGAAAAACAGTTTTTCCTTTGTAATTTCACAGATTGGATTATTTTGACATTTTATTTATAAATTGCACGCCATCTGTTAACTGAGGAATCGCGGTAGTCCTCTTACTTAAGTAGGTATTTTGATTTTTTAAATGTGCTAATCGAATGGATTGGCCGTCATCAGAACATATACAACAAATGTACTACTCTCTGCATTCTTTCATTTAAGATTTAATTGATTTCTGGTAAATTGAATCTTAATATAGAATATAACACATTACAAGTTTCTTTAACATTTAAATTGATGAAAGTTAGAGCACTGAACCTGACCACTCACTCACTTCAACATTTGAGTTTTATTAATTCAAAGTTCGTAATTAATTAATAAAAATAAAATATATGTAATAGAGAAAAATTACCAATACTCTCACAATTTATACATGTTCACTAACACTTACTTCCTTATATTAGAGTACATAATTACATATTTGGTCCGGTATTTTACTTTTTTTACAAAATTAGTTATTTTGAATTGTTTTAGTTACATTTAATTAATATGAAACATTAAATATAATCAATATTTACCATAAAATATAGAATTTTCATGCACCCGCAATAGTTTCTCTCTATGTATACTAAGTAAATAGGAACTATAAAAAATCGATTACATAATATAAATAATATTATGTAGTTGTTTGTTAAAGTACATTGTACGCATAAAGAACCTCCCCGTTATAAGCACATGCCATCCGCGAATAAACAGAATGGATGGCTTAGTCTAACCCCTGCCCCGTACTCCCTCTCACGAATTTACAATGCAATTCTTCATATTGTTTAATAAATATTAAAATTTTACTTTTATTTCAATTCAAATAGATTATATGCAGTTTTTATGTGGAACCTACCAACTTTTATACTAAAAACCATGGACAACTTCATTTGCGAAAATAATATTTCTATCCATAGACCCACAAACGTCTACACTTTGTAATTTAAGCATACTTTTTTTTGTTTACATTATAGATGATATGTACGTACATCTAATCGGTTATATAATATATATATATATATATATATATATATATATATATATATATATATATATATATATATATATATATATATATATATATATATATTTAATAGTAATATAATACTACACAATGTATGTCATGGCTTGTTAGTGTTTAATTAAACTTTATTTATTTTATATTTTTATTATTTCTATTAAGAAGCCGTAAGAAATAATTAAACCATAGTTATAGTTACTGCGAGTAAATAAATCGTTATTTAGCTATTATTGGAATAACCTCTATGTTTAATAATTGTTGATAAAATAAATACTCTTTTAAGTTGCTAACCGATATAACCAAAATACTAGAATTATTATAACTAATGCTAGCAAAACATTTAATTAAATAGATTGTCCCATTTCGTGAAAATATTATATTTAAAATTATCTTTTTGACACAAGATAAAAATGCGTAACCTAATCAATTGGTTATTGTCAATGTTACACTGACCAAAAAATTAAGCAATACTTTTATAATAACTTTATTTTATAACTTATGAAGCGTACAGTATATTTATGTACAAATATATTATTATTATAAATATTAAAATTAAAATTAATATGTATACTTCACTTATGGTCATAATTAATTTGTAGTAAAAGTTATTAATAAATTATTGAATAAGATAACAACATTGTTTTATTTTTAATAGGTAATTGAGGTTCTGACATTAATAAAGTTATGATAATATTATCATACCTTCATTATGCGTATTGATATTACGGTGATAACAATGACTTAAGTTGATATTTGTTAAGCCATTGCGTTGTATGGTATTAGTGACATAGTAACATAGGTCTACTATTATAGTATTTATAGCAAAATACACCCGTTGTTTATCTATAGAAAGATATAAGTAATTGACTAGTAGAAAAGAGTGAGTTAACAGAGAGCGGCAGTAGAAGGTAAGAGTGAGTGAGAGTGAGAGTGTTTGGGTGTGGCTTGCACGTGGTCTACGCTCCCCTTCACTCTATATCCCCACTCCTACTACTACCTGGGACACGTGCACGCCTGGACAGTTCTTCTCCCCTTATACAAAAGGCCCTTCTTCCTCTACACTAAAAAACAAGACATATAAGCAGGATTTTATCATTATTTTCCTTATCAATGACATCGCTTGTTTTTTGTGAAAATTCAGTGAATGTTTTTAATCCTTTTTCCTAATCTCAATGTCCTAGACGGGGATCAATGAACGTCTGGAGACCTTGAGTAGAAGATTTCAAGGTCAACGTTCATTATTACTCCTTTAAACCCTAAAGCTCCTTACACTTATTGTTATAACCTTATAATTGTTATAATAATAAGAAAAAAAGTCTGAAATTATGTGCTTATAGCTATTCCTTTAAAGCCAAATTTAACAAATAATATTACAGTCTAAAATAACAAGTTTTATTTTAGTAAGTGGTTCTGAGGTCTATTCTTGGTGTTAAGGGTATAAATAAAAACTAATTTCATTTTTAAATTCGATATTTCACCCCCACTTGGGCCATTATCAAGCTTAATAATTGTTCTTAAAACATATCCAAAATTATTTCATACTCTCGAGTTTGATTTGATAAACTCGCAATATAAGACGGATTTTCTATTTGAGAAAAGGGATTTTATTACTTTTTACATATCATGACAATTAATACATATCATGACAAAGGCAATATGGTGCTGAATAATTAATAAGAAAATGCCAAAATTAAGTATAGGAGATACTTTTGGATGTTCTTTAGGAACAATTATTA
Source organism: Gerris lacustris (assembly GCA_951217055.1). Lineage (NCBI taxonomy): Eukaryota > Metazoa > Arthropoda > Insecta > Hemiptera > Gerridae > Gerris > Gerris lacustris. Next base: position 58,332,577 of record OX578277.1, on the reverse strand, counting down.
AGCTTGGTAATGGCCCAAGTGGGACTGAAATACCGCACTTGAAAATTTAAACTTAGTTTTTATTTATACCCTAAGAACAAGAATAGACTGTGATTATATTTTGCTTCCGAGCTTACCGAAGGTAACGGAAGCTACGTGATCATCCTGAAGAATGAAAAAAAATTAGTTCTCCGATTTAAAAAATTCCAAGACCGTTTCAGACATCAGGAAATATTTTTGGTTCCGTGTCTGTCTGTCGGTCTGTCACTCTATTTTTGAGAACCAACCAATCTTAAAAACTACACGTCCGACTTTAATGAAATTTGGAAGAGATCATGATTAGCCCATTTTTTTAGATCATGATTAGCCCATTGTTGGTCCCATATAAGTTTCAACCTTCTGCGCTCTTTTATTTCTCTCCCACATGTGCAGCACACAAACATAAATTTATTTACACCTATCGCTCCATATAGTACTTATCTGATTTGTATGAAACTTTTATAGTTTATCGAAAGTAACATAGGTAGCCCTAGATTAATTTGAACCGTGTCTGCACTCTTAAACTTTTGATAAATTGATACTTTAATTCATGTAAAAAATCAAAACAATTTTGGCAGATTAAATAAAAGTTCATAATTACTTAACCCAGTTTATGCTATTTATTAGTTTTCGTACGTACATTTAATTATTACTGAACATTTCATAATACCATAAAAATAACTTCTCCCGGGCGGGGAATCGAACCCGGGCTCTCTCTGTCCTCGTTTTAAGCTATTTTCAGGAACTGGATTTTCACGGGAAAACGGCTTATATCGTTAGATTCGTATTTAATTTAAATGGTGTATATTTTACATTCTTTTTAATAAAAATCGTAGGAACCGTTTTCGAGAAATAATTTTTTTCACGTTTCTTCCAAATTTTTGGGGGTTAGCAACCCTAAATTTGGAGCTAAAATTCATTTCTCGAATACGCTTCGGGGTGTGATTTTTCTTGTATGCCAAATTTCGTCAAAATCGGCCCAGTAGTTTAGGCTCCAGGCGTCTGCACAGACGATAGACGACAGACAGACATTTTTTACAAACCCCTTTTTTGGACTCAGGGGACCTCTTAACGTGTAAATCCTTCAAAATCTCAAAATCGAATTTTCGCGTCATCGCAATACTTTGTCTTTATATGAAAAAGTAAAAACGAGGAAACAAACAAATTAGACAATAATGGCTTGTAAAATCATAAAATCAATAATGTACGTGATAGGATGCGAGGAAGCTATGCGCCACACCAATTGACAGTCTATTTTATAAATCGTCTAAGATAAATCATGTATTTGATTATAATACTGAAAGATTTGGAGTTTGGGCGAAGCGTCTTACAATACGTCAGCCTCGTTGTATGTATATAAATTATGCATATGATCCAGTGAAATATCAAAAATATTCTCTTAATTTCATTAACATTTGTTAAAGACCACTATTAGAAACTAACACTAATGTTTTGTATAGTTGGGCTCTAATTCCCATTCAAAGATGTAACGACTTTTTTGGTTAGGTGTAATTTAAAGAAAAACATCAGCCAAATAGTGTTGCACATAGCTTCCTCATAGTTCATAGTTATGCTTTTACAAACCATTATTGTCTAATTTATTTGATTTTGCATCCAAGCTTACCGAAGGTAATGGACGATATGTGATCATTCTGAAGAAAGAAATTTGTTTATGTCTCCGATTTCAAAAAGTACTCATCTGAATTTGATGAAATATGGATGGTTTGTCGAAAGTAGCCAGCAGATAGTCCCAGATTGATTTAACCCTCTGCGCTCTTTAAAGTTTACTAAATTGATATACTTTAATTCATGGAAAATTCAAAATAATAAATAGTTTGCCAATTAGTGTGACACATAGCTTCCTCGCGTAATAAATCTTGAAATAAGGAATTAAGGACTATAGTGGGGCATAAATGCTAAATGCTAAACAACACATTTTACATACGCAATGTATGTCGATGATTGTACCCTGTACACGTACACAGAGGACAGAGGAATGATGAAGTGATAAGTTCTAAATGTACTTAAAAAAGGAAGACCTTTTAGAAATAATTAGGATAATTTTTCCTTTCTAAGATAGTATTAATCCCTTCCTTCAAAAAATAAACTACTAGATCTATGCTCACTAGTTTATGAAAATATTTTAATTTAGGACTAATAGAATTCTTTCCGAGAAAAAGTAGGTAATGTTATCATCTAGACTCTAGACAGTTTCTATAATGAAATTAAGAGTTTAAAAAAGATTTTTCTGGGATCGAATTATTATTGCTTAGGTTGAAACATATCACACAGCTAGAAGAGATAAGTTGGTCTCAAGGCTGCCATTCATATTGCTGACTCAATAGGTCAGTAGACTATATATCTATTTTCTCCTTGTCCCAGAAATCATTTTTATCAACTTGGCTATAAAGATAAATTATTCACTCTATAAAAATGATTCAGTACTCACATAAAAGTTGAAGTATCTTAATGATTAAAACTGATACCCTCCCCCCCCCCTCCCCTTAGCATTCCATTGAAACATTAGTTTTTTTAGAAAGTTCTATACCCGATTGTAGTTGTTTTTGAATTCATTATGTGGTCAAGATGGTTTTATATTAAACTAATAATAATTTATTTTTATTTCTATTGCTCTAGCTGTCTCAATTAAATAGTCAAAACAACTTTCTATGAGGAAAATATATTCTTTGTTTGTTTCCTAAATTTGTTGGTTACAAGATGCTTGAAAAATCTACATGGCATTGGATAGTTTAAGTAGTCTCAGTAATAATACATTGGGAAAAAGCTTTGTCTGCTTTGTCGAATATTTTGGTATCCTTATTCTTTATACTGTTAGCAATATAATTGTTTAGGAATAGATTTTGTATTAAAAATAATTTTCCCCTAATATCCTTAAAATATCCATTTATACTTCCTCATGAGCTTGAAATTAAGATAGATATATCTGAAAATAAAATATATATTTTTTAGACACTGCAAAAGTCTGCTACTTCAACACTTCAAATATGTATATAACAAATAAAAAATCAAATTTTAGAGAATGGTAATTTCCTCTGCCGGGAGGACTCCTTGATTGGAATCGGACAAAAATGAAGGAGTTATGAACAGACGAAAAAACAGTTAATGTTTAAGTGTCGATAATGGACCGTAGGAAACAGGTGTTTGAGACTCACAAGAGCTCGTTGATCTCGTGCACCTTCCTCTATTGTGAACCTAATCTCTTCGGACTTTTTGAAGGAAATTACCTCTTAAGACAGAGTGCAGATTGAATGGCTAAAAGTGCTTGCTCTTTTCACACTTTTCATTTCCTGCCTTTATCAGACGTGTTTCTTCCTACTTCTCCCCTTCTTTAGGGAAACCTCCAGAAGTCTTAAGGCACCCTCCTACTTCTAGCGCATCCTCCCTCCCAAGGAGTATCGACCTGGTGAAGACTTTTTCCACCCCCTAGATTCTGAGTCACCCCTCAGCCCACTTACACCCCAACCTAGTAATCCGCCATCTTGGACTATAATATTGCCTTCCCCTTAACCTTCCTTCTTCCCCTTTACTTTCCTACAGGGGATAATATTCGATCCTCCCCTTCTGCAGGAACACTGGGTGTGGCATTAATATATACATGCTGCATGAGCGTGCTTCCAAGAAACGCACTAAAGTTGAGGCGTTGCGCCACCCTCTAACTTCTACCATTCAAAGATTTCCCCCATCTCAGCTATAATACAAACTCAAGAAAACCTTCTGCAGCAATCCGAAGAATTGCAAGGTGTAAAAATGGGAAATTATATTCCTTTTAAAACCTTAAGAAAACATTTAGCCCATTTTGCTATTATTCCATATATCTCAATCCATCTCATATTTTTTATAGGTATAGTTTATCCTTACTCATCCAGACACGCAGTCATTCGGAGTTCTTTGAGACCAATTCTTTCTTTATAAAAATAGCTACTTAATACTAATATACTTCTTTACTAATTCATCTTTTTGCAGGAGTAAAAAATTAAAAGATTTAAGTAAGAAGTGGTGATGAGCATATATGACAATATAATTATACATAATTGATCCTTGCTTTTTGGAACCATCTAAATATTATAATTAACTTAATTTTAAGCTTTAAAGGCATAATATTGGAAAATTTGTGAATCATTGTGAAACTGTAGTTTCTCATTTAAAATGATAGTTTATAGCTTGAACAATAAGTGTAAAATCATGTGTGCTGAGGAAGATAAAGAGGTTGCGCGAGGTGATAATCTTTATAATGCCTATACTAACGAAACCCCCTTTTTGCTTCATAGCTTATCGAAGTGAACGTTCAGAAGAACGCAAATTTATTATATCTCCGATTTCAAAAATTCCAAGACTGAAATCCGTTTCAGACATCAGGGAACATTCCGTGTCTATCTGTCGTTCAATTTTTGCGAACCAATAAAACTACTCGTCCGATATTAATGAAATTTAGGTGGTAGATCATAATTAGCCCATTGTTGGTCCTATGTAGGCTTTCTGCGCCCATTTTTTTCTCTTCCACATTCGCACAAACATACATCTTATTATCTTATTTTTATGAAATTTGGATGGATTGTCGAAAGTAGCCCGCAGGTAGCCCCAGATTAATTTCAACCGTTTGCGCTCTTTAAATTTTGCTACATTGATACTTAAAATGATTAAAAAAATCCTAAAACTTTGACTGTTTTAAAAAACGGGGCGGGGGGAATTCAAATAAATTTGACAATAATTGGTTTTAAAAACATAAAATCATAAAAGTATACGAAATAGGACGCGAGGACAGCAGACTGTTTATAAAGCAATTCTTTAACTTAATAAATTAATATTGTTAATTATTAAATCAAAACGAAACCTCTAAAAAATATAATATCCCTTAAAGGTATAAAGAATTATATGATTGCGCTTTCAGTACAAGATATTATAAGGGTGCTAGAATATGAAACATCCATTTGTAGGGATTGGAATAGTTAGATAAGCTCCAAGTTAAAAACGAGATAATTCTTAAGATTTGGGGTAGGGACTGTGCGTGCTTCAGTCTTGGCAACCCTACTAACGGCACGTGTCTTTACCATATCTTTAGATCTACTAATTAACATTTCCTAACTGCTAACATAACAAATCAACTTTGATGTATAAAACAAGATAAATTTGTTTATTTATTTCTTGGTATTAATAAATTTACAGTTAATATAATCAACCATAGAAAACAATTAAATATGTTAGACATAAGATTTGTGTTTTCCCTTTTCTGTATCAATCATGGAGGGTTTGGACTATTAGGGTAGTAATCCAAAAATGTTGCCTCTTATTATATATTAAAGGTGATCCGTATCAATTTTATAAATCAGAATAAACTTTTTAGACTTCAGCTTAATTTTAGACTTATAGGGACGATTCAAGGACAAAAATATAGAATAAACCAAGAATTCTGCCGAAAGATGTGATATATATGATAAGACAAAGACGTCAATGTTATTAGTACGAAAGATATTTTGCTGAAAAAGCGAAGTATTAAATTTTGCATTAACCTTCATTTATCTTTTTTTTCGTTCATATCTAATTATGGAATATCAATTTCGGTCTAGTACGTTAAACTTAACTATTTGCCATTCCTCACTCCTCCGATCGAGTTGGATTTGCTAATTATGAATATTTTTTAGTAAATCTCTAGTTTACTATACTAGGGTGGTCTTGTAGCTTGTGTTCCCCTTATTATCAAGTGTCAGCGAAGGTGTCTGAAGAGAGTAGTATTTTAGTCGATAGTGAACCCCCGCAGTGCTCGGAAAAAGGGGTGGTATGGGAGTGGTATAGCACTGCGTCGGAGTGCGTGTCTAGGGAAAAGGGACTGCGTATACGCGCGGCTTTTATATCGATTGCATTTAGTCTACTGCGTAGTAATCGATTGCGTGCACCTTCCTCCTGCGTGGCCGTCGGTCGCCAAGGCAACACCCTAACCCCCAGACAGAACCCCGACAACGCACTAGAAGCCTTTCCACGCACTTTTCCCCTTCTGCCTTTCACTCTCATCTTCAAACTAACCAAGGCGTGGTATAATAGCTTTTTTCTCCTTATAAATCCGGAGGCGGTAAGATGTAAAAGATCCCTGTCGCCTGGCTTGCAACTGACTCTCACAAACCCTCTTCGTGCATCTCTAAATCATTGAAACTATACATTCATTTTTAAAAACAGTCTCCATGCACAAGCTTGGAAAATAATTACATAAAAGTTGCATGCGCCTTAAACTTACAGTTAAGCCTCGAGTTTAACTATGCAAATGTTTAGTAGTTTATTATGTATTTTTAAATTATCATTATTTTTTAACCATCTATGTTGGAGTTAATAACTTTTACTTAACACCACCACTAGCAAGGACTAATAACTATACATTCAGCCGAAGATTGTTATGCTTTATTTGAGAATATTGCACTAGAAAAGCTGTTTTAAGTCTTAGGGCAACATTACTATACTAACTTGGGAAATAATTACTTATCCATAGGATTAAGTAATTGCATATAGTTATAGTATAATTCTACCTTTAGTCAATATGGTGCTCATTTAATTTTAAAAAATGTTGACATATGATGGACCTGGCCTTCTTAAACTCTTTAAAAAGATAATAACTAACATTTAAGGGCGCGGTTGTGCGTGCAAATGCGTAGTTGAGTTACTGATATTGAATCGATTTTTGAAGATACATGCATAATTAAAATATACATGCTACACTATTGATCGTTATGCTAGTGGAAGAGTGCGTCTTTTAATAAAGGAAAACACTACCATAGATGCATAAGGAGAAAAATCTGTTCGATACTATAGTTGTACTAAGCTTTCTCATGTACATAATTTCTTCGTCGAGTTTTTTTTCATTCAAAAGTTCGAGGTTAAATTAAATTATTACTAAGCATTTTATTAAAATGTCTTATAAAATTGTCACACATCGGGGTATGATTTCTCTGAACGCTTGTACCAAATTTCATCAAAATCAGATAAGGACGCTAAATTCATAAAATCTCAAACTCAATTATTTGCCAAGATACTTTCTCTCTATAAATACTAAGTATGTGAGAAACTAAAAAGTATTTAAGTAATGCAGTGCAATAAACAAACAATAAAAAGCGGTTTCAATAATATATTTTTATTATTGGATTCAACTAACTAAGATTTCATTACGGTATTTCTTGCTTCTCAGCCAATGAACTTATTGCAATAAAACAATATTACTATTACCTCAGGATAATGTATAAGACGTGTCACTATACCTGTACCTGACAGCATAGTCCTTTCTTAAAACTTTTAGAGGGGTTTCACAATGTCGCATGCGACCGCGACTGCGACGTTTTTATATGTGAAATCTCTCATTGTGCACTAAACGTTTCTGTCTTCGGCGTCACATAAAAAACGTCGCTGTCGCGTGCGAGTAAAGTTACCCAGTATGAAACTGGCCTTACTCTTAGGCCAATCTTGTATAGGTCGGCGACTGTTTTTATGTGACACAGAAGACCGAAATGATGCGCTGCTATACATTTGAGATCTTAACACACAGAAACGTCGCCGTCTCACGGGACAGCGAGACAGGTCACCTAGCGTGAAACCGCCCTTGCACTACATTAATATTTTACCAGTAACTTTAGCCCAAAACCTCTCTCCCAATTTTGCTTTACCCTTTACCTAAGTTACTTGTCAACCCTTTCTGAAAATGCTACCGAAAAGAAAAACTGACTAATTGATCATTTGCGGTCCCCCGCAGTTCTCCCCATCCATTTCATATTTTACTTTCTAATATTCGTTGTATGAATAAAGAGAAAGCATTGAGTACAATAAGTGTGTTTTTTGTTTTAAAGTCTGTGTGTCATCTGTAGTGTGTACTCTGTCATCTGTAGTCTGTGCAGACGCTTGGAGTAATAATAAACTAATAAACTAAACTATTGGACCGATTTTGATGACTTTTGGCGTACAGGTTCAGACAAATCATACCCCCAGGTAAATCGAGAAATGAATTTTGGCACTAAATTTGAGGACGCAACCCCCAAAAACTGATCCGATGAAAAACACCAAAAAGTAAACAACAACCAGATGAACACTTTTTTAAAAATAGTCTGCCAATAGTGTGGCACATAGCTTCGTCATATTTCGTATACTTTAATGATTTTATGCTTTTACGACCAATTATTGTCAAATTTATTTCATTTTGCCCGTTTTTAAATCTGTCAAAATTGTTTTTGACTTTGAATCAATTCAGCAAAATTTAAAGAGCCCGCAGGCGGTTGAAATTAATCTGGTGCTATCTAAAGGCTACTTTGGACAAACCATCCAAATTAAATTAATAAAATTCAAATGAGTATTTTTAAAGTTATATGTGTAAAAAAATGTATGTTTGTGCACACATGGAAGAGAAACAAATGGGTGCAGAATCTATCATCAAAATGTAAAAAAAAAATGAAATAAATTAATATTAAAATCAAAATTGTAGGTGTAGTTTTTAAGATATATTAGTTCGCAAAAATTGAGCCACAGAAGTATATATGTTGAAAGTATCAACATATATATGAGAAAGTTTTGTTCGATTTATAAGACCGATTTAAAAAATTGAAAATCAAGTAATTAATTAGTAATAGATATTTAGAAATCTATCATTAAATTAGTTATTTCTTCAAAATATATAATCTTTTCTTCTTCTCTTTCGCACTAATGAATTTGTACTTTATTACTAGGGATACCATGATGTATAGCTTTCATTGCGTGTATTGTGCTTTCAAAATGTATTATATTTTGTTCCGAGCTTACCGAAGGTAGCGTCTGCAGTGCCATCGTTCTGAAGAACGAAATATTTTTATTTTTGTCTCCAAATTCAAAAAATTCAAAACAAAAATCCGTTTCAGACCAACATTTTAGTCAACATTTTTAGTCTCGCATGTGGTTGTCTGTCGTTCGGCAATGTTCCGAACTACATATCTTAACGTCCGGGTGTCACATTGCTTCCTATCACCTTCTTTACTTTCTGTTTCGATTTTTCAATTTTTTTTTTTTTTTATTGTCAATTTTATGCAATTTCTTCCCTCTTTTTATTTTAAAACGGTCAAAAATGATTTTCTTCTTAACATGAATAAAGTACCTCAAAAATATTCAATGTGCGCAGACGTTCGAAATTAATATGGGACCAGCTATGGGCTTCTTTTGAGAAATAATGTAAATTTCTTAAAAATCGGATGAGTTGAGAATTTTTTAATATATAGGCGTTAATAAAGAAAAAAAAATGATCTTAAATGTAAGAGAAGCCATTGGGCTCGGAAGTTTGAAATTAATATGGGACCATCAATGGGCTCCTACCAAATTTCATTAAAATCAATCAAGTACTTTTTAAGATATATTGGGTAATAATTGGTTCTAAAAGTATACTTGAGAAGTTTGTGAGGAAGCTATGTGCCACACTTATTTGCAGTATATTTAACTTAGCAAAGGAATCTAATCACTAGATTACTTTAAATTTAAATGTATGCTATTGAGATGGATATTTGGAAGATATTTTTTATTCTAAATATATTATGTCCTTGATGATTTGCATAAAATATGTCTGCATAAAATATGACACAACAGTTCAGACAGATTGTATCGTCTAAAAATACAATTTAAAAGCATGACTTATCAAACTAATAATAATGATGGTTTATTAGTTTTATTAAATATATTTCATTTTAAGATACTCAGATTCTTTCTAGAATATGATTCATAATCAAATAATATTTCATAAACTTAAAGTACATATTATATATATATATATATATATATATATATATATATATATATATATATATATATATATATATATATATATATATATATATATATATATATATATACCAAATATATGTACTAGTAAATGATCATAAACTTTCGAGATAAAGAAAAAAACACGTCACGATGAAGAGGGGATATCCTACAAATAGCTAGATAAGAGGAATCCTAGGGGGAAAAAAATATATCAAGCCCTTACCTAAAATTTAAAAAATTAATTAACTTTTCCATTTTGTAAGACTATAATTAAAAAAAAAAGTTCAAATTCTTCCTTTTGTGTGTAATATTTGAATAATTGATTTATATTAATATAGTATAAGTAATGTTTTATATTTCCAAACAACAATAATTAATTTGCTTAAGTAGAAATATTTAGAAGTATATTTATAGGATAAAAACTTTCAGCAACCAGTATATACAGAATTTTTATTAAAATAAAAATTGAAGGAATGTAATATAAATTTAAATTGTATTGAGATTTTATAAGAGTGGAGGTGGTTTAAGGGGAGGGGGGGGGGGCTAAAGAGTTTGGTAAGGTTTGTACTGGTGTGAGTTGGCCCCCAGAGTCAGGGTCAAGGCCGGGGGCAGGTCGATACAGCCCCCCGGACTCTCACTTCAAGCCCCCCCCCCCCCACACAGTTCACAAGTGGCTCTATCTATTGTCAGATTTGTGAACATTCCTCTCAGGTTCGTCCAAACCTTGCCGCGTACTTTTCCCCCCTCTCCTTATCGAAGCGTGCACAGAAATTCTCGTTATGTTCTTTACGGGTTGACCTTTTTCGAGTCATTTTGACCTATTTTTAGGCAAGGTCAAGTTGAAGCAGGTTTGGGGCTAAATTCCAATTCTCACTAGTATCCTCCATTTTGATTTTTCAACCTGGACTTGAATCAGCTTCCTTCTCAATGAGTAAAGGTACGTTGGACCAATAATTTATTAGCTTCTTTTTTGGCTCTATTTAAATATAATATATGTAATATTACATTCAATTGACAATTCATTAGATACTGATTTGAATAATTCATGGAAATTAAAGTTTTAAAATAAGGATAAACAAATAATTACTATTAATAATAATGAGATAAGGAAAACATTTTAAAATTATATACTTTTTTTTCTTTCTATACTACCTGTATACATGATTTGGTGGTCATGATTTCAAACGTAACACTAAAAATATAAATTAAATAGTAAAATTAAATTTTCTGTCATTAAAAGTAATAAAATCTATGTTACTGCAATATTAAAAAAAATATTTCAATAATCCTAATGTGGATATGCTTATATTGTAAAAAGATTTCACACAATCAGTTATAAAATTATCGTGGTTTTACTGTGAATCTAAATAATAAATATAATTTTAAATTGAGATAATTACAATGTAATTATTTATTAATAATAATTAGCGCTGAAAATAAATGAAAAAAAAAAATATACGACAAAACAATTTTATATGTGTATACAGGGTTCTTCAGCACGAAATAAAAAGAAAAGTTCATTCAAACATATATGTATTAAATTAATTTATTTGAGAGATATAGTGAAACCTAAATATAAATAATATAAAAATAATAATAAGGGTCATCCTGATGATATATGACTTGCCAGAGAAGCATGCTGAATGCTGCATTCAACAAAACGGAGACCACTTTTTAGGGTTTTGTAGATATTATGTACTTCTCAAAACCCTATGCCGAGGGTGATCCGTCTGTCCGTCGCTCTTTGGTTCATAGGGCCCCAACCGTTTAAGTGAAAGTGCTGAAATTTAAAACAGTCGTGCAACTTTTTGACCCAACCACAGGAAAAATATACAGAAGTTCAAAATTAAATATGCGCATGCGCAATTCGCAAAAGTGTGTAAACTCAATAATTTAGATTTTTTTTAATTTTCGAATAGGGTATCAAATGAAAGCTGCTGAATAGTAGGTTACAAATATATATATATGCTTTTTTTAAAATTTTGCATTCCTTATTGGTTAAATAAATCAAAATATACCCAAAAAAATCCCTCCCCCAACCACTATATAACGGCTGGTCCTAAAATATCGAAATAATTCATGCTAATACCTTATTGTGGGGCTATCAAAATTCCAGTAGTGCAACCCAAATTTAAAAAATTACCAATTTTGTGGCCGAAAATTTTAAGAGCGCCCAAAATTTGTTTCTTTAAATTTTGAGAGGGGTATCAAATGAAAGCTCCTGAAGAGTAGGATACAAATATATATTTATTTTTTTAATTTTTCATTCTTTATTGGTTTTATAAGTCAAAATATACCCCCCCCCCCCAAACACTATATAACGGCTGGTCATAAAAATTCGAAATAATTCATGGTTATACCTTATGGTGGAGCGATGAAAATTTTCTGAAAAAATGTAATTTATTAAGTCATTATTACCGATAAAATCATTGTGACCCCCCGGGGGATCGAACCAGGGACCCTTGAAGTTAAAGAAGAAAAATCATAATTACATAACGGGTATGCTTAATCATCTACGAAACCCAAAAAAGTACTTGGACGCAAGCATCCTGTGATTTTTAACTTGGCCCTATGGACCGGTTAAACGCAAATCTCGTTTCGAGCTGTCTCACGACCAGGAGACTAAGAGAACTCAAGTCTCCCTTCATCCTCATACAACCACGACTCGAGTTGCGCAATCAAACCACGTTTAGAAAGTAAAGTGAGTTTTCACCGACAATAGGCCGTGCAAACACCCAGTATTTTTCATAATATTTGTGTATCTAGGTCCCTAAACAATGTCTACGTTAAAACTCCTTTCTGAAACTGATCGTGTACATTTTGACTTGTAACACTTTCAACAATAAATGTTATAATTAATGTCTTATTAATTATAAGTCTCATAATTATTAATATATGTATGTGTATATATATATATATATATATATATATATATATATATATATATATATATATATATATATATATATATATATATATGTATATTATATATATATATATATATATATATATATATATATATATATATATATATATATATATATATATATATATATATATATATATATATATATATATATATTTAATAATTCCAATTGAATTTTAGCCTGAATATTTTTATGATATACTAATACATAATTATCTTTTATTTATTTATTTTTAAATTACATCTGTTAGTATACTATTAAAAATGATTTTTTTTTTGTATATTCCTTAACTTTTTATATTCCACATCTGTAAGACTCACAACACACAACAGACTACTTTGGCATTAGTATGAAGCCTTATGTGAGTGCACACACCTAGCGATTTTAGTCGGCCGATTGAATAGTTGGATAAGCTTTCTGATTCCCTTTCTACAAAAAAATCGGCCAACTGCTTATTCATTGTGGTTATGGTGTACTATGGGAATTGAAGTTTTAACCGAAACTGTATGAAAAAATCGGCCGATAACAGTCTGCGCACCAACAGACAACCAATTAGTTTAGTCTGCCTGGTGCTACCAATTGGTTTAGTCGCGGATGCAGCACAACCAGACTAAACTATCGGCCACTAGTTCAGTCGGAAGTGTGCGGATACCCTAACAGTTGTTTGTTTAATCAAGTAGATCATTTTAATTTTTCTTCATTCTAAAAAGATCTGATTTTGAATTTTGCAAGGATATTATCAAAAGTTTGTTGAAAAGCGGAGCTGTAGATCAATTTTCATTTGACTCTTGATAAATGGGAGGGCATTTATACTATGTATCATGTATCTTTATCACAAGCACATTTGAATACACATATATTTAAAACAAAAATCGCCCGAAGTAATGAATAGTTGTGTGTATATATATTCGAGAGGGGCCAGAAGTTTATAAAGCAAAACAATTGGTAAATATTGCAACCCCACCTTCACAGATTAATGGTGTAATGTTGATATACATGCGAAGTTATAAATTGTGTAAGATACTTTAATAAACAATCACTAAAACTAAAAGACTGTTTCACAGTACTTAAACCTTGGATCATACAAGAAAGATTTCTTATACTTAAGAAGATATATGTAACTCGCTCGTGACTCGCCGGCACTCGTGAGTGGCATTCGTCCGATCGTCCTCACAACGCGAACCGACCGTTTACTCACTCGAGAGTTCGCCTCATCGATACAAGCCTCTGACTCGTCCCAAAAAAACTCTCTTAGCCTCAAGCGACGCGGATAATAACAGGTGAACCGACTACACATTCGCCTCGCCATATGTGCAGCAAATGTGTAAATGCGGCTTTTACATTTTATAATTAATTTAGTAGAACATATTAATTTATTTTTAACTAATATATATTACCTAATTAATAACGTACTTGGTATCTCTAATTATTAATTTATAGAAAGATAGAAACTTTTGCCAAGGTTGAATTTGGTTGGAAAGAGGCCAAAGGTTGAAATGAAAACTTTTAATGCAATTATCAAGTGTTTTTATTTAAAAAAAAGAAACTTTAAGAAGAAGGTTAAATATTGTTCATCTTCTAATAGTTAATATACATTATATAAAAAAGCAAAGCATATCTTTTACGCCTAACTCAACAAAGTAAACTCTTTGTTAAAGGTCTACTTATTAGTTTGGTACTAATACATAATCTCTTTATAGAACATTTAAATCTCTATCTATTGATATAATATGTGTAAGTTAATAGGTGTATAATTCCTTGCCTAATTTTGTTATGGATAAAAATAGATCCCTGCAATGCAGATATGTGTTACGGTTTTAGTATATTCATTTAACTTTTTATTAAATCTAATTTTTCACAGATTTTTAATTTTAAACATGGATAATCATAATACAATATATTATTGTTATTATTATTAATATTAGACAAGATGAATAGGTGTATAATAATATAACTATTCATCTTTTCCAGTTAATATAAAGAAAGGATAAGCTTTATATTATATTGATTGCATTAAACAGCGCGGTATAAATATTATATTTAAAAAAAATTATTAAATATAAAAGAAAAATTTATTTATAGCTCTTTCTTAAGTCTCATAACCTCATAACTAATGCAATAATAAATAAATAAAATAATATTTATAATAAATCCAACCATTATAACTTAAATACAAATATAGCACAATAAATACTTTCAGAAATAGGTAACCAGGGTGAAAGTAATTTTATAACGATTAAAGGTTATATATCAAAATGAAGATTAAAAGTAAATTGATGGTCTTAACAAAAAAAAAAACTAATTTGCTAAAATATTTGAATTTGAATTTATATTATATCAATAATATCAGAAATTGAGTGTCGGTGGTTAATAAGAGGATTCAACGAAAAACACTTTTATCTACGATTGATACGAAATATAAACATTATATCTTTGTTTAGATGCGTAGAAAGTGATTATTTACGTACTTGTATTCATTGAGCATGCGCGTCTCATAGTTCTGAAGAATTCCTCTTTTTTAACACGCTAGCGTGATAAAGAAGAGGAATTCTTCAGCTTTACGCACGATTAGCAAGTTAGTTTACATTAAATTAAATTAAAATTAAATTAAATTAACATTAAATTAAACAAGTTTGTTTACATTAAATTAAAAAATTAAAGTTACTGTTTATATCGAGTTTTTAGTGAAAAACAATGAATGAATCAAGTGACTTTGACGAAAATGTGGAGAATAATACTCCTCCAGAAATAATTAATTCGGCAAAAAAAATACAACTCAAGAATTAATGCCATCTTTATCAAATACGAACTTACATACAGCAAGTTTATTTTTTTCTGTATTTATTATTTAAATCTAACAATCGTAGATAAAGTACGGTACGCAACTCGTGCGAAAACGGCATTTTGCATTGCTCGTGTGGTTTTACTACCCTCGCTGTCGCTCGGGTGCAAACTCCACACTCGCATGCAAAATGCTACTTTCCGCACTCGACGCGTAATGTACTATTCCATGATATTTTTTTCTACATAGTACTCTTAATAGTACTAAGTACCTAATACTACTAAGTTCAACAAATAAATAAAAATAAACATCAAATGTTATAATATATTTTGCTACGTAAGCTAAATGATTACCAACAAAAATAATTAAGGTTAAAATGTGTTTTGTTTTGCATAAAGAATCAAGCAATCTGAGTAGTACTAGTAGCGCATTCTGTGGGATTTGTTCGGAACTTAAATAAGTGGAGGGTTGTACAGTGCTGCCAGTAGAGAGTGTGTCGGCAGGGAAGAGAACTAAGATTTGATGAGGCTGTACAGTGGTGCTAACTGACGGCAGTATCCTGTACTAGAAAGAGGGAGGGAAGGATCGATATCCACCTGTAGCCTTGACACAGCAAGGCCATCACCGGTCAAGGCCCTCTTCTACTCAGGCCAATACACCCGAGGTCAACACACAACACCTTCCAACCATCTAAATATCCACGCCCACCTCATGTCCAGATTCCTGCTACTCTCTGCCTCTTATAATAATATCTTAACTATAGCCCCTCTTCTATCTACACACAATACATCATCTCTTGTTTTAAAATTACTTTGGCATACCTCCTTATTTTGTTCTTTCTTTATAAATAAATATTAAACATAAAACTTATAACATATTAGATCAACGGAGTATGAATAATAAACCTTGCATATTGGTTATTGATACATAAATTGGCCAAGTATCCGTTTTCAGCACACAAAAATGTTTCCGTAGGAAATTTAACAAAGAGTCTGAGTTAGTTCAAAAGAGTTTGATTTGAAAAAAAAAAAAAATTGAAAAAGAGTTGTTTTGAGTTGGTTCTATACATTTTTTAATGATGTCAAAAAAACGCCTTTATATGCATCCCAAGCCGTTCCTAAGATGAGAAATTTTAAAGTTTTTTTTTTTGGGGGGGGGGGGGGGGGGGAGCCATTTTTTCCTCACATAATATGCGACCTGTGAATTTTTTTTTTTTTACTGGGATTGAGTTTTTACATACAACACAACGGCTAAGTTTCAAATTTTTGTGTTGTGTACTTTCCGAGGTCAGATGCGTTACAGACAGACGGACACGCGCAGGATTATATATAAACTTGTTTTTGCTATACCCTATACGGACCCTAAAAATATTCTGGTTTATAGACAGGTTTTTTAAATCTAAATCAAAGTTACTATTAAATTTATTGTTTTTTACCGTCTGCATCGTAGTCAAGAGTTGTGCATTTCATTGAAACCTGAAACAAATTGATAAACCATTAGAAAATATTATGTAATTCATTTAGGCGCTTTTATAATTTCTATAATTAATTATACTTTCTTTTAAATCAAATTATAATTATTGTTTACTACGGGAAACAGACAGTGAAAAATACACTCCCGCGCTGGAATTTGAACCACGGGTCTCCTGTATTTCTAGTACAGATGCTCTTGCCAACTAAGCTACGCAGGAGAATGATTTAATTTAATCGATAACTAGTCCCGAATCCAAGCTTTCAATATTCATATACATTTAGACAGTCAATATTTATGACATTAGAACTAAACCAAGAATTAACGCTTATAATTATTAAGTACTCAATTAGTACCTGTACCTTGTACAACCAATTCGAAATTCAATTTTTAAGTATTGGTAGTTTTCATACTACGGAAAGTTTAAATTTTAATTTAAATCAAATTATAATTATTATTTTCTAAGGGAAACAGACAGTGAAAAATACACTCCCGCGCCGGGATTTGAACCACGGGTCTCCTGTATTTCAAGTGGCGGGGGAGTGTATTTTTCACTGTCTGTTTCCCGTAGTAAATAATAATTATAATTTGATTTAAATTAAAATTTAAACTTTCCGTAGTATGAAAACTACCAATACTTAAAAATTATACTTTCTTATAAAGAATAATATTAAGAGAAAGTATGGCCTTTTTTTATATTATTAGTCATGGATTTGGAAATTGCGTAATCATTTATACGCTGGTTATCATTAGGCAAACACGTTTTCAATCAATTTGGTAATACATATATCTAAGTTATCGACAAATAAGAACTTTTTTTTCGAATAAAAGTTGCCGACATTCTGGTAAATATTCTGTTCTAAAGGATAGTTAATTAATTCTGTTGAGCGATATTGGATAAACGCTGGTTTAGTTGTAACCAATATGCAATGTAATATTGATCACAAAGGGCCTTCCTTTGATTCTCTCTCGGAGTACAATATCGATTGAAAAGGAGCCGTACTCTAATTTATTGAAGCCCCGCCTATTTTCTACTCAAAACGAACTAAATCTTCATAACTAAACTCAATATCTGCGCATTACTTGCAAACTTCTCACTTATTTATTTTAAAGAACAATAAAACTATCCATGTATACAAATTTGTTAAGCCCCTTCAGCTCATTTCTGTCTGTTTTTCTTCAGAGATTTTCAGTCTAATTTTATTATAAAATTTTCATTCTCAATAATTTGTGAACAACTAATCTGATTGCAACGCATTGTAGGTATATATCCGCCGATTTTGCACATTAACAGTAAAGTTTAGTAAGATGAGGCCAAAAAGTAAAGTTGTTTACTTTTTGGCTTATAAATCAGGTCTTTAATGTTTAATCATTATCCGTTCCTAAAATAATAAAAAAAATCAATAAATAAACAAAGAAACAGTTTACTCTTGATATTTAACTTAACAAAAAGTTTAAGTATTTCTATGAAAAGTTGATGGTGCTGATATTGTGTTATAAAAATAATTTTGCATTTTTTTTCTTTTCTAGTGCAAGAGGATTTTTAAATCTTTGATTTCACTAAGAAAGAATAATGCATTATTTCGAAATCGGAATGTCTTGAGATCAGTTGTGATTTCAAAGGGGAAAGTCTCGCAGAAGTTAAAAGTGAAATCGGAGTCGAAATCAGGAATCAGGGGCCCTGGGGGTTGGCAAGCTGTTATGTGAAAGTATATGGATATGTTGCAAGTATTTGTTGCGCACGTTTGACCCGGGTCATGTCTGACCTTTCGACCCCTTACAGAGGTGGAAATAAACTATAGTCACCCGACCAAACTGTTTCCATTCTATCCAACTCTTACCCCGTTCCCTTTGGAAAAGCTTAATGTCATATAATAATCATTGCAGTCAACAAATAACAGTCACTTTTTGTTAAATGACAGTAAGTTTGTTTGTAGAAGATCCTTTTAAAATGCTTTTTATTGCTCTCTTATGCTCTTACCGTTACATAAAATAAGTCGTTCCAGAAACATTTTAAATAGAACTTTACAAAACTAAATAAACTGTAACGTTTACTTATGATACAAGACTACTATTGCTTGCACTTCGTGTTTTCTATTAATTATTATAAAATTATCTATTTTTTATTATTAATCACAATAACTACAATCTTCTTAACTTTGTGTAATTCTATTCATTTCTTTAAAGCACGATCCTGGCTGAAAAGATCTTTAATCCATATACAGTATACAGCACTGTTTTTGTTTTTGTAAATAAATATTACTTTTTTTAATCAATACCAACAAATTTTAATTAAGTATCTTTATTACATAATTTGATGATTTAAAATTGTCGCTAGAAAATTTAAATAAGACTTGCAATCGATTATTAAATTAAAAACAGTGAAACTGTTGTGTATACACTTGGTGGATATAACGAGTAAATAGTTTCAGGGCTGCAAACTGGTCGTAAGGTCAAATTTACTAATTATATGAAACTACTATGTGACTAATTATGTGAAAATAATGACTAAATACCTACTAACATTACTGACATCAATCCTCATTAAAAAAGATATTGACGAACCAAACAATGAATTAATTTTTTTAAAAAAAAATTGGTACCCTTCTTCCCACTGAGCAGTTGTAAAAATTTAAATTTGATCTATAAATGATAAAGAAACGCGATAAATAGGTAATTCTGTACAATCAAGTGTCAGAAAATTAAATAGGCAGAGCTAAGGGTGCCCATGGAAGCCCAGAGAAAGTCGCATCTGCTCAGGCCTCTTCCCTTACCTCTTTTTTAATAAATAATATAAAAATAAAGAAACTTCCGCTTTCATCGAGTCAATTTTTAACATAGTAACGGTGTTCTTATTCTTATTATATTTCGTGGATTTCATAAGGTCTGTTTTATATTTTGGGATAAATGGGAGGAAATATTTAACAAATGCTGGCCATTGTTCTAAAAGTTGGGTGGTTGCTCCAAGGATAACCATCTTGACGATACATGCTTAGTAAATTTATGACTGGGCAAATTTAGGCCTTTTTGAACTTCAGTGAAATCTTCCCACTTGGACGGCCAACCATTAAAAAAAATAGTGAATTTGGAAAAATAGATTTGATGCATCATCTCCGAGTACTTCCATGCCCCGGTTTAAATCCATTGTGTAAAACATGAATGTTACAGGTTCAACGTCAACCATAGTTTTTATTTTTAACAAAATCATATATATTTTTTCATAAGTCTTGTAACAGCTTTGTTTACATTTTGTCCATCATTATTAAGCATAAGAAATTTAGCTCGTGGAAATTTAGCCTTATTTAATGCCTCACATAACTTGGCAAATAAATCTTGAGCAGTTGCTGAGCCAATAAAAAATGTTTGCAAGTGTCATGTTACAAGCCTTTTAGTTGATTCTGACCAAAACCTAACAGTTATTTGCAACTCTTTATAGGATGCAGTATTGGTAGTTTCGTCGTAACAAAGTGTAAAATAACAATTATCCATTTCACTTAACATCAAGATCGTAAAGTACACTTTCCCATTTTTCATAAAACTCTTCGTACACTTCACATGAAGTAAAGAAAAAACTTCAAAAATCAATAATTAATGCCACTTACAATAAAAAACAAATTTAAATTAAATTAAAGAAGAGGGAGTACTGTTAGGTAGTAGCTGCTCATGAAAGCAATGAAAACTGTACACAAGCAATGTGCCACATCCATACCCAGGCAGCATCACCAAAACTGGCCCTCAGTTTCCCAGGGCTTCCACGAGGTGTAAAAAACTGACTTTACTGACCTATTTCATGAAATACTGACCTAATATAGACTTTCCTCAAAATACAGACTATTACTGACTTTACTGACTAGTTTGCAGCCCTGTAGTTTAGGTGAATGCATGTAATAAGTAATATAAAGTATTACAAACTATTTTATAATGAAGCTTAACCATCCCAAGATATTAAGTTTATAAGATTTGAAAGGCGAAACATTTTTTCCTACATATTATACGACGTATGCAAAATTGCTTATAAAGGGGATTTGTTTCTCAGCAAAGAATAACTGATTTTTTCGTTGATCATAGAGGGGGGGGGGGGGGTCTCATTTCCGTGCGGGCGCACGGAAATGAGACCCTCTTTTTTATTTAACACCCACCAAAAAAGTTAAATACCTTATTTTTAAGGGATGATTTTTGCGTTTTTGCAGGTACGTTACGACCTTTAGACAGAAAAACGAAAAACGGGCATAAGGGTCCTCAAATTTGCCTACGGACCCTTAAAAATATAAATGCTGCACTACTCTTCTGATGATTATTAACAAAAGCTTATGTTTATGGACAAAAGCCGGGTGAATACAAAAATCCTACGTTTAAAAATAAAAAGGTCCCTCCCTTTATCTGTGAGTTATACAATATTCACTCTCATCCAGTAGTTTCCTCACTGAGATAAATAATAAAATAGAATAATTTATCAATTTAATATTACTTAAGGTTGTCGATGTTATGTAATAGCCTTAAAATTATAAAATTGTTCACAACTTATTAATGTGAATATATATATAGTATGTACATTATTATTAGAAAAAACATGGTTTAAAAAAATACTAATTAGAAATAATTTATTTTTGTTTCAGGTAAATTAATAAACTTTCTTTCGTTGATGAAGTAGTCAAAGATAAGTAAGTAAACTTTAATTTAAAAATGACACAGCAATCTGGAAATTAGATTTAAATTAAATTATAAATTTCAAGTAATAATAAAAATGTTCTGCCAATTTGTGCAGCATACAGCTGCCTGCTTAGTACGATTGAGATTTGGATCTGTTTCGATTCCCAGTGGAGTCACATTTATGTTACGCAATAATAAATTTGCTCAGACCATCTATGCGCTACTTTCGACAATCCATCCGAATTTCTTTAAAATTTCTTTAAAGACCCGAAATTCCGAATTTCTTTAAAGGTTACAGAAATAGGTTAAAAAGTTTGTGCGCATCCGGAAGAGAAAGCAATGTGCGCATAAGGGTGTCATTAATATGGGTCTAACAGTGAACTAATTATGACTTATGACATACTCTCAAAATCTCATCAAATTAGAAAATTAGTTTTTAAATATTTTTTGGTTCGTATTAATGTTGAACGTCAGGCAGACAAGAGCCCAAAAATGTGCCCTGATGTCTCTCTAGGCTTTACATTGAGAGAGAGAAAATCGTTCTTTAGAATAATCGAAATGCTTCGCCGGTAAGCTCGGATGCAAAAATTATTGAATTGAACTTTCGCTCAAGAAACAACAGCATATTTATTTAATAATATAAGTCTATAGGAGTGAAATAAAGACATAAAAGAAGAGGGGACCAAAGTAAAGGCTTTTTTCTTTCTTTACTAAAAGAAAACAAAAATAAGGTAGATAATTTTATCGTTTCTTTTATAACCATTTCAAGTGGTTTTAAGAACGCTGTATTATAAAGTATCTTACTTAAAGCGCTTGAATGAACAAAATAAGTAACTTAAGTTAGAAGCATCCTAATATTGATAAAAATAAAACTTTTAGTATTTTTACAGGCAAGTTAAGTGAGGTATAAGGTATTCATACCATTCTCCATTCTTTTGATTTTTTCTTAGGATGAATACTTCTGACTGAGAGAAGAGTTGAATTTTTTTAAACTACTAACTAACTAACTTTACTTTCTCACTATAACATTTGTAACAAATTGTTTAAGAAAATGTAAATATTAAGAATTTTACTTTTAAATCCATAGATAATTTAATTCTAATGTTTTGATTGGATAAAAAAGATGGCAGTGAAATATAAAAGTAGATACTATATCAGTTGCTTGTCTCAGATTTTGAGGGACATTCATGAATGCCCAAAAAATGATGTGGTTTACTTGTTGATTGTTTGGTAATGATAGTCTAAAAGCTGATTTTAAGTTATTACTTACTCATATTATTTTTGATACGTTATATTTAAATTAGATTAGACATCTTCCGGGATTTAATAGCCATTGAAAGATATAAAATACATATTTTACGCTAAAAAAGACCATAGTTAAGATGACCCTCTGTCGAAGATGGCTTTGATCTTGATTGACGCGTTTCCTTACATGTGAGGCAATGTTACGGGCTTACCATATCCTATTCTTGCTTCTATGTGAGGTCGTTCGTTTTTATCAAAACAAGGCCTAGGGGCGGCTGGTGTATGTGGAGTATTCATCGTATGAAGGAAGGCCCCCGAGGAAGGTGTGTGGAAGGGGTAGGTAGGAAAGGGTGGGATAGTCTTTAGAACTAGTGGCTCACCAGCTCTTGCAAGCAGCACGCCAGGTCGACCCCCTCGTGTTACACTCGATATAACCTCTTGCAGCCATAATATTACCTTCCCCCAAACATCACGATCACGACGGGCCTGCTAACATGAGCAAACTAACCTGCCACTGAATTCATTTATTTACAAGTGATATCAAAAGAAAAATATATTGTTTTTTTTTTTTTTCTTTCTTTCTTATGAGTAAAAGTCTGTTATTTAATATAATAAGTTACCATATATTTAATGGTATACAAAAATCGAAACATTAAGATAAAGTAAAAAAAACCTTTTTATCTCAATTAATGAATAGATGATCTCAATAAATGTTAATGTAAAAGCATTATTATAATCTACAACAAACTAAATAAATTCAAATAATATTTTATATTACAATCATGCGTTACCACTGAGAATCGTGGGAAGCCTAGCTGGTTGGTAAAGAAGATCAAAATACTATCAGTAATTCAAAATGACTGTCATATCGCTCACAGCTCCACAACCTGTGTACCAGCCGCATACTGACTCTGATGTCCTTCTCGGCCAGGTTCTGGCAGGTCAGTTATCAAACTTTCACTTTATTATTTGCTGCGTTTTTGTTTAAACAATTACTTATCAGCGCTTTTGTTTTTGCCATACCTCTTCCATTATTATTATTTTGTTTTAATCCTACGTATTCATACCTGAACTATTTAAAAGTAATTTTATTTTTTTCATTCTATTATTGGATGGTAAAAATAACTGAGGTATTAGTGGTGAAGTAAGGGTTATAATAAATGATAAATGTATTATTAAAAAAAATACTACAACTAGCAAAACCACCAAATATTTGTTTATGAAATAAGTTTAGTGTGACAATAAAATACGTAAAACCCCGGATATACCTTAATGATCTATTCCTTTTCTTGCGACTTGAAAAATATAGAAAATATAATAATTTAGTAATAATATTTTTTTCTCTGATAATATACTTTCAATTTGCATTGCATACAAGTGTTAATAATCAATATATATATATATATATATATATATATATATATATATATATATATATATATATATATATATTTTTTTTTTTTTTTTTTTCCATACAATACCTATTTTAATGTATTTATTATAACAATTGATTCACAACAAACGTTTTCGATGTGTAGACTTGTAGGTACAAGTGTAAGTAATATTTAAAAATATAGTTAATACTAGTTATCACAGCTGTTATTAAAATATAATATATTCTTTACTTAGGTATATATTAACTGTTGAATACCTAAACATGTTCTCAGCATATTTAAGGGTAATTTATCTATAGTCAATAAATAGAAAGTACCTATAGAATTATTAAATATGTAAGTGGGAACTTTATTCTTAAAATAAACTTAAAAATATTTCTAGTTAAACTTAATATCTTTTATTTATATTTACCATAATTTTTAATTACTTTATCCATTTTGTACAGTAGTCATAATTAAGGAGTTTTTTTTAGCCCCGTAATAAGATGTAAATTACATCTTTCAAACTGTTTATTTTCATCTGATATACTTTAGTTTATATCTATTATGTACAAACTTCAGCCTAAGAGATGAGTGAAAATAGTTTCGCTTTTTTCGGATTCATGAAATTGTAATTTACCTGGTAAACAAAACTAAATTAATATATTAATGAATTATTGAAATAAATTCATATTTATGGTCCATAAATGTACTTAATTAATTTTTTTTACATTTAGTAATATGTTGGGCGAAATAACAAGTGTTAATTATTTGCATTGTGTTTACGTGCGCGTGAATAAGAAAACAGCGCAGGGCGATGATATAACGACAAGGCTCCCGTTGTATGACGGGTTTCTTTTCAGTCGAGAGTGAGAGTCCTTCAAGTGAAATTTTACTCTACTCGGATTGGTCAGTTAGACAAAGGCAAGGGGTTTGTGTATGGAGGGGTTGGTTTAGAGTAGGCTTATGCCAGATGCTCTAACTCCCCACTACCACCCCCTGCTAGTAAACTGGGTCAGGTCGTTGAACTGAGCTCCCCCCCCCCCCCCCTCCCAGTGCTTTCCACTCGGGAGGAGTGTTGCTTTAAGTCACTTGCCCCATATTCCTTCTTCTCCCGCTAGTTTTGTCCTTTCAAACTAATCACACTTGGACTTGAAAGGGGGGTATACGTTTAAAACAGACATAACTAAACCCCTTCCAAGAACAAAAAACCCAAATCGGTTTATTAACAACAAAATTATAAATACCTATCGAATCAACTAGTTGGCAGAAAAGAAGAAGAAAAAAAATCAATATCTTACAGTCAACTTTTTGTTTTAACCTTCCTCCCAAAGCTTTATAACCTTCAATTGAGCCGTTTGCTTTTATTTAGGGTCCGTAGCCAAAAACGAGTAACATTATACATTCTTGCGCTTGAATGTCTGTCTGTAACGCACCTGATCTCCGAAAGTACACAACACAAAATTTTAAACTTTGCAGTTATGTTATGTGTAATAAACCCAATAACAGAAAAATTATAGGGAAGACTTATAAAATCATCCCTCAAAAACTAGGGGTTGAAACTTAAGGATTTGACTTTTTTGTAACGGGAATGCATCCTGTGGGGGTGTTAAATGAAACAGGAAGACGACCTGACAACAAATATAAATTTATTTTTTGTATTAATTCATCTTTGCGCCATGTGTTCGAGAACATTTTTGTGCCTCTCCCACTTATAACATTTGAACGAACTGACGACAACTATTTTTAAGAAATTTTTATACGACTCATATTTTGTGAGAAAAAAATGTTTCCACCCCCCCCCCCCCCCCCCAAAAAAAAAATATATCTTTAACATTTATTATCTTAGGAACGGATTGGGCTAGTCACTTCGGAGTAGTTTCATTGCGTTAGGACAATAAAAACCTTTTTACGTTTGTTTTACTTCATTATGGTTAAAAAGTTATGGTCAAATTTAAATGGCCATCATCTTAATATAATTGGACCGATAATGCTGCTTAACGATCTCGTTCTTTTTGTTAAATTGCTTACGGACCCTCTGTGAGTGCTGAAAGTACATATACTTGCCTAATTTATTAGTTCTGATCACTTCAAATTAATTTTTATAACCTTATCTAATTATGACTAAAATTTAAAATATATTGTAGTAATTACCCCCAAAATAATTTAAACAAGAGTATCATATCAAAGAAGTACAAGAAAAAAAAAAACATTTTGTAGTTGTACATCCCCTGACAATTTAAATTCATATTTATCGAATATTGGTTGCAATAAGTTAGTATTAGGGATATTAAAGAATAAAGTAACATATGTATTTACCAAAGAAGAGAGGAACTTCTTAAGATAAAATGAAAGATAAAGAAAGAATTTACAGCTATTTTCATCCTTTAATAACTCAATATTCTGCCAATAAGGAAACCAATTAAACATTATACACCCAACCTCCCATAAATATCATCTCTAGTAAATTGAATTAGTAGTTTAAAAATAGCAAATATATAACAATTAAAACAATAGATCAATTTTATAATAAATACACCGTAAAGAGGTACCGGAATAATTTAATGAATTTTCCTTAACATAAAAAAAAATCAAAATAAATCATTCAATAAAAAATAATAATAAAACAATAAAAAGCTTTAAATAGATTATAATATGCTTATCAAGGTAAATTTAGATAATATTTGGTCCCTGCATTATAATCGATTAATTATCAGTTTACTATAATGGTATGAAATGAATATGATATTCTAGTTAGCAGTGTAATATATTATTATGGGTAAGCATAGAAGCAAAAAAGCCTAGATGAATATAGCCCGGTTGAATCTAGGGCAGAGGGTTTACTGTACGCTAAGTAGGACGCGGCCTTAGATCTGTACATCGACCCCAGGGCAGCAACTGGGACAATGCACTCCACTAAACTCCCCTTACTATAGTCAGAGGCTAAGGCACTCGCACTAACTCCTTCGACACTTGTTACGTCACAGCCTCCAACCTCTAACACATTTAATGCTGGCTCTTATACATATGAAAATTCTTAAGAAGTTGCTGAAACAGACCCAGGACAACCCGTTTTATAATTGGTACAAATGAGATGAAAGAAGTGATAATATCTTTTTATAGCTTCATGTATTTAATTGGTGGTAAAAAAAATTAAGGGGGGGGGGGGGACACAATCACGACCAAAGGCAATATTTCACTAGTTTGATAATTCTTGAAAATAGCATTAAAGTTCTTTAAATTTGATTTATTATATTGATGAATGATTCGATTTTTTTTTTTTGTTTTACAATTTCTTATATAATATGTATATTTATAAAGCAATTGTGAAAGAAAAATAATAATCTTAATTATTTCGAATCTCATTAAATTTGTATACAGTATATTCTTCTTGGTTAAGCAATGTTCTCCTAATATTCAAATATGTTCTACATATTTATATAACTAATTTGATTAGTGAAACATAATTTAAATTTTATTTTAATTCTTTAACTTACTTCTCTCAAATAATTAAATTTTTTTATGATGATTACTTTGCTTGTAAGTCTAAATGATAATTTATATAAAAAATTTCAAGATTCGCTATAAATGTACATATTATACTTGATTTAAATAGCTTTACTTAAAGTATATTAATGAGATAATTTCATAAATTGATATTTTATTTTTCATTATTAGTATCCGATATTTTTTTCTGTAATTTTTATATTCTACATATTTATTTTTAGAGGTCGAATAATTTAACCAGGGCTCCAGTGTATAGGGTCGGTGCCTTGCTCGTTGCGTGCCTCAAAACTAACAGGGGGATGAGAGAGTGAGAGCTAGAAGCATTTTCTGGGAACAGAGTGGGTTAGGGAGTTCTTGTAATGTCCCTGGCCCAAACTGAGGTTGTTGATACCTGGGGTTGGTTGAGTCCCCCACAGAGCTGTAGAGAGAACCAATTGGGTTATCGTATTTATATATCACCCCCGACCTTCGCCACCTTCTCTCACTCTCTCACGCACATGGGCCACACTCCTAAAAGCTTCTTCTTACAGCTTTTGATTCTCAACATTCGAATTCTAAAGCAGGATTCTTAATTTTTTTTCTCTCTGCTCCCCCAACCTATATGTTTTACTGTATGCATTAAAAATAATTAAATAATTTCTTAATAATATGTAACTTTATAAAATTTAAAAGGTAAAAGCAACATTGTTAAATGTTCAATACTGAACAAAATGTATAAAGAGGGTTCTATAAGAATATATTTTTCGAGCAAGAAACGATAAGCGGGGATCCTGGCCGAACCCCAGTGAAATGTTACCAAAACCATTTCGGCGATTTTACTAATATAATGTGTCACTTGCTCCCCTCTTAACTTCCAATGATTTTACTACATTAGATTCTCTTTCGTCAAATTAATTTATGGTTCTCATTTTATTTAATCAAATTCAGGGTTTTTTATGCCAAACTCATGAAGATAATCTAAAATTAAAACAAAAAATGTATATTCAAACTCCAAAAAAATATTATTGTTCTAAATCCTCTTAATTTGACATCAATAAATAAATTTTTATAATGTTATATTTATTATGTACCTCTAATCGTATAATAGTTTTGTGTAAAAATTCAACGATATTAAATTTTATAAACCCAATAAACTGAACTTAATTAAATTTTAATAATTGAATTGTTAAAAAATCTAAATTTAAAAAAAAAATGAAAATTTTATTTCACAATTTATGTTGAGTCTGATGTTTAGCAATATTACCTTTATTATGGTCAAAGGAAATGGTCTAGTTGAATCGACCTACATTTCAATATATGACCCCATACTGAACTGCATAGTCAACAATAACAATTGTAGGTAGTTCCCCGAATTCATTTCCTCTTTCCTGTTTTGTTTAATGCTTAGCTCTCTTTATTCTTTCTGTTCCGTTCCAATAATGACCTACTGGTATACATAATTGTATTTTGTTTATATTATTGTTTTTGCGTATTGAAACATTAAATTAAAGGGCAAGGAAGTTGATTTTTTAATTGCCTTAATGCTGAGTGAATACTGTTGCCTTATTGTTGAATAGTTTCAAATGCTATTAAAATAAATTATATTTTATTATCTACCTACTATACTCTTATAACACACACGTTATTGCAATTCAAAACCAATGATATTTATTCGATTTTTTCACGCTTTTATTGGAACGAAGTACCATATGGCACGTTCTGGAGCCCGGGAGTGAATACGAAAAAAACTACCAAAATCACCGTCCAAAACCAAGCATCATAAAATCTACCGATGACGATAACTTGAGTAAAAGATGACCGAGTTAGTTGAAATTTGGTACACATGTTCATTTTACCAATGGCCAGGCTGAGTTCGTTGGACATCGCTATCCGCCCAAGCGTTCACGCGCAACGCTGGCGTAAACGTAAGCTTCAAATTTATAATTGGAATTTTAGGACAGGAAAAAATTCTAACTTCATCTATTTAATGAGACAAAAAACTTTTTTAAATATTTTTTTTTAGTAAAACGAACACCGACACTGCTATGAAGTGATAAAGATCGCTAAATTTATTAAAGCGGACCTAAACTTTTAAAATAAAGAAAACAACGTTTTTACCGATATCTTATGATTTTAATAAAACTTTTACACATCGTCTAAAGTCTAAAGTACAATTGAAACAAGCATGTAAAATTTCAACCTGATACAAGCAGTCGTTTTTTTTTTTAGAGAAGAGATATATTTTATAATATTTTAAATTAGTAGGCCGGGTAGGTAGAAAACAGTCCTATTTCCTACCAAAACTACAAACATACTCTTTAACTATAAACTCATAATGATTAACTTTTTTCTCAATATTCAATACATATTTATTGTAAGACGCTTGCTTTAATGATACGAATAGTGCTTTTCTGTTAATTTTTTTAAAAATTTTTTCCGCCATGTGTAAGTAGTTCAACGTATACGTACTTAGCATTGTGATTTTATAATTTATATTTAATGAAAAATGTAAGGAACTTGTGGTGTGCCGCAACACCACACGTATTTTTTTTTTATTTATTTAATTACACTTGCCTTTTGTTTTTATAAATCTTGTAACCTAAATTAAAACCCAACTACCTAAAGCTGAAAATTGCTCAGATTATGTAATTCCGATGATAATACTATAAGCAGTCATTAGTTTTACAAAATCGCTTTTATAAGCCATCAAATCAATAAATTTTCCTTATATTGAGATATTTAATGTGCGCAGGTGGTTGAAATTAATATGGAACCAACAATGGACCAATTATGACCTACCATCAAAATTTAATTAAAACCAGACAAGCAGTTTTCAAGATTGTTGGTTCGCAAAAATCGTGTGATTGTTCTTCAGAACGATCACAATGCCCCTGCACCTCACCCCTGGATCACCTTTGGAAGCAAAAGAGGGAAGGGGATAAATAAATTAGGTGATACTTAAATAAGTTAGACAATAATGGTTGTAACAGCATAACATCATTAAAGTCTATTTAACTTATCAAATAAATCTGATATCTAGATTTCTTTAAATGTATATATGCTGATGCTAATGCGTAGATGGATATTGGAAGATATTATAATAGATAGATATTATACAATTTTTATATTCCAATTTTTGAAATATACCAATGAAAATTGATATCAAGCATTGTGATCGTTCTAAACAGCATAATATTTTTGTCTCCGATTTCAAAAATTTTAAGACAGGAATCAGACATCAGGGAACAATTACTCCTGAGCTTACCGAAGGTAACACAAAATTGTTTTATGTTGCATAGAAAAACTTTATATTTAATTCGCGCATGCGGTTGAAATGAATCTGGGCTATTAGTGGGCTACTTTCGACAAACTATTCAAATTTCTTCAAAAATCGGATAAGTAGGTACTTTTGAAGTTCGTTTTTGGGTGTTCAACAATTTGGTCATATACACCCAATACTCAAAAACTTACGATCTATTTTCCAAAGGTAACAAAAGGGTACGATTAGATACATTGGGAAATCTAATCCTTAATACGTTTGCCGCAATGTACTCTATGTTTGTAATTTATGGCAACATAATCTAAAGTAAGGTTGGATGAAACCTTACTTTACAATGAAGTTATAGTCCTACCAGAAATGTTTGTTTTCTTTAAATATGAGGGATCAATACTTAAATTTTAATTATGTGTTGCTTTAAAGCTACACAGGTTCGTCAGTTTTAGTTTAGTATCAATTGAGACATTATTGGAGAGGATGTTGTAGGGTTAGTGTGCGTAAGTGTATGTGTGTAGAGGAGTGTGTAGAAGGGAGAAGGTAAGGCCTCGGGCCGAAGGTTTCCTAAGTGGGTGCCCGCTGTTATATTCTCTGCTTGCAACACCAGCCGCTGGCCCAGATCTCGCCTCGGTCAAAGACCTCATCCCGTCTTGGTGTCTGAGGCCTTCACCGCCTTAGTCTGCCCGTTCACCATACAGCCCCGTGTCGACAAAATGGCCCTCACAGGAAATTCCGAACCTGGACCCTCATACCACCCGATGTGAGAACCCTTTCTCACAGATATCCTTGCTTACCTCGTAAGGATTCTTTCGACATGGCGAAACCGGACGGAAGTCCTTTTGGATAGATTACACACCACCTACATCCCAAAATGTTGAATTAAAGTGGGGTAAAAATTTTTTAAGCGTAGCTAATTCAATGTTAGCTTATCTTTTCTTAAATTATCAACCCAAAATTCCAAGGATGTTTATCCATCCAAAGAATTTGTCCAAGCTAAACAACAGACGAAAAAATACTTCATAAATTTAATAATTCACCTGCATATTGACTTGTTTTTTGTACACCTGTATTGAACAGCTATTGTTTTTCGCTGTATTATCACAAGGAAATGAGATATTTAAATAAAAAAGCGCTTAATTTGAACAAGTAGGCCTAGTAAAACAATGAATTTAAATGTTATAACTCATATTTGAACTCGTTTTATTCTTTTACTGAATTAGTTTCATTTGGAATACATCACGTCGACATTATTTATTAATAATTACAAGATAAAAATATTTTTTTATATAACTACGTTTTTAAATTTTCTGTTGAATCATATGTAATGTTGATAATATAATTATTATTGTTATAATATAATGTTAAAAAAAAAAAATTGGAGATATAAAATATTTTCGTTCTTCAGAACGATCACATAGCTTCCGTTACCTTCGGTAAGCTCGGGAGCAATAGTTCCGAATTTATTTACTTCACATAAATGACAACCACCTAGAGAGCTGATCTTAAACCTATAAAAGGACAAATCTTTGTACAACGGGTCTCGCCAACACCGAATCTGAACCGTGCCATTGATTGATGCCCCCGTGTAGGAACAGTAAGAGAAGAAAAAGAAAAATGTGTACAAGTAAAGAAGTACAGATGCATAAAAATTAAACCGATACCTAGGACACAAGTGTAAACAAACCTGGTTGTCATACGTCAATTAATATTTATTTCTTTGTTTACTTTTCCTTTTTCGCTGTCATTCAATGTTTATCTCTATAATAAAAAATCACCAATTTGAAACCCGTCAAAATGAAGATTTTAAATATGGGGCATGTCAATACAATAGTTATTTATGTAACTAGGCAGCAAAATGGAATTTTTCTGACGAATGATTAAAAGTTAGCCTCCGAGCCGGAGCCGAGGCGAAGCCAAGGCAGGCAATATATCAATATGAGGCAGAAATGTTTCCTTTGCTGCCTTGTTGCATACAATATTTTTCCTACTGGCGGCAGAAAAATGTTTCCTATAAATAATATTCATTTCATATATACTTATTTACTTATCAAATACTATTATTGAACTATTCAAATTAAAAAAAACAAAAACAAGCAACAATATCAAATGTTACAATTATAAAAAATGAATTGACAGAAATACAGTAAAAACAAAAAAAAAATGATGATAATAGACGGGCTGCAGAGTTGCCACTAATTTAATTATTTATGATTATTTTAAGACCTACTATTTTTTTGTAATCTTTTTATTTCTTTTTTATCTTTTTACTCCATTCTATTTTATAAATATAATCTATAATAAGTATTTATAAACCTTTTTTTATAAATTCCTAATATTTTTAAGGTAAATTGTTCAAATAATTTAGGTTAAAGATAATACAAAAGAAAAGGTTGTTTGTTTATTTGTAGCGGGGAATGTGGGCGTGGCTTAGCCTGGAAAAATCCTCAGCAAAATACGATTTTGCCGCCTAGGCAGCAAAATTGCATTTTGCTGCGTATTGTAAAGATTTCTTGAAAACTCAGAGAAATTAAACTTTCATGCCTAAAAACAGTTCAATAATGCGTAATTTTGCTGCCGCTAGTAGGAAAATAAAATAACTTGTGGATTTTTTCCGAACTAACTTTCCATACAGTAAAATTTGCTGAAACGAATTAAATTCTACTGAATGAGGGCTAAAAGTATTCAAATATTGCATTGTCATCGTGTTCTGAGCTATTCTAAAAGTTTCAAATGTCTAGCTACTCGGGAAGTAAGTTAAAAATCGATTGCAAGATTTGTACTGGACAAACAAACAAACAAGAAAGCAAGCTAATAAAAACGTAGTAAAAATAAAAGGCTTCTACACCTTCCTCTCACTTATGCATTTGAAAATATAAATTTTTAAAAAATTGGTTCACTTCAATTTGAGTTAGTGTTCAAGTAAAAGTTTTATTCATAATAGAATTGATAGAAGGAATCAGAAGCGTTAAGCTTTAAAAGCTTCTTTTTAATCGCATTCGAATTTCTTAAAATTGTCAATTTCTCTCTTTGACTTACGTTACTTCGTTACTAAAGGTCCTAACCAGTTAAAAATACACAATAAGCAAAAGAAACTATCAGAATTAAAAATATTTATTGTTAATAGTTAAAGAATATAAATTATTTAAATAAACCTAAATTTCTTGACAAGGAATTTGAAATTACGTAGAATATGACTATCAATTGAAGATCGAGTTGGATCAGAGTTGTTCAGCCTCAGCCAGGTGGTGGATGGAAGAGGCTGTAGATCCTGTATCCATTCTATCTTCCTCCAGTCTCCTTAACTCCCACTTTCTCCCAGAACTTCCTCTGGGAAGAGAATCACTCTCACTTCTACAACCAACTTCACTTTCATTTACAACCTGTTTCACCTCTTACAGAAAAAACTACTAGAGTTTTATACTAACTAATCATTCCCGAGTATTTTCACTTTTTTTAAAACTATAATCTTGAGCATTTTATTCAAGAGCTAATCTTATAAGTAATTCCTCATGTTTGAAAACAAACACTTCATTGTGATAAATTATGATTAAAATTATTAGTGAAATCAATACAAACGATTAAACACGGAAAAGGTTTAAAAACACCTATTCTAAAAACGTCATTCATGACTAAGGCTAACATACAGACAAAAAACACACAAATAATACTTTACCAGGAACGTTCTAGACAATTAATTTTAGACAAAATGCGGTAATTAATTTATTTTAGACGGATATGACTTACAACCATTTTTCGAAGTAATATAATATTTAGTTTTATAGTTAATCTAGATAAATAACCCTTTACTTTTAGTCGATTACAAAAAGATTTACAATTTATATGTTTTTCACTGACCCTGCTCTTGTCACTTTAAATCGTAATTCGGCAATATAAAAACATTTATAACTAATTCTCACGAGTTAACATTTAAGCTAGTATTTAATATTACTTCTGTTGTTATTTTTAATCATTGCAAAGTTTCTTCTACAAACTATTCTTTTATCCATTCGCCTAATTTAATACAACTATTAAATTAAACTGACTAATTTATATTATAAGTAAGAACTCAATGGATTATGCTATCCCACTTTGAGTTGTTATGAAACAATTTAGCTATGGTCATTATTATTTGTAACAGTTGTACCAGGTTAAAATAACCGATCATTTGTTTTTTAAATTCTGTTATTATCATTATTATTGTGTAAATTTCTCTTTGTTTAAAATTTTCTTGCAAAGTAGTCTAGTTTCCTTTCTAAAATTTTCATTTAAAAGTTTTCCTTAAACAAATAAGTTTAACAACAAAGTTTCTTTCAAGAAGGAAAATACAGAATTCTGAAGTATTTTTAATTAATATTTTCAATTTCAGTTTGTTAAAAAAAGTTTCACATTGTATTACATCAAATTATTTACTACACAAATCAAGAGCAGTTAGATGATAAGGTAATAATAATAATAGATACATAATAATTGAAATGAAGTGAAGCACCATAATTGATAGTATACTTTTAGTAGTTACCTTCGCAAAAAGTTTTTAAATTTTCTGATTTTTTTTGCGTATTTTATGAATATTTAAAAAAAATATATATATTATTAATTAAAATGATGACACTACAGTCATAATCCATAATTTAATTGAATTAATATTTTTAAAACAGGGAAAATTGGCAACAAAAATTAATAAACTAAATATTAGGTCATGCTGCATAAATAATATAATTAATCCCAAATGCGGACTTATATATTAATGGAAATTTTGGATTATAATATTATTTCTATTTGACCCGCTTTATAATCAAGTGATCCTTGTGTTGACGTTTTATCCTTATAGCGTTCATTGAACTCATTTAATTAACACCAGATTAATAATGACAACCAATCTCTAATTATAAAAAAAAAAAAATTATCTTTAAAAATGAAAAAATAAATGTTTGCAATATGATCAATTTTATTATTACAAACATATAATCAACTTTTAGATATACTTAACCCAGTTTTTTTTAAACTCTCAAAGGGGATTTATGTTTTGCAAAATCCCTTTACAAAATCATTTATTTGAATTGCCTCCTGATGAGAGTTGAATGACCCCTATCCGGAACGCACTCGTTTATTTTTCAGAACAGATTCGATTACAAAACCTAATACATACGGTGAAGGCTGACAAAACGTCATCAGCATTTTAGATGTAAAAACATATACATCATATTTATATTTTAAATATTAATTCAGTGTAATCAAATAAAGAAATTCGTATGTATATATGTATTTTTTTAACAAATATTTATTTTATACTGATAAAGAGGAATACAGATAAGAAATAAATAAATAACAGCGATGAATTATTCAGAACATTTTTTTTTCATTAATCGAATAAAGGACGCATTCCTTTTTGAATATTTATTTATCATAATTTACAGAATTGGGAATTTCATGCAAATTTTAGATAAAAATAAACGTATTAAAAATTGAAAATTAAATTGATTAAAAGATAAAGATAATTGTTTCCTTAAGTGATATTTAAAAAAAATTATATATACAAATATAATAAAAATGGAAAACAATACTTTATTTAAAGTAATAAAGCCTTACTTGAATAGCATTAGAATATTCAATAATATTTGTGATTGTAGCTCTCAAAATCTAGGATAGAAAAAGTTTTAGGTTTTAAGGATATACTTTTATTAAATGTTTTGCTAGTATTATTTGGTTATTTAGGCTACAGAGCCTAATAACCAAATTTTATGTATGTTATCTTATATGACTTCTTTAAAAAAAAAAAACTTCTAAAATTTTCCAATTTTATAAATGTATTGGTTACCACCTATAATTAGCATATGAATTACCGTATTGCTTCGAATATAAGTGGCACTTTTTACCCTGTTTTAGCATAGCGAAAATCGGGATGTGTATTATAATCTATGTATTCAAATACAACATATTTAACAATCTTTTTTCTACGAACTTCTCTTTACTGATTTCCGCTGAGATCTTGTTTTCACTTTTTATTTCCAATTCTCTGAAGTTTTCAGGAATATCATTGTAGGGACTACTTCATCAATTTTCAGGAATTTTAATTTGTTCAATTTCTGATGAGATTTTAGGTGAAAGGGGTTCCGTTGTACCTATTTATTTCTTGTTAGCTTCAAAATCTAACCTTGCTATTTCTCTGTCAGCGTCTGACAGAATTCTCTGTGGCGTCTGTCTTACATCTAAATAAAGATTCAAATGCACCATACACCTCAATAAAGATTCAATATTCCAGCAATATTCATATGGTATACTGCCTAAATTTAACGTCTGAACAATTTGTTAAAAAAGAGAACGGAAGAGTTTCCTTTTGAAACATGGTGCGTCTTATATTCGATGCATTAATGTTTTTTTCCAAATTTTTGGTTTGAAAATGGGGATGCTTATAATATATTCGAGAGCGTCTTCTATTCAATACAATACGGTAATATCAAATTTTAGTTTCGGGTTAATAAAGCAAGTGTCAAATCATTCTATTTTTTAATATAATGTTTCGTTTTTACATGTTATAGGTTTTCCTCTAAAATAATTATATTTAATATGTGAATTTTGTTGATTAATTTTTCTGGTGATAATATACTATATAGAGGTAAAATATCTGTTTAATTTAGGATTTTGCTAATATGTAATTCTTTTTCATTGACATAAGTAATAAGTAGGACAGTTACTAAGAGTTACATGGCCAACGTTACTAAATAATTTGTCAGGATAATATGACATAGGATTAGGATAGAAATTTAGACTTGGAGAAGGGGACCTATGCTATATGTGTTTGAATAATGAAATTAGCGGTTGTAACTTTGGTACTACTGGGAGATAGGCAAGGGAGGGAGAAGGTTTAGTGAAATTTTAGCTTGAAGGTAACCCTGTTAGAGGGCATCGCTCCCTTGGTCTGACCTCATCTCCCACTCTATCCTACTTGTGCTCACTCACTCTTTAGCCTTAACTAGAAATAGCTAACTCATTCACTCAACAGTTTAATCCCTTCTCACTCTCATCCTCGTCAACTCACTCATTCCCTAATCAGTATTTCTTCACTCATTCACTCCCCTCAGGCCCAGCAGTGAATATGACTTATTCACTCATTCCTTTTCTCATTACTTCACCTTTTCAATTAATGTAGTAAAACTCATTCTTACTCATTCCTTCTTACCGTTTATCTTTCTATTTCAGTCATGCACTTATTCATTCTTTAGTCTCACAACAGTTACACTTATTCACTTAAGACGATTCAATACAACTCACCCTTTGATAGCTGACTCATTTTATACTACATATTACTATTTATAATTTTAGTATTACTTCACTCATTCTTTCACTGTAGTAGTACACATCACACACATTACTCACTCACTTCTAAACCGTTATTCACACGTCTCAATCAAGAACAAAACGCCCACTATAGACAACTATGAGTTGGGATCTCACCCTTTCTTTAAATATAAAAGTGCGTAAGCAATACTCGTTAACATTTTTGACTTACAATGACAATACTCTTTAACAATAGTTTGAGCAAGTTTTATAACACTAATATTTTTTACATAAAATTAGTATGATTGATTAATTTCTAACAATAGAAGCATTGCTTACTATGTATTTGCCCATGCCGCAAATACATAATAATCAGGGATAGAGTTGTATCAGGGATAGAGCTCAAATCAGGGATAGAACTTAAATCAGTAGCGGAATTTAGTAATACATAACTTAGGCCTTAGGCAACCAAAAACTAGGAAAACCCCTCTTATTACATTGGATTAATTAAGTAAATACAGAATCTAATAGTAAATAATAGGGACAGAATTAAATAATATAATGAATTAACTTGATCAGGGAATTTGTTATCTGATAGGTCAGTACTACATACGTAAGTCTGATTCTTTGTTTACAACTTATTTTTATAATCGATAAAGAAATTAAAACTTGGTGTTCCTTTGGATTTTACCGGGCTCCTGGAGTTTAGGTCCACTTGATAGATTGAAACTAAATTTGGAAAACAATGCAACATTGCCACACCCTCATATCTATATTTGTATGATATATGAATGCCTAGGACGCGGTGTGTTTAATAGTATGTTAAAAAACAGGGGTTGTTACTCTTGCGAGGAGAAAGCCGTTGGCTCGGTACCTAGTATATTACTGGTAAGGTTTTATATGAGGTGGTTTTTACGTAACAAGCTCAACTAAAGTAATCAGCACTGCTTGTTACTTCTTAAGGGAAAGCCCCACTGACTGACAAAAGAGAGCACGACTGACACTCTAACCGAAAACACTTTCACTAGTTTTCAATCTTCTTCTAGACTATTTATAATACTGAGCCAATCTAGATCCTGTTACGATCCTTAAACCTGTACTCCCATTCAAATGTAAATTAGTTTAAATTTTTGTTATAATTGGAATAGTTAATCAGAAATCCAAGATATATAATATGTAGGTAGTTTGTTAAAAGAAAGGTAAATGTATTAGATATAAAATATTTGTTTATACCAAGATATGGTGGAACTTACTCATAGTCAATAGAAAATAAAAAAGCTGAATTGATCAGTTTACTAACCTTGTCCTACTATCAGTCTATGACAATGTGAATATTACAAATTTATGGTGACATAATGTTTATAAAAATTACGTTTTATATCAAAAACTTATTTTTATAGGCTTTTTAAACGCTTGCTACAATCAATCATTTTAATTGTTGTTCAATTGTGCATGACGTCATTTTGTCTAGTTCATTTTTTAAAATAAATGTGATTAAACTCTAGCATAATGTCTCTTAATATTGTGGGTAATGCTCTGTTATGATAATAATGTTTAAATTTAAAATGTATTTACTTGTGACCTTATTATAGGAGTCTAGTTGTGTTAATATGTAATGTAGGGTTAGTGATAAAGGTTTAGAGTGTGTATTTATGTGTCGAGTTGTGATTGTGTTGATGTAGTAGTCAGTGAGTAGGTCGCCAGAGGTCGTTGCTCTCCTTACCCCTACCATCTAACCTCGTGGATAAGTCTGTGTTTGTATTGTAAGTGTTTATGTGTGTCGGTGTGTTAGTTTTAGTTCACTCCCTCGAAATCTTCCTTGACCTATAATTTCAATAGCCTCCTTTAAACATTTTTCTCCCCACTACTAGCAATATATCTCTAGGCTAAAAGCACAATAGAGAAACCTTCATCTCATTTTATTTTTTAATTCTTTAACACTTAAAAACAAAAAAGGATGCCTTTCAAGTATAATTATTTATTTTTATATGCTTATTTTATTAATCCTTTAAAAAGAAAAAAAATAAATGTAAAGCAAAAAAATAAATTCCAAAAATTAAAAAATAATTTTCGGAATAGAAATTTAACAAACCCACAGGTACTTTAAATGTTATCTTCTTCTTACTTAAAATAAAATAAAGATAATGCAAATGCAGTAGAACCTCGTTAACCCGAACTAATTTGGAAGGGGAGGGGGGCATCATCAAATATGATGCTGATAAATCGTATAAATGACTGATACATGTGTGCTAAAAAGGATAAATATTATTACATATTTGAATAAGAAGTCCATTACAGTGTGAAACATTGTTTTTATCTGTATAGAAATATTTAAATAACAGTTCAGAAACTAGTAGAAATGAATGAAAGCAATCACTAATTTTCTTTGTGTTATCAATGAAGTGCGCTTTTTGCATGCATCTTTGTACCTCGGTGGTGATTGGATTAGCGAACTTTCGGACTACCAAGGTTCGGATTAACGAGGTTCTATTGTATATTAGAGCGAAATTTTTTTTAAACAATATTTTTAAAAATATCCCTTTGATAAATTAAACTTGTAAGCAATAATCAAAAAACGTTACACTAATATGACTGAAAAATCTATATTATTCTATATGTTATATGCTTATTGCAAGATTTAAAAATCACAGGGAAGTACTTGCGTCCAAGTATTTTTTAGGGTTTTGTAGATGATTAAGCATGCCCGTTATGTAATAATTATGATTTTATGCTCCGGACTCAAGGGTCCCGGGTTCGATCCCCCGGGGGGTCACAATGTTTTTCATCGCTAATAACGACTAGATAAATTAATTTTTTCAGAACATTTCCATCGCTCCACCATAAGGTATAACCATGAATAATTCGACATTTTAGGACCACCCGTTATATGGGGGGGGGGGGGGAGATATTTTTGGGGGTATATTTTGACTTATAAAACCAATAAAGAATGAAAAATTTAAAAAAAGCAAATATATA
Source organism: Gerris lacustris (assembly GCA_951217055.1). Classification (NCBI taxonomy): domain Eukaryota; kingdom Metazoa; phylum Arthropoda; class Insecta; order Hemiptera; family Gerridae; genus Gerris; species Gerris lacustris. The sequence continues at coordinate 58,291,333 of OX578277.1, read as the reverse complement.
TTTGAATCCTACTCTTCAGCAGCTTTCATTTGATACCCAACTCAAAATGTTTTGGCGCACTTCAAATTTTCGCGCCCCAAATAGGCAATTTTTTAAAATTTAGGATGAGGCAGTGGCGTACACAGGGGGGGGCCCAAGGGGCCCTGGCCCCCCCCGAAATGATTACATACCTAAGACCCGCCATACACTTAAAACCAAAAAAACACAGTAATGACAGATGCATTCGAATTGGCTGTAAATATTTTCCAATAAAAGGAATTAATTAAGTATTATCTTATGGTGTGTATACACTTAATCACCCCAAATAAGCTCGGCCCGGATTTGCCGATAGAATCAAATTCATTCAACACTATACCGGCCCGATTGTCGGCTGGGCCCGGATTTTGCCGATGGAATTGAATTTATTAAACACTATACCGGCCCGACTGTCGGCTGCGCCCGGATTTTGCCGATGGAATTAAATTTATTAAACACTATACCGGCCCGACTGTGGGCTGGGCCCGGATTTTGGCCCATGGAATTAAATTTATTAAACATTATAACGGCCCGACTGTGGGCTAGGCCCGGATTTTGGCCCATGGAATTAAATTTATTAAACATTATAACGGCCCGACTGTCGGCTGGGCCCGGATTTTGCCGAAAGAATTGAGTTTATTAAACACTATAGCACCCGACTGTCGGCTGGGCCCGGATTTTGCCGATGGAATTGAATTTATTAAACACTATACCGGCCCGACTGTCGGCTGGGCCCGGATTTTTGTCGATGAAGCTAAAACTATTAAACACTATAGCGGCCCGACTGTCGGCTGGGCCCGGATTTTGCCGATGGAATTGAATTTATTAAACACTATACCGGCCCGACTGTCGGCTAGGCCCAGATATTTGTCGATGAAACTAAAACTATTAAACACTATAGCGGCCCGATTTTGGCTGGACCGAGATTTTTGCTAATGGAATTTGATTCATTGAATTAAATTAGGATGCATGAAATAAATCGGCTCATTTGCCGACTAGGCCTTGATTTTTGCCAGTGGAACTAAAAACATTAAACTTGATCGACCCGATTTCAGCTGGGCCCGATTTTTCGCCAATTGAATTCAATGATTTTTTTGTGGTTTTAGTCCAGTTCAATAGCATGGGTTGCATTATAGGACAGCTTCAATTCATTACGAATCCTAATGCAATGAATTGAATTTGGATTCGTAAAAATAGACTGTTCCGATTGACAGCTAGGCCCGGATATTTTGCTATAGAATTAAGTGCATTGAATTGATTAGGATGAGTACAATGAATCGGCCTGATTGCTAGTAGGCCCGATTTTGTCGATGGAAATTATGCATAAAAATAAATTGGGATGCGTTCAATAATAGACCCGATTGCCGGCTCCGCCTAGGTGTTAAGGCTCTACCGCCCTTTGAGGTTAGGAAAGAAAGTAAAATTGAAATTATACTGGTTCTAAGCAAGATAACAAAAATCTAATCACAGGCTTCATTCCTAATTTTAATTCTGCACAATTTGAGCCCTATTTCAACTTTCTATGATAAATAGTACAGGCGCCATTTTAATACGAGTTTTATCGTTGTATTGAAATGGCGCCTGTACTATTTATCAGAGGAAGTTGAAATAGGGCTCAAATTGTGCAGAATTAAAATTAGGAATGAAGCCTGTGATTAGATTTTTGATATCTTGCTTAGAACCAATACATTTTTAATTTAATGCTTTTTCTAACCTCAAAGGGCGGTAGAGCCTTAAGCACATTAAATTAAATGAGGCCCGAGTCAACTCTAACCAAAGAAAACGGAAGATATGTGACAGTTCTGAAGAACGAACAATTTTTATGTCTCCGATTTTAAAAATTTCAAGACAGAAATCTGTTAAACATCAGGGTACAGTTTGGGTCCCGTGACCGCCTGTCCTTCAATTTTTGCGAACCAACATATCTTAAAAGCTATTCGTCCTATTTTATTGAAATTTTGATGGTAGGTCATAATTAGCCAGGATGTAACATTGCTGATCACGTATAAGTTTCAATCTTCTCCACCTATTTATTGCTCTTCCACATTCGCACAGACATACTTTTATTTACACCTATATCTTCAAAAGTACTCATCTAATTTTTATGAAATTTTAATGGTTTGTTTAAAGTAGCCCGCAGATAACCCAACAATAATTTCAACCGTCTGCGCTCTTAAAATATTGCTATATTGATACTTTATTCATGTTAAATTTACTCATTTTTCCCTCCTTTTTTAAATTAGTCAAAATTGGTTTGATTTTTACATGATTTAAAGTATCAATTTACCAAAATTTAAACAGCGCAGACAGTTAAAATTACTCTGTGAGCTTCTATCAGATAAGTTTTATAAAATCAGATGAATATTTTTGAAAATAAGGTGTAAATAAATGTATGTGTGTGCACATGTGGAAGAGAAATGGTTGCAGGTGGAGAAATGTGGTGGAGGGAAATGGGAACAGAAGATTTGACCTTATACATATGCCAACAATGGACTTTTTATATGTTAATTAACTGCCATCCGAATTTCATTAAAATCGAAAGAGTAGTTTTTAAGAATTTTTCGTAATGATTGAGCGAGAGACAGACTAACAGCCAGAAACAGGATCAAAAATGTCTGATAACTGGAACAGATTTCTGTCTTGGAATTATTGGAATCGGAGACATAATCGTTCTTTAGAACGATCACATCACATAGTGAGGTGTTACCTCATAGGATTTTAATTTAATTAAATATGAGGTTAGAAATTGAAATTAGAGTGTTGAAAAGGGGGAGAAATTACAACTATAATAAATTATGGGGTATGCTAAACCCGCATATAAGTTAAATTAGGTTGGGCCCCCCCCGAAAAAATTTTCTGTGTACGCTACTGGGATGAGGTATAACCATGAATAATTCGACATTATAGGACCACCCGTTATATAGTGGTTGGGGGGGGGGGGAGATATTTTTGGGGGTATATTTTGACTTATAAAACCAATAAAGAATGAAAAATTTAAAAAAGCAAATATATATTTGAATCCTACTCTTCAGCAGCTTTCATTTGATACCCAACTAAAAATTTTTTGGCGCACTTCAAATTTTCGCGCCCCAAATAGGCAATTTTTTAAAATTTAGGATAAACTCCAGGAATTTTCATCGCCCCACAATAAGGCATTAGCATGAATTATTTCGACATTTTAGGACCAGCCGTTATATAGTGGTTGGGGGGGGGGGGAACATTTTTTGGGGTATACTTTGATTTATTTACCTAATGAGGAATGAAAAATTTAAAAAAGTATACATATATATATATTTGCGTCCTACTCTTCAGCAGCTTTCATTTGATACCCAACTCAAAATTTTAAAAAAATAAAATGTTTGGTGCACATCAAATTTTTGCGCCTAAAATTGGCAATTTTTTTAAAATGTGGGATGAACTCCCGGAATTTTCATCGCCCCACAATAAGGCATTAGCATGAATTATTTTTGAAATTTTAGGACCAGCCGTTATATAGTGGTTGGGGGGGGGGGCTTTTTTTTGGGGTATATTTTGATTTTTTTACCCAATAAGGAATGAAAAAATTAAAAAAGCGTATATATATTTGCGTCCTACTCTTCAGCGGCTTTCATTTGCCTCAAAAATTTAAAAAAAAAAAATGTTTGAGTTTACAACATTTTTGCGAATTGCGCATGCGCATATTTAATTTTGAATTTCTGTATATTTTTTCTGTGGTTGGGTCAAAAAGTTGCACCAGTGTATCAAATTTCAGCTCTTTAGCTTAAACGGTTCGGGCCCTATGAACCAAAGAGCGACGGACAGACGGACACATCACCCTCGGCATAAGGGTTTTGAGAAGAATCTACAAAACCCTCTAAAAATATATATATATATATATATATATATATATATATATATATATATATATATATATATATATATATATATATATATATATATATATATATACATTGTGCAAGAGTCATACGTCATATATAAAGTTGAAGAGAAACACAAAAGATAAAAATATACTCAATCGCTGGGATTTGAACCCTCTTTGGATTTGTTCAATGCTCTACCAATGAATGCAACACTCTAGTGTTGCTTAATCTGTTAGTGCTGATTGGTGGAGCATTAGACTCCGGAAAATCTCGAGATTCAAATCTAGACTTTTTTTTATGTTCCGTCTCCCTTCCTTAATTCTAATTAAAATAAGAAATGGGGTCCAAAGGACCCTAAATTCTCTAGTACCTGTTGATATCTATGTTAAACATTTAAAGTATACACCCGTTAAATATTAATTGAAGGAATGTTAAGTAAATCGTAAAGTAGTAATATATTATTAAGAGAGTTAAACATTATTTGACTATTTATGTATAATCCAAATATAGTAGTATTAACTGGTCTTTTTTTTAAGAAAGCACACGTACTAAAAATTAATACTTCCTATTTTTGCTGTGGTTACTGTATTATTTAAAATCATTGAAATTCAACTTTTTATTTTCAACTTTTATATTAAATGAAATTTCACGAAAGCTATTCTTATGGTCAGGTAAAAAAGTCACTTTCCGTTTACTGTTAGCTCTTGAGGGCATTGACTTTTATAAACTGACTTCTATAAAAGTTATTCAAAGTGCATGCGTGTAAAAAAGGGTAGAAAAGTATTTTGATTATGTAGAATAGGTTTTCACACTTTTCGCTAAGTTAATTAATCGTGAAATTCAGTGATAAATTCTGCGTTTTCTAATGCTCATCGTGGTTAACTATCTGTGAAGTACAATAATAATTCCAGTGAAAGTTGTTACAAGAGCAATGACCGGGCCCGGCCGAAAGAAGAAAAACAATCTAATTTAAAGATGTTTCTTTTCCTACGTTTTAATTAATAACAATGAAATGAGAGGAGTAGTACGGCGAGGATTATGCATGAAGAATATTTTCTTCTACTGATCATAATCAACTGCGCACTCTGTTTCTTGGTCTGAACAGATTAAAAACTGGGTTTCATTCAATACTGTGAGAAAGAAACGATCGTCAGTTTATTATTGTTCCAAAAAAAGGAGAGTACTATAATTACCATGTATATAATACCAACTATAGTGAGGTCATCGACTTAAAAAAAGAGAGATTGTCGAACCACGTAACGTGTACTTTCGCTCTCTCTTGAAGACAAGCTGCGGTTGTTGAACTCCGGCGGTTAGAAAGCGGGTTGGTTCCTCCAGATTCATCCCTTCTCCAGGTGCTGTTGTACTTTTTTTAAACAAACCTAGTGGGTGAAAACGGTGTTTGGAGTGAAAGTGAAAACTGGTACGATGACCTGATGACTACCTGGTGAACCCGGGGCCAAGGCACTCCCACCAGAGCGAACCAGCCTTCGACAATCCTCTGCCGACACATAGCCAGCCTTGATCCTTTGATTTCACGATTAACTAACTTCTGGAAATTTCTCCTTTTTTTAAGGGGTGAGAGCGCTCCGCACACAGTGCCAAACGCTTTAAGTAATAATTATAAATATCGGGAATATTTTGTAGTTTGGAAGGAAGATGATTTTATGAAAATAATAGGTGATTTCTATATACATTAGTAATTTTATCTTAAGAATAAATTAGTTTCATGCACATTTATATTGATTTTGGAAACAAATATCAATGCCAACTTTGATTATAATAATATAACTTCATAATCACAACAATAATGTCAATATTATTGTTATAATATATGTTGCAAGTAAGGAACATTTTAATTAAAATGTCATTTAATAGATAAATTTATGACATAAAAAATAAACATTACTACTACTACTTATTACCCTTTAACCCATTTAAACATAAAAAATCATTTGATATTGAACTAGAAGAGATTTAAAATGTAACGAAATAAAAGTAACTAAATAAAATACGTTGACCTTCCTATCCCAAAACACGACTAAACATACGTGGGACCGAGTAAAGAACCGATATTAAAGATAAATGTCAGGTTGACGTGAGACGCAACTAGTCTACCAACAGGTAGGGAAGCCAATAAGAATAGAATATTTCCCTAGTTCGCCAGATTGATGTAAGACATGAAACAAAAGCCGACTACATTCCACTACAAAATAATTTATTTTAAAAGTTTACAAGCATAATATAAGACAAGCGCTGAGCACATTTTACATACATGTTTATAAATATAATAGCCACAATATGTAAAACCTGAACAAGACTGAGCAAAGTGTGCTAATAGATAAGTATAGTATGATGAGTGTCGGAAGATTTTTCCATTTTTTCTTTAATGATTTTGATAAAAGATGTATATTCTTTCTGTATACACAATTAAAACCTTTGTCATTCAACCCCCTTTTTATTTGGATAATGATGTATCAATCCAACATTATTGATTATATGACTTTGTACTAGAAGGTTCTATGGAATAGAAGAGGGGGACTAGGAACCTCGAGGGCAGTGCTCTATTTCTGGGCAGAAAGATCCATAAATTTCAGTTTGAGTTGATGTGACCTCTCTACCTCCCTCCCTTGGGTTGTCGGGGTTCGTTGAACTCTAGGCTATGAACCCTACACCGTCAGAGGGCGGGTCATGCGTCCTGAACTAGAGGCCCTTTACCTCCTTCCCACCCTTTTGCGTTTTCCCGCTCAAATCCCAGTGCCAAACCTGCTGCAGAGCCCGCCAAAACCTATTGTCAACTCAATTCCCTTGTATTATGCCCGTACCTTCACCAGGTATGTCTTGTCAATAAAGTAAACAATTCTTATTTTTGATATTTTTCATAAAATTTACAACATCTTCTATTATATTTTTGATATAACCACAGAACATTTATAGCAATATCATATAGAAAGATTGTTGCTATTATTACTTTAATGAAACACTTCCATATTCTAATATTTCAAAATTGTTTAAGTACTTATTTGTTTATGCTACCTAAATATCCTATTTTAAAGTTGTTGCAAATATACCCAACAGCTTAAAAATTTGAAATACATAAAATACAACTTTTCATATTATTATTATTTTCCATAAAAATTATGTTTTACTTATTTTATTATTTTATGTATATAATTTATTAAATTCTTCCTTCATGTCAACTAAGCATCATGACTCTTAATTTTATATGGCGAGTTAAAGATTAAACTTTTTAATTATTTTATAACAACTAACACCTCTATAATAAGGTTTGAAGATGTCCCAAAATTAGGTATGAAATATCACATTTTAATCAATTAAAAATGAATAATTATTTACCCCAAAAGACTGAAAGAATTTAATAAATTATATTTAAATATTCTTTCTCATTGTATACTTTGTTATAGTGAATTAGAAATGAAGCGTCTAAAGAAGTTAAACATTATGATTCACACTTAAATAATATGAATGCTAAGCAGATATAAAAGATGCTTCGAGCGAAGCGAAACATAGGTATATTTATGGACAAATAGGAATACAAAGAATTAAGAATACTGCCATAACTCAGGAATAGGGAACCCTGTCAAATAAATTGGAGAGGCTTAAAAACGTCGTTACTTATATCTCTCATAGAATTATAAAATTAACACCTTTCTTTTTTGATAATTTGTAAACTATGGATGATTTAGGTGTGGAAACGATAAACGATCAGTTTTGTTTTCAGTAATCAGAATAATGGAAAGAAGTCAATCGTTAATCTATCGTTTATAAATTATTTAAGAATTATAAAATTAAACATTGTTTGATTTGGCTTACAATGAATCTGAAGTTGGTTTAGAACCAATTATACCAAAGAAATATCTAACTCTAATTGTGATTCTAGAATTTAAATTTACTTAAATTTAATGGAGCGAAAGTAACTTGCTTTATTGTTAGCTTTGTCAATACTAGGATTTAATCTTTTCTCTCTGGGTCCCGAAGGAAAAGTTAAAATCTTCGGGTTTGGTTTAATTTAGTATGCGGTTAGTTAGTAGAAGTTTCTCGTTGAATTTACATAGGATGGGTGGATTCTCATTCGTGGCTTTGTTTGGAATTAAATTAGCCAGAAATTTTTAGTGATTTCATGATAGGGAAAGAAAAACTATTATTTTATAAAATAATTAAGTAAAAAAACTATTAAAGTATAAAATAAACAAAAAATCTTTAATTTAAATATATTTTTTATAAAGGTACATCTTTTTTAGAGATATATGTCCTTATTTAAATTTTATTTATTTCCGATTTATAACCTTATTTAAAAACTTTAAGTAGCAACTAATGTGCATAGCTAAAGTTGACGGTCATTATTTCAATCCATAAATTTTTTTATTTTATTTTTTAATACACATATTTTGCACACGATATTTGGTCGCTAGTTATATACGTAAAAGTATTATTGTGCATTTTACTTTTCAATAAAGTACATTTTTTAGCTATTTCTAATTATAAGATCTTATTAAAATCAATTGTTCTAATTATTTGATTTAATGTTTAAATTTTTTTTGTATAAAATTGTCAATTTAGAAATGAAATACTATAATCTCCAGAAAAAGTAAGGAAAATTACCATCCATCTAAAATCTGTATCTATATCTGGGTTAGGGGAATCGAGATAGAGCGGAAGCGGAAATACTTCCCTGTACACGCTCTACATCTAGAAATCTGGGTCTATAGAATAGCTTAATTATCATCTATTATTTGTTTGTTTTGAGGATTATTGTTTATTTATTTGTCTAGTGTATATAAGTTTAGTAGGGCAGTGGCTTTTTGCCTGCGTTAACATTGCAGTAATATGTATTTCATTAGGTTAGGTGGTCCCCACGGGGTGAATGACCCCCTGAATAGAGGTGTATAACCATAGCAACGTAGTATAGTAGGGGGGGCGCTCAAGGGCGCTAACCCCTAGCCCCCCATGGGGTCACTAACCTCTATGACCCCGCGAGCTATGTGGCGGGGGGGGGGGGGGGGCACTCGGTCACACACCTATAATATACATCCACCCACAACAGTACAATGCTTTATTACCCTCGACAAAAATAACAAAAAGGCACATTTTAAAGAAATTTATAACTTTAGAGAAAAAAATATCAAAATTTACTACATTAAAGAATACAATAGCCCATTATAATAAAATATATTTATCTTAGTTTAAATCCTAACTCAATTTATAGCTTCTCTATTCATCTTAAGTTTAATGTAACTTTATAGCCTTTATTTTAATTTATTATTCCTGTTCAATCTTATCTCATTTATATTTATTTTGCAATAATAATAATCATTTATTTGCAATCATTATTTATTTATTTAGGACTAATTTAAATCATTATTGAACATATTTTTACTTTTATCATAAATATCATAACCATTCTTTAATTAGCTATGAATTAATAACTCATCATATTAGTAATATTATTAATAAAGAAAAGCTTAATCTCAAACTTAAATTAAATCTTGCTATTAAATTTAATAAAAAAAAATAAAAAATTACAATTCAACTATTATCATACTACATTAGTCAAAAGATTCTCTATTATACATTCGGTAACTTGAAAAATTAATAAGTATAGATGTACATATTTAATCAACTTTTTAGGCTGGCTTTAAGCAGCGCCAAGCCTACTACGAAGCAAAGTTACATTAACATTTTTTTTTTACTGCATATTAATTTAAATTACTTTATCTCACCTGTAATCCTATGTTAAATAATAAATTATAATTTATGTTTTTGTTTATCTGTTACAGGTAAATCTTAATATGTCTTACATTCTGGGCTGGAAAGTTTCTTGCTAAAACTATTGTAAGTGAGCAAAGAATATCTATGTTAATGCGGTATATTTGTACTTTCTCATATAAAGAGAAAGTATTGTGATGGCGCGAAAACTCGATTTTGAGATTTTGATGGATTTACACGTTTTGAGGTCTCCTGAGTCCAAAAAAGTGGTTTTTATAAAATGTCTGTCTGTCTGTGCAGACGCCTGGAGCCTAAACTACTAAGACGATTTTGATGAATACATGTTCAGAAAAATCATATCCCGAGGCGAAATGGAAAAATAAATTTTAGCTCCAAATTTGGGGGCGCTACGAGTTGCGTACCGTACTTTATCTACGATTGTTAGATTTAAATAATGAATACAGAAACAAATAAACTTGCTGTATGTAAGTTCGTATCTCTCTCTTGATAAAGATGGCATTAATTCATTAGTTGTATTTTTTGCCGAATTAATTATTTCTGAAGGATTATTATTCTCCACATTTTCGTCAAAGTCACTTGATTCACTCATTGTTTTTCACTAAAAACTCGATATAAACAGTTACTTTAATAAAAGAACACCAAATTAGTTTTGTTAAATGTAAACAAACTCACTAATCGTGCGTAAAGCTGAAGAATTCCTCTTCTTTACCACACTAGTGCGGTAAAGAAGAGGAATTATTCAGAACTATGAGACGCGCATGCGCAATGAATACAAGTATGTAAATAATCACTTTCTACGCATCTAAACAAAGATATAATGTTTATATTTCGTTTCAATCGTAGATAAAATACATTTTTTCTCAAAAACAAAAATTAAAAAATAAAAAAAATATATAAAGAATAATATAACCATTTGTTAAACTCTTTTCAGTTTAATATTAAATTATTAATAACTAACTTACTGCTACTGGCTAATAACTGTTTCACTGTTACTTGCAATAAAATATCTATCGACTCCTTATTATTCATCAATAATGCTACTACATACCACTTTAAAATTAGAATAACAAATGTATAAATATACATTGCATAAGTATTAGGAAAATAATTACAATATGAAAATTATCTGTATACAATATATTTTACTATTCTTATTATCTGCGTAATTTAAAACAATATAAATCATTTACTTACTCCCAAAATATAAACCTAAATCTAAAGTAGAGCAAGATTTAAGTTGAAGATTAAGGGTGTCGGAGTGTAGAAGGTATAAAGAGAGTAGTAACTATGTAACGAGGCATGTGTATCGTAGCGTGAGTTGAGATTCTAGCTAAAGCCTTTAGTCTCACGTGTGAAAGCCATGCTTTGCTTTTAAAGGACCCCTTTCAACGTGAGATTGTATAAATAGAGTCCAATAGTATTTGGGCCCCGTGCACCCTATTTTCCACAACAGCCAAAACCTTAATGCTTACGTAAAACTTAGAACCTTGAAAACAAAAATCTACAGTCCTTTTTTTGTCCTTTGGCAGCTCGCGTAAAAATGGAAGCCTATTACGAAAACCTTGGGTTATGCAAACCCCTGTTTAGGAAAATTCCAAAGAAAATGGGAAAACATTTAAATAAATAAGCAATATTAAAAAATAGCAACGTAATATAAAAAAATATATATATAAATATATTTTAAAAGTGATTATAATAGGTATTGTTTATTTAACATTGAAGCCTAATAATATTCTGTTTGATTAAATTAAAATTAAAATAAATTAAATAAAAATAACCACTAAATATTGTTACCTTTATCCATTTCAATTAAATTATACATTTACATCATAATAATATGCACAAAAGGAAAAGGAACATAATTTAATGAGAAAAAATTGTAAATTTGACAAAAACACATTTGGGTCATTTTCAAAAAAGTGACACTTTCACTGTCCACAAGTTAAAAAAAATTTAATTACTTGCACTTCTCATAATTAAAAAATCTACAACCCCACAAACATTTTTCTATAGATTAAATTCGTCATATTCTTGAATATCCTTTTTAGGGAGGAGAAATTTAAATATATATATTCTAAAAGGTCACGATAGTTACGTCCCAGCCCCTTTTAACCTTAGTTACCATGCTCAAAAATGTTCAAAAAATACGTTTCTTTAACTTTCTAACTATGAGCCTAGAAAGGAAATATAATGTAGTTTGTGATACTAAATATAATTTATTTCTTATTTCGGTGTAATTTGTCGGGAGTTTAATAAAAAGGCTTGTCCCAGCAATCGGTCACAATAGTTACCAAGAAATTGGCTGCACTGTTTGACTGAGGGCGGGATTTCAGTGTTTTACACTTAAAAGAATCATTCCTTTATAACCTAAAGTTCGTCTCCGCGTCTTCTGAAGTAAGCCTCGGTTACGCAACAATTCTCTTCAAAAATCATGGGGCGTAAGTTTATTTAAAGTCACAATAGTTACCATAAATTTTGGTACTTAAAAGTGCATTTAAAGCTTTTTGATATTTTTTGGGAACACCCCAGAAGTATCTTTTGTATACTGCAGAAGTAGTTTTTGTTTATAAGTCACGATAGTTACTTTTCACATACATATTCTTGTTTTATAGATGTTCAGCAAAATAAAGCACTAGTTAGCTCAGAATTGTCAAAGTGTCCCTTTAACTATTTTATCATTCCCAACTTATTATTATAGAGGAACACGAGATTTATCACGATAGTTACCCAGGAACAAGATAGATGTCACATTAGTTACCCAGCGTACTACATGTCACGATAGTTACGAAAAAAATTGAAGTTAAATAGATTATTTTTTAAAATAAAAAATAAATTTGTCCTCTTCATAGAGTTGGGTTGTACAATGACTTATTTAGGAAATTAAATCTAATTAGCTTAAAAAAAGTTCTATGACCAGGAACTAAGTAAAGGAACTTGAACGGTAACTATCGTGAGAAAATTATAATTAATTAATTTTTTCACAAATTAATAAAAATGTAAGAAATGGTCATAGTAGACAATAATATTGGTTTGAGTCTGTGTGACGATTTCCAGGTGGTAAATATTATTTTGCAAATCGGTAAGGTGAAGAAAATTCCGGTAACTATTGAGACTAAAAAAATTGACTATTTTTATTAAACAAAATTATAAAAAATAGTAAAACGTAAAAAAACCGCGACCCACATACATATTTTTGTTTTATAGATGTTTAGCATCAAAATAATGCACTAGTTGAATCAAAATCTGAAAAATAAATTTTGGGCATAAAGGTTTGCTCAGAATTGTCAAAGTGTCACTTTTTTTGAAAATGATCCATTTACCATCCACCCCAAATTAATTAGATTGTTATAAAAATATTGACATTTTATTTTTTAGTATTTTCAGTTACTTCGCAGTGTTATAAACATCTTGAAATATCAATTCTCTTAATTTTTCAGTAGTAGATTTAAATTTTATGTTCCTCTATATAATGTGTATTTTTGTAATGTTGATGTCTATATTCAGTCTCGGTCATTGGGAAAAATAAATCTTACTATCTGGACTTAATCCGTCCCCTACTGTTTTTTAAGTCTCTTTACACGACTGGAGTAAGGTAAAAACGAAACTATCCAATTAGTAGAAGAAATAATAAAAATGTGATGCAATTGATAAAATGTCAGGACGAATTTACAAGGTTGTTTTATGTGAATGGGGTAGAGCTTGGCCCGCGAAGCAAAGTAGTTGTGCGGGTTTGAGCGTCACTCGCGCCGTGTTGGGATTCCATACCACGTGAGCATGTGCTTCAACCACGTGGTTCGACAGCTCTGCGCATGCTTTATACAGTAAAGAAAAATCCCCCCCCCCCTTTGAATTGTGGCTGGTCCTAACGCCCTTCCAATGGCTCAGGTCAGTTACGAATCTTAAGACATAAACATGTCTGCCCTTAAACATCTCTTTTAACAATAAAATATTTAAAAACTTCTCACCCAATATTTTTACGGTTACTTGAGAAAACATTACGAGTCTCAGTTAAACATGCTCTACATCCAATACCCAGGTTTTCATTTTAATACATAATATAATAATTATAAAGATATCATTGATTTATTAATTATTCAAATAATCTAATCTATTTTAAATTTAACAGAATACAATATTGGATATTTTTCAAATTTTAGACAACAGCATTTAATCGTACTTTTAATATTTAATAACAGTTTTGAAGTGGTATTAATTGTATTTCAGAGGTTCTGAAGATGTGATAAATCGGAATTTCAAAAGTTTATCCAAGAATTCTTATAGTACCCTGTTTTGCTAATGCTTCAAAATAAGCGATTGTAAATTAAGACGTTTGGCTAAATGGTATTATTCCTTGGAGATACGTATTTACATCAAATGAACAACGCTTATAATGAACATCATATGCTATTTGACCTCTTCAAATGACTATATTTAAATATTAATATGTAATTTGAAATGCGTAAGTTTAAATAAATGTTAACTATTAAATTAGTTGTTAACCTGTGTTAATAATTCCATTTTTTTTTCTTTAGTGTAGTATAATATGATAAAGTCAATTTAAAAGTCTAATTTCATGATTTACACTTCTATTTAGTTAACGTATATGAAAAAAAAAATTCAAATTATGTTGGTGCACATTTTAAATTAGCCTTGTTTAATATTTTAAATTAAATTAATTAATTTGGTATTTATCATTAATTACTATGATATTTCATTTTTCACTCTGAATGTAGCATGCAAAAATTAAATATAGGGCTTAAAATGATTTATTGTTCGATTCAAGCAAGTAACATTAGCAGTTACCAAAAAACAGGTAAAATCAATTTAGTTTTGCTCTATATATCTATTTAAAAAATTTTTTTGAATATGATAATAGGGGTAATAAAAGGATATTAGTGAATTCCAAAGCATTAAAGCGCTAACGGTCAAATTCACTCGACGCCTATACGGTTTGATTTTTTCACGTTTAATGAGATAAATAATTCGATTGATATATTATTGTGATATTATTGTGTATTGATATGATATTTTGCATCTAACGAGTTGCGTCTTGCATCTCGTATTTGTTACTAAAATACATTCGAGATTTATCGAATTTCGGAGGCAAAATATCGGAAAACAAATTTCCCGAATGCAAGAGTTTACTGCATAGGTGAGATCCCAAAAAAATCGCTGTTGAGACCAGATCCCTAAAAAATCACGAATAATCTTAAGTTCTAATCCCAAAAGCCCATTTCCATGTTATGGTCCTCGCCACTGTATTTGTAGAATAATTAAGTCGTACTTATCAATAATTTATAAAATAATAAGTGGTATGCCTATTCGTTGTAGATAATTGTATCTTATTATCCAATGTTTATCGGAATTTAAAGCAACAAAATAAATAAGTGTGGTACACAGCTTCCTCGCATCCAACCACTTATCTTATTTGTTGTTATGATTTTGCTATCTACTATTGTCTAATTTATTTAATTGTTCCCCCTTTTTTTAAAAAAAAAATCTTTTAAAATTGTTTTGCTTTATTACACGAATAAAAGTATAAATTTAGCAATATTTACTTTGTTGTTAAATAACTTTAAAGGTTCTCACTGTGAAATGTATTGTTAATTAGAATAAATACCAATTCAAAATTATTTTGATTATATAGTTAAGTTTGTTATGATTTTGTTTGGGTTATCATTGTGATTTTAGAATGTTTTTAATGTAAAATACAATATTTAAATTCCAACATTAAAGTTAACATTAATTAACCTTAAGTAATAATGATATATTGACGCTCTCTTATAGAGAATACAATGTCTTTTATTAACTTAGTGCGGAGGCTTCCGCGGGAAGACTCCTTAATAAACAACTTGGTTTTCTGGTAAAATCTGCGTCACGAAAGGGTTGAAATTCGACGCTTCGCTTCCACTACTGGAAGCATCTTCAGGGGTGTGTTGCATCGTGATGTTGACTCGAAGCAAACACAGGATATACATTCGTTGCTTCGAGTCAACATCACGATGCAACACACCCCTGAAGATGCTTCCAGTAGTGAAAGCGAAACGTCGGATTTCAACCCTTTCGTGACGCGGATTTCACCGGAAAACCAAGTTGTTTAATGACTTTCATTGTACAACAATTTTTGTATGTATTACCATCAACATCAATCACAATTATTATTACTACATATTAACAGAATTATCTAAATAAACATAAGACATCAATGTAACTGATTATTTCTGTCATTTGAGAAATAAAGACTGATTATGACCTTATGATTACGGGTCGAAACGCATCTTAATCGATATGGATTAATATTTCAATTTTCACAGCTAAAGATCTAACTACCATATTAACATTTCAATTATAAAGGTGTTGACATCAATTTATTCTCCAATATTTAATGTGCGCCGGCAGTTGACATTAATCTAGGGCTATCAGCGCGCTACTTTCAACAAACCATCCAAATTTCTAAGAAATCGGATGTAGCTTTAAATAAATGTATGTTTGTGCGCATGTAGAAGAGAAACAAATAAGCGCAGAAGGTTGAAACTTATATGGGACCCAACAGTGGGCTACCACCTAAATTTCATTAAAATTAGACGAGTAGTTTTTAAGATATGTAGATTAGCAAAAATTAAGCGACAGACAGACCGACATAGGATTAAAAATTATCCCTGATGTCTTAAATGGTTTTTTGTATGGGAATTTTTAAAATCGGTGACAAAATTTCCGTTACCTTCGGTAAGCTGGGAAGAAAAAAATGTTAATTTTTAGAAAAAATAGGTACGCTAAGTTTTAAAAACTTAATTAATATTAAGAAAAAAATATTTACTAATAAAAAAGGAGAGTATAAATACGAGTCGTAATAAATATAGAAGAGCGTACTGTTAACTGTAATGTAAAGAATGTTGGCAAAAAGAATAAGGAGAAAGCGATCACAGCACTACCTGTTTTTCACAAGTGGAACTTAGGCTGGATATTTCAAGGACTCGAGTTCCTTCTGTTGCCGATAGATCGCTCTGCCTGTATTTCATTCGACTCTACCATCGAGGGCTCTCCTAGATTTACATTCATACTACTGCTACTTAACAAAAGTGTAAAAGGCCTTAATCTTACAACTAAGTAGAAAATAATAATTCCATTGTACGCATAATAACTCAATTATACTACATGCCTTAGTTTTAACTCGTCGGGTATTTTGCGATATTTTAATTTTTCTGTTTCTAAAGAAGCTCACAAGTATTAAAAAAATCATTGTAAACAATTGAAAACTTTAAGATAACATGCACTTTTAATATTAAACATTTTTATTGTGTCAAATTTTTAGAGAAAATATTTTGAAAAGACTAAAACAGTATCATAACATTAAATAACTTTGTTTAGCTCAATATTATTAAAGGCTTTTTTCTTTTAGAAAATAGGTATTGCCAAATAACTTCATTGTTGTTAATTAATGACTATTTTAATTAATTAAATTCAACTAATTAGTTACGATTGGAAATACTGTTCATTATCGTATAGATATTTGAATTTAATTACTCATAACTGTACCTATTACGCTTATGTATATTTTTGTAAATCCCCACTTTGGGGGCACCTGGGTTAATAATTCCTTAACAAAATATATTGAAATTTAAAAAAGAGTAATTAATTAAAATATGTATTTATTTTAATAGTAGTAGATTTACTATAAGTTTAATTTAAATATTTTACCCTCTGAAAATTTGATACTTTGAAATATTGTAATTCAAATATTCATTTATTAATGATCAATTTTGTTGGATTCCCAATGTTTATTTCCAATATAGTTATTAGTATCACTCATATTATATGTTAGGTAAGTTGTTTTACTATATTTAGTTATTCGTAATTGAAAATTTACAAATATTGTAAGATAACATTGCAATTTTGTGATTTTTTTAAAGCTCTGTGGATTTTTTTAAAAAAATAATTCTAGTAGTTTCAGTCCCCTGTAATTACATTTTCATAGATTCGCTGTTATTTTACTTTAATATATCTATTCGAAAATATAAGTTTAAAAAAGTTATAGCAAAACCTATAGCATTTATGTAAGTTTGTATGTCTGATAGTGTTTAGTAGTTAGTTGATGTTATTGCCGCTTGTAGCAGCAGTGGCAGTGCCCTTGGCCGCTATAAGACCCAGGTGAATGGACTCAGTGTATTATCCCGCCTCCTCTATTTTCTTACTCCTCCTGTCCCACCGAGACTCCCGCCAATTTCATACTTCAACCTTATCCCATCTTGGCTTCTATCCCTAGCATTAAAAATTATTAATCTCACTTTAGAAACTAATATTTCTTGCCAGAAATGAAATGCTGAGAACAAATTAAATGTATATAAATAAACGTTATTCTAATTAACGAATATATAAGAGAAAATTAAAAGAGTGTACGACATTAACTAGGAAAAAATAATTTCATATTTTTAATTAAATGTATTTAATCTTTATTCATAATATTATTATCGTGTGCAATATTGAAAATGCTACCAAAAAATAGCCTATATTACTCAAGCTATTTATAGAAACAAAAATGTAATACCAATTCTAGATACAACGTAAAATCAATAGTCATAATTCGTACATATATTAATGCATTAGATTATTACAGTAATTATATTATTTGTAATATTATAATTATAAGTTCAAACTATAATTTGTTTGTACTACATTAGTTGATTCAAAAATGAAAACAAAGAAATAAAGATTACGTTCAAAATGATTTTTTTTATAACTAATAATCAAAATCAAAATTATTTAACTAACAAAAAAAAAAAAAATATTTGATTTATATTAGGTATAGGTACGTATTAGATTATTGCAAGTAAATCTTTAACCCAATTCATTGCGACTAAAACTTATGACTAGATATTAATTGATAGTTTTTATCTACGATTGATACGAAATATAGATGCGTAGAAAGTGATTCTTTACGACTAGTATTCATTGCGCATGCGCCTTTCATAATTCCTCTTGTTTCCCGTCCTAGTGCGGTAAAAAAAGAAGAATTCTTCACCTTAACGCACGATTAGCGAGTTAGTTTACATCTACAAAACTAATTTGCTGGTTGTTTAATTAAAGTTTATTTCGAGTTTTTAGTGAAAAACAATGATTGATTTGTCATTATGACGAAAATGAGGAGA
Source organism: Gerris lacustris (assembly GCA_951217055.1). Taxonomy (NCBI): domain Eukaryota; kingdom Metazoa; phylum Arthropoda; class Insecta; order Hemiptera; family Gerridae; genus Gerris; species Gerris lacustris. Next base: position 58,272,564 of record OX578277.1, on the reverse strand, counting down.
ATAATACGCCTCCCGAAATAATTAATTCAGCACAAAATACAACGAATGAATTAATTTCATTTTTATCAAAAGAGAAATACGAACTTACATACAGGAAGTTTATTAAATATGTTTTTCTTCATTTATTATTAAAATCCAACAATCGTAGATAAAGTACGGTGGTGAAAAACTGCATTTTGCTTTCCTCGTGTGGTTTTCCTACCCTCGCTGTCGCTCGGGTGCAAACTGCACACTCGCAAGCAAAATGCTACTTTCCGCACTAGACGCGTAATGTACTATTATTTCTATTCCAAATTAACTATGTAAAATAATGCTTTCCAGTGCGTATTAATAAAATGTAACATATTAATAAAATATCAAACCTCGAAACACATGAAATGTTGTATTGTTCGTAAAAAAATTATATATACTGTCTAATTATTAAGAAATATTGAAAATTAATTTAAAATTATCTGTATAATAGATAATAGAATTCTATAAAATGGGGTTGGATCCAGAAATTTTATAAATGGGATTTAAAAAATAAAGTTTACAGTGACTACATGTTGTATGTAGTTCAGTATAATTTATTATCTCAATGAAGTATCGGTTTATCATTAGGATTGTTTACATCTATATTCATGTGTTAGATATTACATATTAATAAAATAATAATTAATTTTAGAAATTGTTTGTTTTTATTCTTAGTTAGTTTTTAGACATTTGTAGGGACGTGTTAAATTTTTCATGATGTATAAAGATTCTCTAAAAATGGAAGATATAAATCCATTTTTATAGAAATATTATAAAAGTTTATTTTGGGTCGAGAGTTTAGTTTATAGTGGACATAAAAATAAATTTATTGATTAATATTTCATATATAAATTTCAATTAAGTATTTTAAAAATGTTTTTTTAAAGGGCCAATAAAAAGTTGTATTAGTTTCCTTTCTATTAACGCTTTGGTTACTAATACTTTTTTTTTGAGTTATCAGACTAACGCACTTATATACAAGGTTTATATTAAACCTGTACTTATTGGGTTTAATTTAGGTCGATATCACGGGGGTAATCATTAAAAGGTCAATCAACCGTCAACCCCCACTTTATACATATAATTCTGGGGATATAAGTGGTATTTTTTCCAAACCTTGTCCCAAATATAACCTACTCATATTAAAACCTTAGAGATATTAAAAGAAGTTAAGTACAAACAAAAATCCTAACTGATAAAAGGGACTACATGAGTTTAACTAAAAAAAAAAAAAACACTTGAAATTATTCAGGGAAGGTACTTGACAGATAAGAGCAGGTTACTGAACTCAACGACCTAATTTTTTTATGAATCCAGTTTTATTTATTTTAGTAGATATAATGCACGAGAGAGAAGAGAGCATATGGGCACGCTCCAAATTCTTCTACCTTGCTTTTAATATAAAACGTAAAAAAAAACTAATTAAAAGAGTACTTATATGTATATATATATATATATATATATATATATATATATATATATATATATATATATATATATATATATATATATATATATATATATATATATATATATATATACATACTCACTCCTAAGCAACTCTTAAGTGTGGTTTTATCAAAAAAGAAAGTAGTAAAACCGGGCTTTTTAACATTTAAATATGCAAAAAAAATATATATATTCTAATTCAACAATTTAAACTTACAATGAAATTAGATTAGCAACTAGAAGGATTGAATTTGAGTTGATTCCGCGGATTAACGTCGAGGTGACGGGTCAATTTAGTTGATTCCTGACCATAAAATGGTCATGTATTAGTTCATTCCCGATTTTCAATTTTTAGGTATAAATTATTTCCTACGTTTCCCTGATAAGTTAATCCTGTAATTAAATTATTTTTATATATTTAAAATGGCGCTGCAGTTACCCTTATTATTGTTAACTTTTGCCAATAAAGAAATTGATTAAAAAAAAAATATATATATATATATATACATATATATATATATATATTTATTATATTTAATTGAAAACAAAATCATACGTCTTTATAATAAACACATATTATGATAACGTTGTTTATTAAAAGGTAAATTTTAGTTAGTCTGTAACTAGGAGTCGACTTGTCTAATAGTGAAATAATTCTGTTAAGACATATTTTATTTTTTAAAATCATAGAATTCATTGAAACTGAAAAGTTAAAGCCTTTGATTTTACTTAATGAATTCAGATTTTATTTTCATAAAAACATGGGCTCAATATTTTGCATTCCACTCTAAATTAAATGGTTCTTTTTACGCAGCGCATCCTAACATATTATAATAATTATATTAATATGATGAGCATTTTCAAATCCAGTTCGAACGTCAAAACGAGTCAAAATTTGACTTTGTTAAATCACTTTGTTTTAAGTTTAAATTGTTAATGATAAATTTTAAATTGTTAATCTTTTGTATTTTTTTTAAAAAAGATTTTGGAATATATTTTGTATTTTTTTTTTTTTTTTACTAATAAAATTTGATTAAAAAATGAGTAGATAATAAATAACAAAAAATAAAGATAAAATAAAAATAATTAAAAAAATTAATAAATAAAATGGAATTAATTCGAACTAAATTGGGGAAGGGGTTTATTAGCTTCACGAAAAAATTCGACAAATTATGGCAGGTGTTTACTTAAAAAATTATTATACCTAATCAATTAAGCATTTTTTTTTGGTACATAATGTGTATAATAATAAGATGAAATTAAATTACCTTTAGATCACACCGATAGGTCACACCGAAAGACTTAAAACTTCATTAATTAAAATTTGTTTCAAAAATTGGATGAAGTTATAACTTTTTTTTTTTAGAGTTCAGCTTCGGAAGATGGGTAAACACGTATAATAGAGTTGGAAGAACGAATTCAAATAAAAATGCTATAAGTTCTAATACATTTTGTTTGGATCAAGAAATCATTAAATTAAAAAATTAAATTAATTGAACACTACACATATTATACAATCAGTTAGGAAGGGTTTCGACTAAGTTTATATTCTCTTTCTTTAAAAGGGGTTTTCTAAGACTTCAAACATGTTAGATTCTTTTTAGAAACTCCTTTAAGCTGGGATTATCCTTAACTTAAATCAAGTGTGTGGGTCAATAGAAAGGCCCCATAGTTAAAAGGCCTATGACCTACCACAATGCTACGAGCATAAAGCATAAATAATACATTATACTAATATATATATATATATATATATATATATATATATATATATATATATATATATATATATATATATATATATATTTATTAATTTATATATATATATAATATATAGTATATATACATATTAACTAGTCCCTTAATACACACTTTCTTGTTCTTTAATATGTATTATTTTTCAAAAGTAGTCTTTGAAGAATCTGCCCTTGGAGATTTGACATTGGATTCATTTCTTTTTCCCCCTAATTTTTGTTACATTGCAAATTTATGTTTTTTAAAAAATGAATAAAGGGGTAAATGATATTATAGAGAGATAATGATGGAATCTGCTGAGTAGTATGTTTGATTCATATAGTGTGGTAAATAATGTGCAGATTGTATCAAGGTTGGTGTACTGTGGTATGAAATGAGAGGAGTTGTGCGGTCAGTGTTTCCCCCCCGCCAGAGTGCACTAACGGGCGAGTCCAGGGTCGATGACACCCCCCTCCCCTTCCACTACCTGCCCTCTGTTCTTCACCTCTGAGTCTGTGTCCGTGTGTCTGAGTCTATAATCTGTCTGTTTACCCTTTCTCATCTACGTGTGTGTTTGTGCATCCTCCAGGCAAAGTACCTTGCATACCTCTCCTCCGCCCCTCAATCAAACAATAAGATGAAATAAGAAAAAATTAGTATCGAGACGTCTCCTTGTACCTTGTTTAACTTTAATTTAACTTGCACAAAGGTTATAGACGTCTTGAAAACAAAACAAAATAAGCTAGTGAAGTTTTCTTTGCGAATGCAATAATATTAAAATGTATCTAAATAAAAGACAACATAAATAAAAATATATAATAATAATTATGCTTAAACATATCTTTATATTATTAGTCCCGTTAATTAATTTATTCTATTTTTTTTTAAATGTAAGAGGTGTCTAAAATAGTCTCTCTCTCTATATATATATACATAGGAATTGGAACCCGCACCTCTGTATTACTAGTCCAGTGTTCTACCAATTAAACTACACCACTGGAGAATAATTTTCTCTGTTCGAAGCAATTGATTATATATATATATATATATATATATAAATATATATATATATATATATATATATATATATATATATATATATATATATATATATATATATAAATAAATTTACTCTATTAGCCATTAAACACTATACTAATTTATTTCATTTTCCATAAAGATATTCATAGTTTTTAATATTGTAAACTGGCCCAGTTTTAATCATAAGCCATAGATTGTGGTTGGCAGAGTAAACATTTAATTTAATTTTATCAACTGAAAGTCGATTAACAAACTAATAGAAAGATGCTGATATTATTGTTTGTAAAGGGTGAAGAATCAATGTTTTATGAATCATGTATTTAAAAAACGTATAGTTAAAAATTATCATATAGTTGTATACTTCGTATCAGTATTTTACTAAGAAGAGGTGAATGTCCCAACCAGGTTAAATGAATGACGTCATGGATAGTAAGCGTTCTATTTCTTGGAGGTACTTTACAAAACCTGATGGCTGTGTTTCGTAGAATGAGGTGCCCCAAAGAGGGTAAAGAAGCTTCCTGCAACTTACTCTTCCCCTTCAACTACTTCCTAATATCTCTGCTTGACTCAGATCTCAATCTCCTTACCCGACCAACAGTTCGACGAATAGTAGTATTGTGAGCCAAGCAAAAGTTGTAATATGACTCACTCCACATTCGAGGAGAATCTAACTGAGCGTGAACTTCTCGAAAAATTCTTTAGCTATTCCGGAAATTAACTGTCTCTATGCTTACTGAGTTTTAAATGGAAGTGATGCCAATGAGGAATAATCCAAAGAAAATAAAAATAAATATTCGCCAGATGGCTTATTAAGCCATATAATATTAAGTTTTATAATTAATATTATATTAATTGGTATAATTTTTTATTAATTATTTAAATTAGATTTAAACGAAAATAATTAATAAAATAATGAGACAAGCAAATGCGTCTTGGTTGAAGACATTTAATTCTAAAGGTTACACGTTATTTATATTTGGCATATCCTAAAAAAAATGAAATATCGTCCATTTAACAAAAGATCATTTAAGATTCGATTACGTTAATTTACTTTAAATAATTATTTTATCGCGTGACTTTTTGCTTTTAAAAATATCGTAAAAAAAATGTTTTGTTTTATTTTGTCAAACTGGTGTCTTATATTAAAAACGTTGAAACGCAAACTTATTTGACTGTAACATCTTTTTACTTGTTGATATTTTTTAAGCACGTCATTCACGTTCTACATTTTTTGCTTATTTGTTAATTGCCTTTTATATTATTAAACGACCTCAGAATGGACACGTTACATTCTTAAAACTGTCCATGGAATTACAAAGATTATTTGATCCTTCTAATATTCATGTCAGATGTCGAAATAAACTTTCCGAATGTTTTTTTTCCGGAGGTTTTTGTCAACCGGGAATATCTTTAATGGCACGTATAATGAAACTCGTCTTCTTTAAGATAAACATTGTGATCGATTTTTTACTAATGCCAGGACAACCTTGGAGAAAAATGGCCTTGAACTAGTATCACCTTTCTTTTTTAGTTAGCAAAACTCTGAAAAACACGGATGTGTGGGTGAAACGTACGAGAAATAAAAATAAAGATGTACAAATTGTTATACATTTTATTGTAATTATTTTAAAAAACAAACAACTTTCAATGCTTAATAATAGCTAATGAATAAAATAATTAAAATATGGGCACACAACTGTGAATAAAGATATGATACTCTATACAAGTTAATACTAAAGTTATGTTTTTAAAGAGACAAAGGGTTCACAAAACGTATATTACGATTAATTTTGCGGTCATGTCTGTATGTGTCATACACTTATTACATCGGTTCTGCTCCCCCCCCCCCCCCCCCCCCCCCTTCGCTAGCACTGTCAGTTACCTCGGTCAAGGAAGTACAAATATCTGCGACGTTTCTCCCATTTGAAAGGCGTGACGAATTTTTTTTAACAAGAGATGTCTTTAGAAAGGTCTTAAGTTGACAAATGGAGGGTGGCCTATCATTCAGGCGTTGACCTCTTATTCCTTTACGGGTTCGTTTTGAAATCATTTCTTCTTTTTGGCAACCCTTCCTTCCACCCTTTTGCCAAGTGTCAAACATTGCTTATTTATGATTTCTGACCTCAATGACTGAGAATTTCATTTTGTATAATTTTCATTGGTAAACAGTCTTTTTGCCAATTTTTTCTTTCTTGTTCAAGTAAACAAGGTGTAAGACTCAAACAATGGTTTTTTTTTATCATCTTACTCATGAAAGGTCGAACTTAAAAGAGTTTTACTCCGTATTTTTATGCCACTGTAAAGAATTACTGTTAAAAAAAGTTGTTATTTACTGTTAAGGAAATAACATGTGTGCTTACATTCAAAGGAGAAGCCACTGAACCCATTACTCCGTCCAAATGCAAAGCCTTTTCCACACTTCTCTTACCCTTTTTCGGAAGGGCCTATTATTATAGTACTTATACAAGAAAGTAAAACTTGGTTTGACTATAGTCACCTCCAATATACATCTCTTTTACCAAAACTATTGTTACGTTTGTAAAAGGATATAATATATTATAACTTTACTTTTATTTTCTATTTGCTCCCAAATGTCATAAAAAAGGGTTGCGTTTGAAATGCACGTAAAACTTGTCAAAACCATTATAAATTTGTAAACTTTAAGTGTTTGGGGAAAAAAAATGTTTTTAGAACTGTAAAGGTTTTAAAACGACCCAATTGTTCGACTTATAACCCGTAACCCTTTAGTATTAATGCTACTAGGTTTCTAGAGTTATGTTACATATTATTCCCGTCAAAAAATAGCGTTACCCAACCTTAATTCCCTTAAAATGTATTCTACAAGACGTTAAAAGGTATTGCTAAAACACTATAGAGTGATAAGTTTTCTAAAAACATGACTAGTAAGTCATATTTTATGTCTTCAATACTTTAAAACCTTAGTGATTTTAACCTAAAACACATTACATACTTACAACCCTAAAATTTAACAGTACAAAATAGATAAGTAAGCAGATAAGTAAGTTCTAATTTATTGTTAAAAAAAGCGCTCGCGATAAAAAGCTGACAGCGGAAAAAATTCGAGACTAATTTTTTTAGCGTGGATCGCTTGGGACACATGAGAAAAGCTTATCTCCAACTTTGCGGGAACGCCCGAAAGGCGGAAGTACGGGGTTCAAAAGTCAAAATAGTATATACCCTTCATGATGCATGTCGTTGGAAAGCTCTTTAAGAGGACAGTTATTACTGTTATGAACACTTGTGTCATATTTTCATTTAAGAGGGGGGTAAAATGGAAAAAAGTAAAACAATGCTTTGAAATTAAAAATAATACTATCAGTAGAACCAATCTGCCGTGATAAAAGGCTATATCTGCAACAAAATTCGAGGAACCTTTTTTTACATGAATCACTTGGGGCACATGAGATCTGAAAGGCGGAGGGAAATCCATCTTCTTTTTTTGCTTCCGAGTTTTTCGTTTACCTCAAGTTCAATTTTTTATAATTTTTCTGACTCTCTTTTTTGCCGGTTGTGCCATGAAGTCTTGAGTTTTTCCGGTACCCCGGTACCATTTGTACTCAAAGTACTAAATATTCACAAATGATTTTATAATCGTGTTTCTGACATCAAATACACGTATACCAATTTTCATTCATATCGGATTAAAAATAGTAATACGTATATTTCATTTTTAACTAAAACCATTTCTTCCTGTTTTTCCATTTTATCCCCTTCATAAATGAAAATATGGCAAAAGTGCATACAACAACAATTACTGTACTCTTGAAGAGCTTTTCAACGACATGCACTGTGCATCATAAACGGTATATACTATTTTGACATTTGTGCTCCGTACCCAGTACTTCCTCCTTCAGGACGTTCCCGCAAAGATGGAGTAAAGCTTTTCTCATGTGCCCGATTCACGAAAAAAAAAATAGTCTCAATTTTTTTCCGCAAATTTACAGATTTACTGTACATTAGCATTAGGTATTCTTTATTTCTCTCATTATATACAATTGAATGGTTGTTTGTTTCCGAAGTTAACGGACGCATTGTGATCACTCTGTTTTATGTCTTTGATTTCAAATACACCTGCACAGAAACCCGTTTCAGAGATTCAGGAAAATGTTTTGTCTTGTGACTGTCAATCGGTCTGTCGTCGGTCTGTCCGTTGAGATTTTTGCGAACACCCATATTTTAAAAATTACTCGACTTAAATTTAATTTGGATGGTAGATCATAATTATCCCATTATGAGTGTCCCATATTAATTTCGACCTTCTGCGCCCATTCCTTCCTTCTGCTCGTACACACATTTTTATTTTTATTTTATTTTTTATTTTTTATTAATCTCTATTTATTTAAAAGTACTGATACTATTTTGGAGAAATTTGGTTGGTTGATCGGAAGTAGCCCACAGATGGACTTATATAAATTTCAACTGTCTGCGCAAATTTAAGATTGTTTAAAAATGAATGTGACTTCACTGAGAATCGAAACAGATTTAGATCTATTTTAACCATACGTCAAATAAAAGAACACATGGAATCTATGTGCAATACTGATTGGCAGATTATTGTTTAAATATTTTATATTTTTCAGAATAAAATAATAGTTTAATTTAGTAACACCATAATTAATGAAATAACAACATGTTCTCTTTACCTATCACCATTTAATAGTGATTTTCTCATATAGAAACAAATTTAATTTTAATTTTCCTTTAAATAAAAAGTAATATAGGATCTCTATTCGATACGGAACTCTAAGCAATAAATACTTAATACAACAGAAATGTATCTATAACTAAAGATCAATATATAATAGTGTGCGAACATATAATAGACAGAAGTATGTATACATATACAGTATTTGGATATTATATTAGATGGACATATAAAATGCAATAAAATTGGAAGTAGGTATCTTTTAAGAAAAGTGTTTTAAGAAGTCGGTAATGGATGTTGGACACTTCTACAAGGTTTATTTACTAAATTCCTGTTTATATTTGAATTGTTTATCAGTTTTCTCTGGCTTTTGTTTTAATCTTGACCCACATACTATTTGTAAACTACTATAGTTTCCTTGAGCATCTTCTATTATTAGGTCACGTAAAATTCGAAGCTACACTTTCAATTAAAACTTATCCCGTCAATATAGTTCGATATTAATATTGTTACACGAAGCCTTGGAAGTAATTTAACGTGATATTAGATGTAAACATATCTACGTTTTATTGTAAAAAAAAAGAATATTCATGTTCTATTCTACTCATGATTTTGTTAAAACATTTTAAATACCCATTAAAATGTAAATACCACTTTTTTAGGGTCCGTAGGCAAAACCAAGGACCCTTATATTTTCCTGCGTGTGTCTGTCTGTCCGTCTGTCCGTCGCCTGCTCTCACGGCTACACCTTTCGTCCGATGGCTTTGAAATTTGGCATGTATATGTCTTGTACCTACCCACACATGTTAAAAATATAGCGACTTAAAAAAAATATTTTTCAAACAAATTAGGGTAAAAAAACTTAATTGTTAAAATGTTTTTATTTTTTTCGACACCGTGAGGGGTATCATATAAAAGGGTACGTCGAGCTGATTACAAAAATATAAATTTCTTTGGTTATAACTTTGATAGGGCGAGCGTAGGCTAGTTTGAAGTGTATCTCGCTTATGTGAAGTGCAAAAAATCTGAACATTTTTCGACCAAAAGTAAAGATACCACTTTTTGGAAATTTCGAAAAAAAAAAAAAAAATTTATTGACAAAATACGTTTTTTTTTTAAATAATTATGGTCTTTTCGATGTAATTATATGGTTGGAGTCCGGTTCAGTGGCAAAAAAAAATACTTTATCAGAAGTTTGTTAATGTCTTTTGAGAATATAAGAACCATAGGATAGTTCAAAGTAAGCTTTTTAGCATTTTAAAAAACACCATCAATAGGGTACTACTTATACTATACAATGTGGCCTACGGACCCTCGCTCTGTGCTGACTAGCACACACTTGACCTGATTAATAAGAGAAAAAACCCTCACGGAAAATGTATAATAAATTGACATGTTTGTTCTCAAATTCATTAAATCTAGATCCTTGTTAAATTTTTTCTTGGATAATCTTAATATTTAGGTTTTATATTTGAATTCATAAAGTCAAATTTCCGGTTTATGTAACTCAAAACACAGATATTTAGGAAGAGGAAAATTTACATTTAAAAAATCATTGAGATTGAGAATCATATGCGCAGATTCTTCAGTCTAATTCCTCAGGTGTCAAAGAACTATAAATTAGATTGATCTAATTTCAAACCTTTATTTTAACGCGTTTTGTTTTTAAATTTTCTTTTTACTCTATCATAAATTATATCAAAATGGTTGAGAGGACTGATATAAAATACAGCAATGATGGAACTGAGGGGGATTTATGATAAGACCATAAATTAAAGACAGTTGATTGTGTTTATATACCTATTGATTATTTTGTAAATACGGTTTTGATAAGAATGACGTTATCTTGTTTATTGCAAACGAGGTAACCGACCTTTATTTAGGTTCTTCCACTTTTATATTTGATAGAGGAAGGTTCTCAAGTATTTTATTTATTTCTGCTTATTTAGTTTTTTAAGATTAATATTTATAAAAATAAATAATTGTCCTGGCAAATACATTTCAATAAAACACTTAAATTTGTCATCATTATTAATGATTGAAACCAGTCTGCATTTAACAGCTACAATTATCTTTTGCGTTTTATTGACAGTAATGTCCAGACTTTAAAAGACCATCCTTTCAATTTTAAGCGTATGAAAAATCTAGGGCCGCAGCACCGTGAGGGCGCCAAATAGACTTCGGCGATTTTTTTTTCTTGTTTGTCGGAATTGTGTCGATTTGAGTTGGTTCGGTTCACAACATCGGAAGGGGGCGCAAAAAACCGACTTCGTCCCTGGGCGCTACAAACGCCTCTAATAGGATATTGCTCTGAAAAGGGAAAAGGCGCATAAACATATTATACATTCTATGATTTCATCTTTAGAATAAGTATGCGTTTAGTCGTTGGAAAGATCAAAATGCAGTCTGACACAAATGCACAAATTAAGACACTCAAATGCTTATTATAGCACACAGATCGTACATCGGCATACTTCGACAATACTTATTATAATTATCTTTAAATCGAAAATTTGCAATAGTGTCAGCACAATTTATTTCTGAACATTATACTCAAAAGATAAGTGTTAATGTTATCTCATCCTTATTGATTGTCTGGTACCTGAAGTTTGTTTCCAAATCAATATGGTCTGTTTTCCTTTTTTTTAGACGACCTAGTTTCAGATCATTGACTCGAATTTAAAAAAAAAATCTTCGGACAGAGAACTAATAATAAGACTGGCTACACTATAGATAGGCAACTCCTCTTATCTCATTCATTGCTCATTTTTATTTCTTTTCCCAAAGGGGCTCCCCTTGTTATCAGTTAATGCGGTAACATATCTTTCCACCTCTCGGTGGAATTGATAAGCTTGGTATAAAAGAATCTTCTGTAGCAGTATATTTAGACGATGATTACCCTAATCGGATAAAAAATGCAGAATTTATCACATTTTTTTTTTATCTAAAACTCTGAACTAGAGTTAATATTAAATATTATCTATTAAGAGGTATCTTTTATCTCTAAATATTACCTCTCTTTCACAAAACGAATTTCACCTGAATTTACATGCCTAGAGCTTTATTTACCAGTCGTAATAATATGTTTGAATACCATTATGCAATAGGGATAAATTTCCTGAATCAAACATTTTAAAATAAATAATTTATCTTAATTACCACAACCATTTATTTTAAAAATTGCATGACATAATTGGTTACCATAGTAAAATAATTAGTTTGTTGGTGACAATGTCAGATTATGATTAAGTTTACTTTGCATATTACTATTATCTTAGCCTGTCTTGGATAGAACTATTTGCCTGTTATACAATATTAGCCTTCAGGGTTATCCAATATCTTCTTTTAATACTGTGTCTGTTCCTTTACCAAAGAGCTTAGAAGACAACAAGTATAATAGAGACGATTTGGATCGTCGGTAGAGGCAACATTAAAGAAGACCCTATAAGAATAGAGTGCGGAAATTTTACATTCAACCAATCGAGAGACTGTACGCTGTATAGTAATGTGGGCGTAGCCAGGACGACAATAATGACGGTCCCGTGTATTCGTGGAAGTCAGTTAATTATCTTGGGCTAGTGGAATCTATGTGAGCGAGGTGTTTTGTGCGTGGACGCGTTGGGTTACCTAGTCATATAGACGCACACACTATGCCCAGAATCTCCAGTCCGAGGATCTTCTGTGTGTGTCCGTACCTGGAACTCTGGGAACTCCTTGTAGTATTATTAGAATCCCTTATCCCTAGCGTTATTCTCAGGACCTGTCTAGTTCATTCACCTTCTTGTGTTCAAGTCTGCACCACAAAAACATAGCCTTCTTCCTTCCCTACACTCGTGTTTATATTTCACACAAAACCCGATTTTAAGCATGGATAATAACAAAGTCTTTCTCCACATGGCACACGAAATTAATGTATTATTATGTGGTATTATTGGATATTAAGATCAAATTTATTTATTTTATTAAAATATAAAAATATACACAATGTTAAAAAAATCCAATTCAGGCTTATATAAACTACAGAATTATGTAGAATCATAAACAACAACGTATAAAAAACAAACACTAATGTCGCAAATAGACTAAAAATCGAATGTACAAAAATAATTAATTGCCTTCCTTTTAAAAATGTATAGTATAACGAATTTCTTGGAATGAAAATAAGTATAACTACAATTTTTTTCAATTGAAAAGTGTTTTTCAAATTCAATCTGATAATATCAGTATACTTCAATAATCCATTTGTTGTTTGTTCGATGTAATCACGAAAAAGTCTGAGTCATGAAAAGTCTGACGAAAAATTTGTGTATACATTTTTAAAGATATATATATCAACTTTAAAAGATTTATTTTTTAAATGGGCTATGTTTTGTTGTAGAGTACAAAAATAATATTATTCCAAGAATCGTAGAACGTAGGAAGGAAACGAAAATGCCACAGGGGGGTATTCCCGAGATGGGAGGAGGTAACAGGGTTTATAGGTAGGTTAGTGAATTCCTAGTAAGAAAAAGAAAGAAGGAAAGGAATCAAGTGAAAGAGAGCGAGAGAGAGACAATGGAAAGGAAGTTGATGGTGGCGCTGCTCTGCTAGCCTGGTGGTGAAGATCTTAACTACGGAGGTGAACGACTTAAGGTTCCTTTACCTTTATATTCCCACTCCCCCACTAAATAATCTCCTCCGAAGAACTTTCTGGAAAAAACTAACACTAATACAGAAACTACTGACACCTTCACACACATACTATTCTAGGCAGACTTAGCTCCATCTCTGGGGCTTTGCACTCTTCTTTAAGTGTATAATACCTGTCCTTGAACTAAAGCAATCTAAAGTACTACAAAATAATGAAACCTCTATTATTAAACTAAGAGAAGCAAAGAATTGTATCCTTATACTTCTTTCTTACTTGATAAACTACAACTCTAAAGATAAATAACAAAACTATAACATATCAATTAACTACACACCCCTTTACCCCCCAAAAACTCTTTTAGAACCATATATTTTTTAAATAGTAACCTTTATTTTATTATATTATTAAAACTTTTAAAATAAGAGAATCTCATCTTTCTCATATGGTGTTAAAATAAATGGAAACAAACCAAGCTTCATTTATTAAATATTTGTTGTTCGACAAAAAAAAATCACAATGTAGTGAATTATTTAATTATTAAAATTATGGTCAAAATAGTACCTAATAATAGTTTTATTATTAATTTTTCTCCCAAATATTATTCTCCAGAAAAAAAAAAATCTAGAATACACATACTTTCCTTTAATATAAACAATAAACATCAGAAGTGTATTTTTATTATCCTTTTTTTAGTTTAAAAATAATCGTGGCAAGCGTTTGTTGAATGGACTACATTATAATATAAATAAAAGGTTATGGAAGATTAAAATTTAATAGGATAGTTAACTTTTGCAACGAGCTGAAACCAGGCTCAACATCTTTACTATGCATCCTTACCTCTTGGGTTTCCATTCTGTTTTTATTTTGTACCTCGTGGTTCGGCTCTAGCGGTTCACTTACTGCGCAGTACCATCGGCTCTTAGCTTAAAGGTGTTTGCCCTCAGACTTTTTATTTAAGACCTATCATAACATTTCAGATCTACTTGATTTAATAATACTCAATTAGTTTTTTTAAAAGTATGTAATTACAATACTATTATATCTTAAACAAATTAAATAATTGTGCAATAACTCACTATCAACAAATACTTAAATAATACACTTACAGTATGTGTTACATATGAAAACAACCTAATTATTTCAACGAAGTTTCTTTAAGAGACGTATGGTAATGTTAAGTTATATTTTCTACTCATACTTAAAAAAAATATTTCTGCTTACTTTGCAAAAATAATTTAGCTGCTATTTTCTTTATAAATATTGTGCCCAACAAATATTATTAAGACGAAGAATAACGAATGATTAATCTATATTGCTTGCCAAGTGACCTAGTCAATTATTTACTTTCACTAATTTGTTTTAAACTGTAAATATTTCACATATAATTGCATTAGCATGCAATTAATGTCAATGTGTACTTAGGTGAAAGGTTGATTCTTTCGTTTAATTTATTTAAAAATTATCTCACAAAAAAGACTGCATGTATAAGTAGGCTGGTTCCAAAATGACTTAGTATAATAATCCAGGAAGGCTCAAGTTTCTTTGGTCTCCAGGGAAAGCTGTTCTATGTCTGATGTAACACTTCATCATCTCCAATCCTTGCATAATCAATTCTCCAGATTTAAGTTTAAGATTTCTTTTATGATTTGCAACTCAAGCGAACATTTTCTCCTCGAAGTTTCTAAAGTGGCTGGAGCTCACACTTTTATTCTTTTTTAATATAATTATTTTAAAATACCTATAAATCATACATTTGTTTCATGCGTTTGACATGCTTTATTGTTTTGTTTGCAACAAAACTATAAAACTAATGTGCAATTGTCAACGACTTGCCGTTTTGAGTAAATTATAATTATTAGTACATATTATTACTTATAACATTTTTAATGTTCATAGAGATATAGACTATAAAATTATAAAATAATAACCTTATAGGAAGCAAATGAAGTTTGTTTTGTATAATACTCATTTTAGAATAGCAGCAGCATTTTGTGTTGAGAACATTGCAGCCAAACAAATAAAGGTCCGGGAAAGCATGAAAATAAACTTAAAACTATTCTCAATCAAGAAAATAAACATTCTTTTATATCGCGGGACGATTAGAAGTGGTATTTCTTCTAAGGAATTCAACTAGTTTACCAGGGTAGGCGGGCGCTGCGCAGTTTTAGGTGACTTGGCGAGGATGGTTCCGCTTGTACAGTTTAAAGATTCGGTCTTTAGAAAAGGATGGGGGAAGAGCTGTCGTTTTTCTTGACCGTCAATGCTGACGGTCCAGCGGGAGTTAACTTCGCCATCGCGGATTCCTGAGGGAGATTCAGTCATTTTTTTTCTCTCTCTTTTTGGTTATTTGTGGTATAAGAGAGTCTCAGAGAAAGGCTTCCTTCTTTACCCCGGTTCCGCCCTGTTAGTTCTCCGAGTCTTTTTGCCCGGGCTGAAAGTGAATTGGTGTCTCGGTCGAGGCAGCCCCTTCCAGCCGTTCCGCCACTTTTGCCATTACACGAGTTCTTTGTTGGGAAAAAGCTTCTTCCTCGGCGTTATTATAGCTTATCCACCTCGCGAGTTTACTGCGCAGATTCACCTTCCTTATACGTTCTTCTTGAAACGTTACAAAACACTGTAACATAACAAAACGCTTCACCGTCTCTCCTACACCGAGATATAATTAAGTTTCTTGTCTCAAACACCTTGATCTGGAAACAGTTTCCGCTTCAATACTCCTCTCATCGAAATATGTTTTAGAATGAAATGTATAACAACAAAAACTGGCTTGGAGGCAAAGTTATTCCTTTATCAATCAATAATAAAATGATCTTGTGATTTACTATTATATTATTCTGCTAAGTTAATACACTCAATTACTGCAAGTGATTATCATAATTATTACTTTTGAAAATTAATTAAAATTTGAAGTCCTTAAAAATAAAAATAAATCTTCACGGAATAAATTTGATTAAAATCCAAATTATCAATTTATTTTTTTTTTTGCGTCCTATGAATAAGTTCACAGTAACTCTTTTCCTTCCTGTAGATAAAAAAGTATTTGAAAGGGCGATGACTGATTACATTAATCATTCAAATTATTCCATGCGGTGGTAAAGGAAGGTGGCGTGCATTGTGATCGTGGCCTGTAAACTTGGCGGCGGCGGTGCAGTTGGCGAAGTGTCATTGCCCAGTAAGTACGGAGCTAGTGCACACACGGTCATAATGTCATTGACCCCGGGGAGTCCACCCCGTAGACACCTTGAAAAATGAAACTATCTCCAAGTAAACCCCCACCTGCAAGTCTTTTTTAAAACATAGTCCAGGCCTTAGCGATAACCCAATTACACAATACATACTGTAATTCATCGTACAGGTCAACGTACCGAGATTCGATGAACTCGCTTTTTAAAGTATTTCGGCCTCGTAACACTTAAAACAACTTGTTCTAGATAATAAACGTTTTATTTATCTTTTATCTCATACCTTTTTCAATTATTTATTTAAAACGAATCGATACATTCTTCTTTGACGACATGAGTTCTTAAACACCTGCCCATTTCTTATCTATTAAAATAACTAAATAATACATATATTTTACCCCAACTAATGTTAAAAAAAAGATAATGTTAATCAATAAATACGACACTGCATTAAATTTCTTCACTTTACCCAGTCCTTTTTTTCCTAAATAGACAGAGTCATTTCGTTTAACCAAACTATTATTTCCTTAACTTAATTATTATCACGCACGAATATTATAAAACTACAGTAATTTCCTCATATTTCTTGCTCTAATATAAATTTTTAAAATAAGTTGATTATATAAAAATATTTTTAAAAACAAGCTTTTATTCGTATTCTTCCCAGCAAACCCTTTCAATTGATACCCATATCATGGGCGTGCTTAAAAAATAACTAGTCCACCATCTTCGGCTGCCCACCATATCGGATTTAGAATGACGTCACTTAGCTGCATTGTCATCCAAACTAAACTTGTATACAAAATTTCAATTCAATCGGTTGAGAATAACTGCTTTAAAATTCAGTTGCAAGATTTGGCCCGAACATACATAAATTGCAAGTTAAATAAAAGCTTGTAAAATAAAATAAACTTTTTCGAAGAAAGTATAGAATAGAAAATGCTGATAATTCAAAATATAACAAATTTGTTATTATCAATTAATTAATTACTTGAAGAATCATGTATTAATAATTATTATTACTAACTAAATTTAGGAATTTCTAGATAGTAAACGGAAAATCTTAAATCAATTGGAGAATATAAAAAAATTGAAACTATAACTCATAAATTATATTATATTAACTGTTTTCTTATTACTACTAAATTTAAAGTGTAAACGAATATTTAAAACATTAAAATAATGTATGTTATCAAACGTAACTTTATATGTTTGTATTTACTTATTTATTGTTTGTATAAAGTGGGAAAATATTTTTTAAATAAAGAAGTACTTAAAAGATATTAAAAATGACCACCTCCAGACAAGAGGTAGATACTGCTTCATACAAGTTTTTTTAAAGTAATCTAGGAAATAATAGCTATGCCTAAAGCAGCGGGGTAGTTGACCTAGGCAACACTTATCCATCATCCAACTTTTAGAGTGTTCTTTAATAAAAGCTTCCTCTACTCGACTTTTAAAAAACCTTCCTCAATAAAAATCTTTATCAACAATTCATGTGTTTTGAAGATATAATAAAAGAAACTAAGAGCATTGATTATGAAGAATCTTCAACATATGAAATTTATAATTTCATAAATCCAATCATACATCAATACATGAACAATTTACAGGTAAACTTAGATATTGGTTGTATATTTTTCAGTTCTCGATTTTTTTTTTAATTATGCTTGTTTGATTGCCGTTGTTAAAAAACAAGGGAAAGACAATGCCAACAGTAAATTAGTGTTATTGAGACTCCTCTACGCAATACAATAGTACAATAGCCTTGCCTAACATCAGTAATGTATTATACAATTCCTGGTGATTAAACTGAACAACAGCCAGAAGCTTCTAGCTTGATTATTTCTCTTCTTCAGTGAATATATCATTCATAAAAAAACTCCGTTCACCAAAAAAAAAAGAGTTCATAAATTAAACTCTCTCCTCGTATTTTTGTGAAGTACACTTATTTCTTCGTTCGCCTATTATTTTAACTGTATATTCAATATTTAAAGGCTTCAATATAGGCTAAACTCAATATCTTATAATATAATATTTAAAATTCTTTGGGTTAAAGTAATGTTAAATATTAATTGAAGAAAAGTTTACCAATACCGTCTAACATGTTAATCTTAAAAAATAAATCTCTGATCCAAGTAACAATTAAAATAATATAAAAAAGGCTAGGTAAGCTTTTAATTATTATCAATGATACTTGTCTTAAATTTGAATGCTTGCATATAAAAAAAAAAATACCTAGTTACAAATTAATATTTTTTAATGAATTATTACGAACAAACCTTCAATTTCATATGTTATTGATCATTATATGTAATTTAATTTAACTGGAGCAGTTATTCGATTAATGTCCTAATCTACGTTTCAAACATAAGCATTATAATAACCTACATTTAATAACTTAATATATTATATATAATTCTTTAGAGTGAACAATTATATAGGATTGGAAGAAAGTATTTTTGTCCTAAGCACGATTTGAACTCAAGTAGGAACAAGAATAATCACGTTCATTAAACTCTAACTGTTCTCTTATCATGAAATCTAGGACAATGGCATTTAATCTAAATATTATCGTTAAGTCGGCATTCATGATAAATCCAGTATTACCTTTCAAATCACATAGCTCTGCGTTTCTATAAACAATCCTAGAGTTATTGAATAAACTAAAAATTGTTTACATTAAATTCAATCCAATACCACCAAAAATTACCAATACCAATACCATTAAATTGAATTATCTTCTTTATTTTAAATTCTCATTATATTAATGTATATGAGTCGATCCTTGATCCTTGTGCTGGTGCATAATATTTAGTCACATTTAGAATATATTCTGCAGGTGAAAATGTAGTAGGTATTGTTATTTAAAAAAAAATTATTATAGTTGGTAGTTTTTATTTTGTAGGATGTAATATACATATACATAAATGGTGTTTCTTTTTAGAAGAATTAAATATTTCTTTAAAAAAATTAGGTAATGTAAGTATAGAGTTTAGAAAACAAATTTCAGTTATATTTAAATATGTGTGTTAACAGTTGTTATTTATTGCTATGCAATAAAGTTTGCCGGTTACTTACGGTGTAACATAGACTTTTACTTTTAAAATGTGTTCTAATATTATTGAGGACAGTTTGTCAGGTAGTAAAGTCCAGGTTTTCCCTTTTCATATGATATCGGCTATGTTTTATTGGACCTAGGTCCTTCTAGTCAGGTCAAAACGTCTGTATAAAAATAGGTTCTGTTGAATCAAGTCAAAGGGCCCGCTCGTAATACCTACTCTACACTACATGTTTTCTTAGAGCAGTCCGTGTGTGTGTGTATGTATTTTTTAGGATGATGGAAGGGACCTTATAGAGTAATAAAACTTTCACTCCAACTTTTAAGAGAAGGCTACCGAAAGTAGTTTTTATTATTGGACATATTACTTTTGAACTGTAAATACAGGGGTATCCGTACCACGGGGCGAGAGGGGATACTGTTAAAAATATGTGTTTTTCGGCCCTGTCGCTTTAGAAGCCGTGTGTCATATAACGTGAAGAGTGTGGAAAGAATAAAAATAAGGATAGACCGAGTGAGAAATAGTGGCCTTGGCCCTCGAGCTAGCAGTCTGGGTAATTCAGTCAAGGTTGTTGACCGGGCGCGAGGTCGGGGGCCCGAAGAACCCGGTGGTGGGGCGGGCCCGTACCTCGGTTCTACCAATAAGAGAGGCGGAAAGAACTCCCCCACTCCGCTCATTTCCAAGCTTCTGTCAGTGACCTTCCCCGGGTCCAAAGCCCCCACAGTCCATCAGCTATTCCCTCCGTGAGGTACGCCCAGTCCGCGTCGCACAACAAACCTTAACCATTCCTCAACAAGTTCACCCGCGATCTACATGCTCTACTTGACATCTCTCAGATACCTACTGTGAAGTGTAGTGAACGTTCAATTTCGGTTGTTATTAAAAAACAATTTTAATTTATTAAGTTTTTCGTTTTAAATCTAATGATGGTGTGTGAATCGGGGCCGCTGTACGCGGCACCACCGGCTTTTCATTTTGCGGCTTGTACGCCCCCGCGAGTACGAGAACCTCAACCCCAGCAAACTTCAGTCGAACCGGAGCGACGTCAAATATTGGGTCCGTTTCCTTTTTAATACATATTTACATCTTTCATTATTTTGTCATAAAATTTCTTAAAAATGTGATAAAAACACCTGCATCTAAATTGAAATATTATTAGTTAAATAAAAACTGTAATAACCAGTTTGTTTATTTCAGTTAGTCATAAGTTAGGTAAAAGTGGACAAGCATTTACAGACTAACATATTGGGAATTTATTTAATTTAAAGAACGTGCTTAAAACAACTAAAGTACTATTCATACACCGTTATCATCTAAAATTTTGATTTTAGTTCAAATAAAGCAATTAATAAATCACAAATACAAATTTGAACAAACGCTTTTGATTTTTAATTATATATGTTGAAGATCTCTAGTTCTCCAATCTCCATAAATTATAATTATTGATTCAATATTCTCAACTATAGCTCGAGTGATATGTTTATACAAATTAATGGGTATTTGGAAGTAAATGTATAAAAAATGCAATCGTTTTCTAATTCCACATCATTAATATATTCTAATCGAGCTTTGATATTGGTTGAAGCGGAAACTGTGGGAGTGAAATCATTGCTGGTTTAGAAAAATTTCACTTTTGCTTTCACTAGAAAGTGACGTATAGTCAGAGGTACTGTCAGCCTCTGGTTCCCTCCCCCTCCCACTCACTTTAACCAGGCCTTTCACCCGAAATAGTAAACACTTTATCACTCTATCACCATTGTCTTTAAACATGAAACTCTTAAAAGGTACTTAAAAATGTAAATGTGTCGTATAAGCCATCCAAATAAACAAATTTATTGTAATCAAACTTAGTTTATATACTTATTATAATCATATTTGATAAAGCCAAAGTCTTAATATATATGGGACTTAAAAGTTCTTTTGGTAATACCACAATTAGCAAATTGCACAATTTACAATAGCTATCAGATGGATAATATTGTAGCTACAATAATAATAATTGATTGTCGACGTATAGCTTTATCATAATAATCCTTTTAGATAAGAACTTAATAAGGAAACTTTCTAGAACGTACATTTTACGTTTTTATATTGCTTCTTTTTGTTATGACCGAACGTTATTGATTAGTATCATCTTTAAGTTATTAATTAGTTTAAAATAGCCTTTTCCTTTTACGTTATTATTTTACAAATAACT
The DNA here is from genome assembly GCA_951217055.1 of Gerris lacustris. NCBI lineage: Eukaryota > Metazoa > Arthropoda > Insecta > Hemiptera > Gerridae > Gerris > Gerris lacustris. The sequence goes on along the minus strand of OX578277.1, from coordinate 58,250,591 downwards.
AAAAATATATAAAATTTAATGTTTAACTAACATTAAAGTAATGTATAGAATCTTTAATTAGATTAAATTATTTTGTAATATTGTAGCCGGCACTACTTGATGTTAACTTTACCTATATTTACTGTGTTGTATTTACAATATGTTTAGCCTAATTTGTTTATATTATTGGAAATGGTTGACTGTAACTAAGATCTATTTAAATATGCCACCTGTGGGATTTTTATCAACAAGTGTCTAAGAGTTCGTCTTCTACTTGTATACACGCAATGATAATTTGATTCTCTAAATATAAACTTCAATAATATTACTCTAGGTATTTTTTTAAATGAAGGGTTTAACTCCTTTATACGATTTACTGTAATATGGTAATGAATAGAAATACATTATCAAATGAATAGAGTCATTAACGAAAAATGTCTATTCAAAACAATTGAAATAGAAATATCAACTAATATCCTGAACTGTGAGCTCATCATCACAAGATCAAATTTAAATTAAATATTTTAAAAAACGGCTTTCCTTAATTTCCTGTTCATTTTAAAATAATAGTTTTGTTAAATCTTTATATTTTTTATTTATTTATTTATTTTTTGTTTTTACAGAATTTGACGGCACGACGGTTCTTTGCCGGGTATGCGGAGATAAAGCTTCTGGCTTTCATTATGGTGTACATTCCTGTGAAGGGTGCAAGGTATATTTTTGTTTTATTTATTTCAATGTTTTATTATATTATTTGACGTATCAATTACTTAATAACTTAAATGGCGGTACTTAGTAGCAATGATAAAAAATGACAAAACTATAATAAGGATGATACAGTACATGATACAAAATTATTGAAAAAAGTAGTGTCATTCAAAATTTTATGCATAAATCACATTTTATCAAGATTACAAGTAACACCATGTAAGTTATTTTAAATACTTGGGAAATAAAAAAAAATAAACAATATCAACGCGAGATCTCACAATAGTAAATTGGAAGTAGTAAAATTCCTGCTATCACATTTATTAAGTATTAAATGCTTTTTTTTAATCAGCAATACATATTTTTATACCTAATACATATATATATATATATATATATATATATATATATATATATATATATATATATATATATATATATATATATATTTTACGCCTGTAAAATTGCTTACATATAGGCATAATAATAAGATGAACATGGAAGTAGTAAATTTAGTAAAATTAGTAAGCAAAGCTTTATTATTATTATAGGTCTTTATTATAGTAAAGAAGTAAGGAAAAGGTTGTTGCAGTGTAACGTGATTATTAGTTGTGATAGTTTAACCAGTATAGAAGGAAGAAGTTGTACGGTCTGTGTTCTAGTGAAAGTTATTTTTTTTCTCCGGGTCCTAAGGCCCCTTTCTCTCTGGTGCAGGCAGCATGTTACCCATTCAACGATACCTTTCACTTTCAACTCGTACTTTCTTCCTCACCCCTTACTATCTTATTAATCAAACACAAGAAAATACCTTAATCTTTTATTAACAAATAAAACAAGTTCAATGATCAATTATTTATTTTAAATTAAATCATCAATTGATATTAATGCATTATTCATTAAGTGTTATGTATAATTCTCAGATAACTTTCCAAATATACAGTTAATATATTTATATAAAATGACTTTCACTTGTATGAAACATCTAAAAAATTTGAATCGAAAGTATGTTTTTAAAAATAATCGTTTACCTGTATAATTAACATTTCGAAGCATTAAAAAGCTTTGTAATTACTTAATAAAATATCCCCTGAGCATTTTAATTTGATGGTTAATTTTCTTATTGATTTTTAGTTTAAACTTAATTTCTAGACTATTACAAAATTAATTTTAAATAAAGTGAAAACAGTGTTCTATACTATACTATACTTATTGTATATTTATACCAACCAAATCAATCGTATTAATATATTATTCAAAAGAACAGAACCAATTCTATATATAAAATTGACACCTTTTGAAAGAAATAATAAACATAAACTCCTTTTTTACCCAAGTAGAAAAAAGTAAATGAGAAAAAGTGCTCATTTAACAATGTTGTTTATTGGTCGTTAATAAATATAGAATAATATTAACACATTATTTGATGATTATTAAAAAAAGATTAAAGCTAATAAATGAAGTGCAGAAAAGGAATTCAATAAAATTATCTAATTAACATTATATGTAGTTTCAATAGTAAAAATAAAATATAAATTTATATTATTATAATTTATTTTATTAAGCATGGTGTATTTGTTTATTAAAGAATTATTTAAGGCTTGAGTAAACTAGCATGCTTGGAATGACTAATAGAATGGAAATATCAAGTTGATTGATACGAAGTGCAGACTATAGGGAGATGTAGATGCAAGTCAAGTCAGTAAGGGGGGTTAGGTGCATAGCTGACTGGTTATTGACCTGGTGCAAACCTTGAAGGAACTAGAGGGGACAAGCTTTAGAGATGTAGTGGGGAGCCTTTGTGCAGTTGCACTCAGGTCTTTGCACTCACAAAACTAACTGCGCTTGCGCTCTGCACTTGACTTCCACCAGTACTTCAACCTTAAGTTACTATAAAGATTCAATAAATGTATCATACCTTTCAATAAATAATGTAAAATAATGAGCAGAAGATAAAACAAATAAATAAATTATTCATTTAGAATATGCTCATTCAGCCTATAGTGCTAAATTAATTTTAAATATTTATTTAAGTTACATTTTATTTTATATCAAGGAATAAAATAAATATAATTAAAAAACTCTGGCAATTTGTGTGTCACATAGCTTCCTCACGTCATATATCGTAAAATTTAATCATTTTATGCTTTTAAAACCTATTGTTATCCAATTTAATTCCGTTTTTTAAATCTATCAACATTGTTTTGTACATTACATGTATTAAAGTATCAAATTAGCAAAATTTAAAGAGCGCAGACGATTCAAATTAATCTGGGGCTATCTCCGGGCTACATTCGACAAATCATGAAAATTTAATAAAAATCAGATATGTTCTTTTGAAGATATAGGTGTAAATGAATGTATGTTTGTGCGCATGTGGCGGAGAAACAAATCTGTGCAGAAGGTTGAAACTAATAGAGTACCAACAATGGGCTAATTATGACCTACAATCCTAATTTCAATAAAATCGAACAGTAGTTTTTAAGATATATTGGTTCGCAAAAATTGAACGACAGACCGACAGGACAAAAATTTCCCCAGATATCTGAAACGGATTTCTGTCTTGGAAGTTTTAAAGTCGGAGACCAAAAAATGTTCGTTCTTCAAAACGATCACATAGCTTCCGTTACCTTTGGTAAGCTCGGAAGCAAAATAGACGGCCAATTGGTGTGACATATAGCTTCCTCGCATGCTATCATGTACTTTTTGATTTTATGCTTTTGCAAGCCATTATTGTCTAATTTATTTAATTGTTTCCCCTGTTTTTTTAATCTTCAAAAGTGATTTTTACTAGAATTAAAGTATCAATAAAGCAAAAGTTAAAGAGCGCAGATAGTTCACAGTAATCTGCGGGTTACTTTCGATAAACTATAAAAGTTTCATACAAATCAGATAAGTACTTTTGAAGCTATAGGTGTAAATTAAAGTATGTTTGTGCGCATGTGGAAGAAAAACAAATGAGCGTAGAAAGTTAAAACTTATATGGGACTAACAATGGGCTACTCATGACCTACCACCCAAATTTCATTATAATTGGACGGGCAGTTTTTGATACGTTGGTTCGCAAAAATTGAACGACAGACCGACCGACAGGCAGACACGCAACCAAAAATGATTTCTGATGTCTGAAACGGATTTCTGTCTTGGAATTTTCAAAATCAGAGACCTAAACATTTTTCGAACGATCACATAGCTTCCGTTACCTTCGGTAAGCTCGGAAGCAAATAATTCTATAGTGTAAGTTTATGCGTGAGTAATAAATATAGATCTTCCGGGGGAGACCGCAGAGCCGGTCTCCTCCGGAAAATCTACCTATATTTTAAATAAAAGAATATCTAATATGTATTAAATAGACCAACAAATACATCAGTAAAAAAAACTGAGCAAGATGAATATTATTGTTTTAAATAGTAAGAGCATACCAACCGGTAATAAGTACTAAGCTTACTATTAAGTTAAGACAAAAAATAATAATAGTTGTTATTATTGTTATTTTTGGTTTTCTTCCAAGCTTAACGAAGGTCACGGAAGCTATGTGATCGTTCTGGGGAACGAACATTTTTTTTATGTCCAAGACAGAAATCTGTTTGTCATCAAGACACACTTTTGGTCCCGTCTCTGTCATATCCGTCTGTCACTCAATATTTACGAATCAACAAATCTTAAAAACAACTCGTCCAATTTTAATGAAATTTTGATGGTAGATAATACATAGTTAGACTATTGCTGGTCACATATAAGTTTCAACCATCTGCACACTTCCACATGCGCACAAACATATGTTTATTTACACCTTTATCTTTAAATGGAACCATCTGATTTTTAAAATGTTCCACACTAATTGGAGGATTATTTTTTTAAAAAAATATCTCAAAGCCAAGTAATTAGAGTAAATTTTCTTAAAAGTAAAAATAAAAATATATATTCCCTTTCTATACATGAAATACCCTAAAAAAAATAATGTATCACAAAAATGGCTGTTTAAATTCAGCAAGGCTTTGAGCCTAGCAATAACTAGTTGCTTTTTTAACATTTTTTTATTTTATATTTTGAATTGATTCCTTAAACAGGTGTAAAAAATATGCATTATACTACTCGATTTACTATTAGATTAGATATTTTGTATAGTGTTAACCTACATTTTGAAGAAAAAAAAATACATACTTCCCGATATTGGTAATACATTGTTCCATTTTATTTATTCTATTTTTCTGTTACCTAAGGTCTATTTTTTCTATTGTTAGACGTCTATTTGTAAAGTGGAATTCTTCTTTTACGTAATACCGGAGGCCAGTATTGTAAAAGAGATCCGTGTTTTCTAAAATAGGCTATAAGAGTTACGCCTTACAAGGAACAGAGCAGGCTAAACCTTCAATGCAGCTGCGCCGTTTTTCTTCAACGATAGGCTAAACCATCACGATCTCTTTCAGTCATGAAAGCGAATCTATGACGTCACTTTAGAGTTCAAAGACCCCCTATCCTATAGTATCGTACTCTCTCTCTCTAGATAGCCTTATCTCACTTACTCTCTAATCTCTTCAATATAATATCTCACTCCTTCCTTTTGTTTACCTCACAGCAATTTTTATGCATTAATAAAGAGGAATGTCAATGTTTAAAGTATTATAAGCATAAAATACTTTTTATATAACCATAACAATGTAAAATTAAAGAATAATGCCTATTTACTACTCTTTTTTCTTTTTTATCACTAACAAAATATTATTTAATGTGCATAATAAATATACATACACACACACACACATATATATATATATATATATATATATATATATATATATATATATATATATATATATATATATATATATAAAAATTATTATTATTAAAAAGCTATCCTCAATAAAAATTAAAAATATATGAAATCGTTTTATAGACTAGTTCTAAATGATTCCTAAAAAAAAATAATATTGTTGTTTTTGCAGAAAAACAATAATAATGCAATTTTCATTTATTTTCTTTTCATTTATTTATGAATGAGAAATCCTTGCATTTTTTAACCTTTTATTTTTTAAATTAATGTTGTTGACAAATTAAAACAAAATGGACATTAATTAATGGGGCCCAAATGAATTATTATTGCCGTCTAAAAAATTAATACTGACTTTCCCATTCATTTTTTTTTTTTTTTTCAAAATATAAATCCGCGTTTTCCTGGAATAATACAATTTTATTATTAACAAGTTAATGACTTTTTTTGAGAAATATTTCCGAATTCCGGAAATGATTTAAGTATTAATTTTCTTGGAAGACGAGGTAGGTCCAAGAAGTTGTGTTACTCCTTCGGGGGTAAGCCAATGACGTACAGGACCGATAGCACGGGTTCGTTGAACTCAATGGGTCTGTGAAATGTTCCAGTGTGCGTTTCTTTACACTCAGCTTGGCTGTCCCACTATGCGAAAATGTCATTCCCCCCACTTTGTGCTGGTTGTGTTACTGGGCAAGCGGTACCCCCACACTGCTCCCTATACTCACGTGACGTAATTCGGCCCACTTTCCCCTATGCAAGCGTGGCAGTTCTCCGAGGTCCTCGAACTCCCTCCCCCCCGTTCGATAATGAGTTATATTTCTGTGTGTACATCTGGTACTGGAATTATACAGTACAATGAGCCAGCCTTCGACTCATCATTTATTTTTATATACACTCTATTTATAACCTAAAAATATTTTTAAACAAACAAAATTAATGTGATAAACAATAATTAAGTTTAGAACACTACTTCCGACATTAGATTTATCATAGTAAATATAGTTCTATTTCTCTCATAGCCTAATTTTTATGCAAGTAAAATTACAATTTGAGCAAATAACATTATAATAAATTCTAATAAAACATACATTAAATAATACATATTTCTGGGCTACATTAAATATAACAAATTTTATTTATATTTACGCAAATTTATTTAGAGTATATAAATTATATAAGTTTAAATAAAAAATTAGGTATATTCTTTTAATATGATCATTAAAGAAATCTCAGAAGAGAAATTGACTCAATAATACATTTATTCGTTAATTATGCTTGGATTATTATGTATGATCAATATTTCAAATGTTTAAGTAAACATGAGTGGATTAATCTTATATAGGTCGTGGTGTCATTCAACTGAAGGTAACTTACCGTCCTTGACCCGCTATAAATGTGATCGATTAGAAGAAATCTTTTGTGAAATAACAATTTTTCGATTGAATATCCTAAATTAAATTAGTAGGTGATAATTAATAATATGTATAATGATTTTGTTCAACTGTAAATTCAATAATTTAACTGTTTTTTTTAAATTTTTTTTATAAATAACTCAATGGTAATGATAAATAACAATTACCTTGTTGTTCGTTAAAAAAAAAAATAAACTGGGTCGGTCCTTGGGATGCGGAGCATGCTTGTAATTATAGTAGGAAAGCCTTCCCCTACAAGTAATATAGGCCTAGGCGCAATCTCTTTTATATCATCTCACTCTGTGTCACGAACAGTGACATAGCTAGTGAGATATATAAAACAGTGTTGCCCATTAAGTACAAGAGAGATGAAGAAATTCTCTAGTGGACCCCGAATGTAGAGAGAGAGAGAGAGAGAGAGAGAGTGAGGTATATTGAGACCTCGGGACATTAAGCGAGTTAGAGATAAGGTGGCCCCGAGGCGAGGGGTCGGCGACCTGGTTCGCCCTACATTCTGATATACTACCTTGTCTTACTCACCCCCCCCCCCCCCCCCCCCCCTATGCCCTCTTGGCATCCACATACCAGATATAAATAACAACCATTTACTTCTCATATTATTTATAAATACTATTAAATTAATTAGTTAAAAATTAATCATAGCACACTCAGAACTACAGCACCACACCTTTACTACATTAAAATTAAATAAAAAATAAATGTATCTCAAATCATAACAAATATTTTTTTATGTATATAAGTAAAAAAATATATATATATTTAATTTAACATTTAAAAATGAATCAATCAACGTTAAATAACAAATCTATAATGTTATATATAGCAATTATCTTCTATAATAAATATATAACAATAATAATAATAACCTTTGATTTATATTTATTGAGAAATTTATAATGTATAAATTATTAAGCGTATTTGTAACAATTATCTATTTTTACTTATAAACTTCAAACATGTGTATTAAATTGTGTCTTATTCGTTTAATAAGCAGCCTCATATGGAGTAAAAGATTGAAATTATGTGTGAGGAATATTTAATAAGTTTAAATAATAATACATGAGAATTGTTATTATTTAAAAATGTCGATACTATAAATAAATAAAAATGATATTGTTTATTTTTTTTAAACATGTATAGTTTATATATGTAGTTCGATTAGATAATACTTTTTATAATATGTACATAAATAGGTACTATAGTAATAAAATGGGCTACAATTTTTTTCCCCCCATATTGAGTTACCAAGTCCTCGAGTAAAGACACCTTAGAAGCTGGGTATTTTAGTGTTAGTGTAAAACATTAGGTCTGTGAAGTTTTATTGTGAGTAGTTGTGAAGAGGTCGTCAACCTCCGGGGGCACCAACCGGTGGCAAAATATAGTCTAGTATTACAAGGAGATTTCAAGCCAAAAAGGAGGTGGGGGCAGTAACCACTTTCCCTGGTCACGAGGTGTACGAACCCTAACTAGGTTACTAAGGGGGAGTTGGGTAGAGGGGGATATGGCCCCCCAGTCAACACGACCCCTAGCTCAGTCCATCGACTAACTTCAATCCTTCTATACCTAACCTCAGTGTTACCAACCCATCATTTTTATAAAAGACAATTAAAATAATATAGTTGTGTTATTAAATTGTACAAAAAATTAACTTTTAAACAAAAAAAGTATACCATCAAAATAAAGTGTTAAGATCTCTATTTAATACAAAATTAATTAAATAATTTTTAAAGTGATTTATTGAAAAAAATAAATTAACAATCTATTGTGATACACATTGGGACTAGTAAAAAGAATCAGTTTTATATATTTTGTTCCGACTTACAGTCGGAAATGGTTTGTGTGGAGCAAGCATCCAACTCACCAGAGTTGTCCTCATGTTTGTGTGAACAGGGTTTCTTCAGAAGGAGTATTCAGCAGAAGATTCAGTACAGGCCGTGCACCAAGAATCAACAGTGCAGCATCTTAAGGATCAACAGGAATCGTTGCCAATATTGCAGACTTAAGAAGTGCATTGCTGTCGGCATGTCCAGAGATGGTGAGTCAAAAATATATTATTTACTCTATATATTATAAAAGTTAAACTCAAATAAATTGTTAAAAACCATTTTTATTATGCCATTCATGGTAAAGAAAAAATTAACGAGGCAAAATATATATACCTATTTTTGCCAAAATACTTCCATGACGATTAAAAGTTCTATGGAGACTTTAAACCTAAGAATTAATTAAAATTTAACAATACTGCCTAATGAAATATTTTCTTCAAAAATGCAAATTTGACTAAATCTAAATAATATAATAACTTTAAATATATCAACATATTATAAAAAGAACTAACATTTATTAGAGTTTACTTTTTTCTATAGTTTGATTTTAAGAAAATAATAATACAAATATAAGAAAGATATCATTATTGGTCCTAAAAATTAAAATATAATTTTACTGATAACTGAAAAGAATAGAAAATTTATTTAATTACATGGAATATTCATAAAAGATGGTTTTGGAAGTTTTTATAACCTAAGATATATATATATATATATTTTTTTTTTTTTTGGACCTTCAATGTTATTTGTCAGTATATAAAATAAGATACGGCAGATTAAAGGGTTAAGAATATTAATGAAAATTAAATTTTAATTCTTCGTTCATTGACCTCACGATCTAATTGGTTTTGCATGTTTTCATGTACTATTTTAGATTGTTTTAAGTGTTTTCTATTATTATCTTCTTAATTACAAGATTATCTTTTCCAAGTAAATATTAGATTGTTATTTTTTTCGTCAGTCAGTTTTTTTGTGTTTTATCACTAGATATTGATGATGTTGTAATAGTAGTGGGACGTATTAAGGTCAGTTTGAGTAATTCCAGTTTGTTGTTCTGCGATGAATGTATGTCGCTGGTAGGGAGGTTCACCGACCTCGCGAGGTTAGCCCTGACGCCTTTGCCTCGGTTTGGCACGTTGTTTCGGAACGCGGCCGCTAGCCAGCGCCACCGTCTCACAACCCAATTTCAGAAACTGTGTCAACCTCCCCTTTACCCTCAACTAACTCTGTTTAAACCTCTCTCTCACTCTTTTATTACGAAGGTTCTTTTTTACGGCGTACAAGGACTTCTTAAAAGACCTTACAGACCTTCTAAAAACTCTCAGAAAAATAAGGGAAATATTATTTTTAACAACTTTACCTGTTGGCTAAGTAGGTTGACTAAGTTATAAATACCTTCTTACTACCTGAAGAGGCAAAAGGGTTAAAACTAACGTGAACAAGGACATAAAGTATTTGAACAAACCTAATGAACTATAATATAATAAAAAAGTGTTAAAAAGTCCAATACATTTATCTCCTATTTAAATAAGGTGTAGCATAAATTAAGCTCCAAATCAGTATTTTATTTCGTTTATTATACCAACTTATTACTTAAAATATAATCGTAAAATACTTAATGCAAAATTTTCATAATAAAAATAAAAATTAATAATAATGGAGTTAAACAAAATTGTAAGTAAATAAGGTAGTTCAAAGTAATTATTGACGCTAACTGTTTCGCTCTTGTTGTCACACGTTGTTAACCGTTTTGATGTGTATCTGTCACACGTTTTTGCCATTCCTTATAATTGTATTGAAGACTTCCGTGTTTCTCACAGCGCCCGTTATAGTAATTTACAGATCATGTGACAGTCTCGAGGACACGCCACAAAGCGGGCACCCTTGTCATTAATTTCCTTCTTCCTGAACTCTTTGTTGTCTCTATTATTCGTTTAACAAAGTAAGCATTAAATATTCTCTGAACCATTATATTATCAGATAAGATCATTTTTCTAGTTCAATTTTATTTTCCAAATAAAAAAATTATAGTCAATACCTACTCTATTAGTTTAAAATTAAAATAAGTATTGCAATAATCATACAGTCTTATTTATTTGTCGATAAAAATAGTAAAAAGTACTTTTTTATTCGTCTGCGAAATTTTATTTTTTTGCCTTCAGTTGCCATCACATATTTGTTTTTAGTAGTAAACATTTTATTTTCAAATTATTTGTGTTCCTACCTAATTAATATGTATTGCCGCCAATTGTTTTATCAATGGTATATATTGTAAAGCCGGGTAAATTTTGTTGTAGCTATATGTTTCTCATTAAACTTAATTTTATTTTATAGTACTATTGTATGTGGTGTGCGTTTTTTTAAAAACGGGTGTTAGTGTCTCATACATAATGTTTTATTTTTCTGCTGAAAGAAATGTAAAAGTGTTGTTGACCCCTCGGCATATATTCATTGTTCGGTTTGTGTTGGATTGCGAGTCAACTTCCTTGTTGAGGGAGTAGGGAAGTCCAGGTTGTATTTTCTCTTTAAGGATTCAAAGGCCTGGTCGTTAAAGAGGAAGTAGAGAAAGGCGAATGATTTTTGAGACGGAGGATTTGCCCCCTTGTTTATGGGAAGTGTTACGTGTGCAGTTCGCCAGTTCGTTGACCTCCTCCATTATGGTTCCAGTTTGTTGACAAGGAAAGAAGGGGAGGGGGGGGGGGAGGCGTTCTCAGTTCTCTCTCCATGAGAATGGAAGGGAACTAGATGGGTAGGGTTCGTTGAACTACCTCGCACTGTACTCTTGGCGGGCTCACTAGCGCTCTTTGCTTGATGCTGGCATCTACCGGCTCCGCCCTGTACTACCTTCTCAGTGTTATTCACCTCTTGTTCTTACTCGTACGCCCCCTTTGGCCTTACACTGTGTAGCCCTTACATTTCTACAATATTAAACTAATCGTTTTTTGATTTGTCTCTTTAATAAAACCCCAAGTTATATTAAAACGATCAATAAATTAAACCTAAAGAGAACTTCCATTATAATTAGATTTAAATATTAGATAAAAAATATCCTAAAATACATAAAAGTAATTAAACTTAAATCAGAATGTATCGTTTCTTAATTAAATAAAACAGCTAATTTACGAAATCTATATTACGAATGTCAATAACGTAAGTTTTGTAACATTATAAATCAAAGAACTAAGAAAATAAAAATACTTGTCAAACACAACAAAATGAGTTTTACACAACATGATACAATATGCCGTGTAATATTTAAAGTTAAATTTCATGCAATTCAGTTGTTGTTTGGTTTGGCAGATGTCTTGTTGTATTTTCTCCGCGTGGATTTCAGTTTATATTATAAACTCGGTACACTATACTTGACCCCAATTCTTTTTTCATTCTGCTGAGGCTCGAAGCCAAGTTCATTTCGAAATAGTATGGGGTTTAAACACATATGCCGGAAGAGAAGAATAAATAAATAAAAAATAAGACTTGCTAACAGAATGACTTTTGGTCGCGTGCCTTTGCTAACAATAGCGCATTGTTAGCTATGCGGACAAATAGTAAACAACAACAAAATATACAAAAGTATATTTTTAAACAGGCTAAATGGTGTTTATATAAAAAAGGCCGGAAAAGTATAAAAAAAAATATTTTATTTAAAACCTTAGTACTTCTATCTTTGATTTATATCTTAAGTTAAAGATAGACCTAAAAATAGTAAGATGTAATATTATCAGTACTACTACAATCAAAATATTATTTTTATAATAATATAGATATTTCTTATACGTACATAGTTTAACATTTTGATATCCATCTAATATTTTAATATAAATTCTCATTAAAATAACAATTATTAAATATAAATATACTGTAAAAAAAAGTAATACAAATAAAAAGGAGGGGAAAAAATATATTTATATAACTGATAAGCGGTATCAGTTTTCGCGTTTTATAGATAGGTTGTTTATGACCTTGATTCCTTTATCTGACATTGAAAAATAAATAAATTAGCATGTTAATATTTTAGATATAATTGTTCTCTAGTTATATTTTTTATTTTTATTTGTTTGTTTCAATGTCATCAATATTTTTTTTTTTTTTTTTTTTTTTTTTTTTTTTTTATGATTCTTCATACGTCTCAAAACATTCTTATTGTTGTTAAACTACTTTGTTTTATTCGTATGAGTTTATTTGAGGCTTTAGTTGTTTGAATTATTTGTCAATGGAAAAAACATGTTACCTATTTATTTATTTCATGTATAAACATATTCTGTGTGCTCTTGAAATAATTCAAGGACATTTCCGGGGAAGATTAATATATTTATTCGAGTTCATTCTCGACACATTTTTTTTGTTGTTAAATAATTTTAAAAACAACACATTTCAATAAATATCGTCTTTATATCATAATTATTCGTACTTATAATTTTCAATGAAATACAATTATTCATTTAATATTATCATAAAATAAATAAAAATAAAGCATACTTAAAATAAAAATTCGCGTTTAACCTTTTAAATGTACTGCGTCTTTCTAGCATGGAAGAATAAAATAACAAATCATTGCATTTTATTACGAAATACTTCTTTTTACAATTATTATCACTCGCGCCGCACTGAAGACATATTTCACATAGCTAAAAAATTGAGACAATGACTTTTATTATTTAACAATTATAAATTATTAAAGTTGATAGATTATTGTTAGATGTGTCTGTGTGAGTGTATAACTAGTATAGAGTACGTGATGACTTTGGCCAGGAGGGGGGCATGTATTTGAAGAATTATTTTTAAACTGTTTCGACCTTTAGACCACTCTGTTAACCTTGGGATACTGACACCCTCAGCTCATGGGGCCTCACCCCCCCCCCCCCCCCCCCCCTTCTTATTTCCCCTTATACAGTCCATTTTTCCATACCTACACTAAAATACTAACTGAATATAAAATTAACAAGTAGTTAATTTAAAATAAGGTTTATATTTCGCCCAATACGGGCATTATCAGACCTTGAGTCCATAATTAAGTTTAAAAAAATCACATAATATAATACAATATTAACTAAACAATACAATCATGATTCTCAGATTATCCGCGAAAAATACATAGAATAATCTAAAAATAAATTTATATTAAATGGTTGGAATAATTAAAAATAAAAGCATTATACCTTTATGTTTCTTAATTGACACAAAGGTGTCGTCTATTTAGAAAATGACAGTTTTATGAAGGAGGTACTGATATAATTTATAAAGGGATAATAATAATAGGTAAAAACATAAACTGTTTTATTATTGTGCAGACTTCTCGACAATGTTATTGACTGACTTTATATTAATTTTTATGTAAACGATTGATTTATGATGCATGTTTAAATATGCGTCTTTATATATATAAAAAATGGGAGCAAGTCGCAATGTGATGTAATAGGGGGCCCTAGTATAATGATTATGTTATACGTGTAGTAGTGTTTGTATATAGTGGTGTATTTAAGGCGCTGTACAGCGGTGCGGCAGACCTAGGAAGCTCTTTGTATAAGGGGGATCCACGGGGGGAGTTTTCTGTGAAGGTCGCCATGTTTATGTAGGTCGATATTGAGTCGAGGTTCTATAAGAGAGGGGGCGGTCGGTCCCCCCTGGCTTGCCCCTAGCCCCCCAGGACAAGTTCAAGGTTACCCCCTCCATGTACCCCCCCTCTCCTCTTAGTCCTCTTCAGTTCGCATCCAGCTCTCCTACCAGTTAGAACTATGACGCTCTTCACTCGAGTTACCATTTGCCGCGTTACATGCCTATGATTCTACTCTATCTTTTCTTGTGCCAAAATAATATTTATTCTTTTAACTGTTTTTTATTTTAATTAATTAACAAAAAGTGTGATATTTGCATAAATTTTTTTTTAAAACTTTGTTGCCAAGATTGGTTTATTGAATTTGTGATACCCAAGAATGAGTGAAAAGTTACCCATACTTAAGGGAATCCTTAACGGAGTAGTCAACTACCATAATGCTCGTATGTATAATTAATGCAATTATAATGATATGTTAAACTATAAAATAACGTTAGGAATAATATAAACTAAATTCTTACTACTTAACAAAACTTATGAACTCCGACAAACTATACAACACTATTTACAAATTGCATTATCACAGTTTTTCTGTAAAGTTTTGTATGATTTATTAATCATATGTACCAATTTAAATGTTTAAATCCTATCAGTTAACCACTGTAAGCATGAACTTAGTTCACACAATATCCTAAAAAGAACAATTATTTGCGACCTTTCTAGGAAACAATATTGTGTGGCAACTATTCTTTTTGCCATTACTGCCCTTTTCTTATTTCTAAAACTTAATAACTATCGATATAAGAAAGTATTAATAATTGTAAATTATGACATAATATGATGGAATTTTAGGTATAATTTAATAAATTATTTGTTGTAATTTATTATAAAATATGGAAACGATAATCTTGTTAATCGCACGTGTTTCGGTAAATGAAATTTATTTATAATTAAAACGGTTATTTATTTTATTATTTATAAGACCATGTGTTAAATATTAGGAAGTATTTTTTTCTGATAGGAGGAAATGAATGAAACAAGGCTCTCTCGGATTGTGCGTCGTGGCCAATTGGAATGACATTGACCTTGGTTTGTTTTATAGGAGTTATTAAATCGGAACAATTACCTATGTTTTTATTTCAATGTCACTAGTCATTAATGTATGTATAGCTACGTTGTAAATGGAATGATTTACTTAAGAATGTACCCAAGGAGTGTATGTGTCTTAAAGACTAATTTAAAAGCAGGACAATATTTTAAATAAATATTATCATTAAAACACGAATTTCGTGATCGACAGTAATAAAAATTATATAAATAAAAATAATTATTTTTATTGGGTAAATGACAACTACCCATGTACATATTTAAATTTAATAAAAGGAACCTTTTTTTACTATAAACAACAATACAGATTGTATTGTAAGTATAGGTATTTGATGGTACTTATCGATTAATTGTCATGTTATATATATATATATATATATATATATATATATATATATATATATATATATATATATATATATATATATATATATATATGACAACTAGTTAGGGCATGCGCATTCAATGTACAACGTAAGATGACTTTTAACTTATTTTATAAATGATGACGAAGCATTGAATTGTTTTTTCTAAGACTTAAGATGTGAATTAGCATCTGTTGTATATTAGAAATAACAGAAATAGATGATGGCCATTAGCTTGCATTTTTTTTGTTTATCTTGAATAAAAGATGGTATTTAATCACAATACTGATTATGGTGTGAAGAATTTGTGTTTCATATTTGATTTATTAATATGTACTATTTTGTGGTCGTACTTCATTTTTGTATCAGTTACTTAGTTGTTGATTCGTTACAATCTAGTTCTTTGGTCATGTTGTTGGTCATTGTTATTAATTAGGTTTATTGTGAAGTGGGTCAATACTTTAAATTTAAGTGTTTGAAGAACTATAAAAAGGATTACAGATCTAAATCATATGGTTTTTGAAGAGGGGTTTCTAGTTAGGAAAGGGTTTTCTGTTTATTCGAAGCGTTACTTTCTCCGGGCGGATCTCGGTTCTCGGTTGCCTGCTGGCTCCTAGGCTCGAGTTAGTTGATAGTCCAGGGTGGGGAGTTGTTATAGTATGGTACTTTCGTTAAGGGAAAGTGAAAACACTGTAGATGGTTTTCTCTTTCTTTGCCTTGACCTAGTTTGTTCGTCCGACTTGTGACATACAGCCCGGTCCCAGTCTTCTTTGACTGGTTCAACGCCCCCTTACTCTTTAGTCCCCTCCTTACTATGGTTTCCAAAGCTTTTTACCTACTCAAACGATATTTTAGTCCCCCTACCCTTTAGGGCTCGACCTACTTACAACTGTCTAGATCCTTTAAATATCCTAGTTGTACCTACTTCTTCATTTTTATTAATAATATATATTCGAACAATCCTAATATGTGTAAAAGTCCTACTTTCAAACGAGGTTAGCCTACTTATTTTTTTTAACTTTCACTGTTTATCAATACAAATAAATTAAAACAGATTTTATCTCTTTTAAATGAAACAGTTATACTGGTTTTAAAGTATAGTTCGTCTATCATTTATAAATACTTCGATACTTAATATCTGTGTCAGTATTCAATTTAATTCCTCCTTAATTTGAAATGAAGTCTAATATGTATCTCTTTAAGTAAATGGGTTTCTAATAAAAATTAGTCTCCAAAACAACCAAAAATAGAACTATTGTTAATTGCTTGTTAAGCTCGAATTATAAATAATTAAATTTAATTGTTCAAACCAGCTTTTATTACCTGTGATAAAGAAATGGTTTTGTTATAGATTTTTTTTATCTTGTTTTATTAATTGCTTCTGATAGGACGCGATATGAGTTTAAACAATATTATCATCTTCTAATATTAAATAGGTATGCCAAATAATATTTAGAAGCAATGCGGTTTTACGTCTCTTTTCTATAATTAAAATCCCTTTCTTGGTAAACACAATAAGTTGTTGCTATTTTCGACAGCGTTGTAGATATTTAAAGTAGATTTTTTGGTACTTCCTCTACAACCACTATTAGTTAACCTTCTTACCTCACCCTCATTCTTGCCTTTATATTCTGTATGTATAGGGTTTGTTGTAAGCGTCACTAACCTTGTATTTTTTTTTCTGTTTACAGCTGTCAGGTTTGGTAGAGTGCCCAAGAGGGAGAAGGCCCGTATCCTGGCTGCTATGCAGCTGTCCACTAACTCCAGGAGCTATGAGAAGGCTTTGGCTGCCGAATTGGAGGACGACCAGAGACTTCTTTCCACCGTGATTAGAGCACACATTGACACCTGTGATTTTACCAGGGATAAGGTGGAACCTATGATTATGATGGCCAGGGACCAGCCCCAATATACCGCCTGTCCCAATACTCTGGTGAGTTTTATGAAAATCTTAAGTAGTAGTTAATCCTTACAGTACTGTTAAATGTAATATGTGTATAAGTATGATTGATCTCAATTCCCCTACCCAAACTGAAAAATAATGGGTGCTGCTTATGCCAAAAGAACGTTGAATAGGCATGTCTGGCATTTAATACAATACTGCTCTTTTCTTCTAGTTACAAAATTTGTGCAGTACTTTATATTGTTGTTGAGTTTTAAGGAACAGTCTTTAAATTATTAAAAGATGTCAGAGGTAGGGCAGTTCAACTTGTAGACTAGTTAAGTAAAGGGAGAAAAGGTTAGGTTATTGGATCCTTAAGTAGGGTTACTCCTTCAGGAGGGGATCTTTCGTCCTTGGTTTAGAGGAAGATGCCAAGGGTACACCCCATGCCGCCCAGTCCCCCTAACATTGCGCCCAAGGTCACTGCCAATTCGCCCACTTCTATAATAATAACTTAACTTTATGAAAACTTATCAATGTTTGTATTTTTTGTTACAGGCATGTCCGCTCAACCCAAATCCCATCCCGTTGACTGGCCAGCAAGAGTTGCTGCAAGACTTTTCCAAAAGATTCTCTCCCGCAATCAGAGGAGTCGTGGAATTTGCTAAACGTATTCCCGGCTTCAGTCTTTTGTCACAAGATGACCAAGTCACCCTCCTTAAGGCTGGAGTCTTTGAAGTTCTCTTAGTTAGACTGGCCTGTATGTTCGATTCGCAGAATAACTCCATGATCTGCCTCAACGGCCAAGTTCTTAAGAGAGAATCTATTCACAGCTCTTCCAATGCAAGATTTCTCATGGACTCTATGTTCGACTTTGCCGAAAGACTAAACGCTCTAAGACTTTCTGACGCGGAAATCGGACTCTTTTCTTCCATCATCGTAATTGCATCTGGTAAATATAAATACGTATTATATGTATATATATATCATAAAACGTCACTAAAATTTTATATTTAGTAACTAAATTATTATTTTCATTAGTACAAAACTAACGTATATTGTATTTGTTTGTTATAGATCGCCCAGGATTAAGAAACACAGAGTTGATAGAAAAGATGCACAACAAACTGAAGGCTTGCCTCCAAATGGTCATCAACCAAAGTCACCCCTGCCAAAGTGGGTTGATGCAGGAGCTGCTAAAAAAGATTCCTGATCTCAGGACTCTTAACACCCTACACAGTGAGAAACTTCTAGCCTTTAAAATGACTGAACAGCAACAACTTCAAGAACAGCAATCACATCATTGGGCGAGTGAGGAAGAAGGTAAGAGTCCCAGCGGTAGCTGGAGCTCCTCCAGCGACGTAGCCATGGAAGAAGTCAAGAGTCCTTTGGGCTCCGTCTCCAGTACAGAAAGCACCTGCTCTGGAGAAGTAGCGTCCCTTAACGAGTACCAATCCCAGCACCACCCTGCTATAAGTGGACCTGCTGCTAGCGCACCGCTTTTGGCAGCCACTCTTGCGGGATGCCCTCATAGAGCAAGGACTAACTCCGGATCCTCGGGAGACGAGATCAAGGATATCAAGCCCTGCCCTAGGGCCTTCAGGAAATTAGATTCACCCAGCGACTCCGGTATCGAGAGTGGTACAGAACGACCTGAGAGACAGAACAGTGCTCCGACCTCAGTTTGTTCGAGCCCTAGGTCTTCAGTCGAGGAGGAACATCATCACGTCGAGGATATGCCAGTCCTAAAGAGGGTTCTCCAGGCCCCACCCCTTTACGACACTAATTCTCTTATGGACGAGGCCTACAAACCGCACAAAAAGTTCCGAGCCCTCAGAAATAAGGACTCCGAGCCAGAACCGTCAGAGCAGTCTAGCTTGTCTTCTTCTCACTCCACCTTAGCGAGAACTCTGATGGAAGGCCCCAGGATGACACCAGAACAGATTCAGAGGACGGACATCATTCACAATTACATAATGAGAGGAGAGCCGAGGTATTCGAGCGTTATCACCAGCACGGGGGGTTCAGCCCTCTACCCTTCCTATCTCCCTTCCACGGGGGGTCCAACTTCCCAACCACTAAACCTCAGTAAGAAAACTCCCCCTCCCTCCCCCCGACCATGCCTCCTCGAGGCCTAACCCCCTTGTCTACTCGTCATCCTCCTCGCAAGTACAAAGCCTTCTCAAGGCACCAATCGGTACAAATCCGCCATTGTGATCTCCTGGGTGTATATATATTAATATTAATATCTACTAGAGACTCTTTAGAGACCTTTTATTTAAAATCTTTGTACATATTTTACTATAGTTTATAAATGTATTATTAATCGTTGTAAACGAACTCATTCTTATGGTGCCACCTTCGAAGTCGTTTTAAATGAAAAAAGTAATAATTTATTATTTAAATCATTTTTCTAATACTATAGAACCTTGTATATGTGTTTAGAAATAACGAGATTTATAAAATCTCAACTGTAATACTGTAGTTTGAATGTTAGGTCCTTCTGTGTACTCAACTATATCTTTCAAAAACAAATACTATATTTTTTAATCTATTTAAAATACAGAATAAACAAATTTGTGACTAAAAACTCAAGTTTTTAGAATATAATTATTTTGTAAGAAGCCTGCTCGATTCGAGAGGATACTTAATACTGTTTCGGCTATATTCGGTGAAATACCTCCTGTATCTGGCCTACACACAGGATAATACTAAAGAATATTCTATTCTCTCCTATTGTACCAAGTGATTTATTACTCTATTTATCAAAACAAAACTGGCTCAAACTAGAGTACGGGCTGCAAGCACCAATCCTATTATATACTTCTTTCTAATTATTAATATTATTATGAATGTGATATGTACTATATTATTCGATATAGCGGGGCTTTGATTATTTTTATTCGTGTCGTCAAGTTATTAGTCTTGTCTCTTATAATTCTTCGTGTTACAAAGCCGTGTTAAATAAGTTTTTTGTTATTATTATTAATTGTTCTTTGAGATCAGTGCAAGGAATCCCTCGACCATGTACATATAATTTTATTATCGAGGTATATTTGAGACTGAGAAGGAAGCCACGCCGCCCTATTTATTTTTTTTAAAAACAAGAAAAGAATATTTTGAAAATAATAATAATAATAAATATAAATTTTAAGCAAGTAATATGGAACGGTGTAAAACTTTCTCATTTTTTTTTTTTAAAAAATTGGTCGGCCAGTAATACTATGCCCACCATTTCTTGTCAGTGTGTCCGTGTGAGTAAATAACACCTCCCCCTTTTACATGTATTGTACTCAATTTTTGCAATATAATAATAAATTATAAATGAAAAATAAAGTGTGAATATATATTTTGTAGTATTTGTGAATATCGTAGTTTGAAAATAAAAAGAAACTAAAAAAGAAGTATATTTAAATTAATTTTTGTATTATATAAAAAATTATATATACATATATATATATAAATATTAGTGTTTATTTTTGTCATTAGTAATTATTACTGATCGGGCGTGACTTCCTACATATCTTTAAAAAATTGTGTATGTATTAACATTAGGAATTGTCTGAAGGTCCCAGACTTTGGTTATGAGGGCCTCAAATGGCGTCGGTGCGATGTATTGACGAAATGAATATAAGAACCAATATTAAGGGTTCAAATCAAAGAAATGTTTTTGTAATTCTTGATTTAACCCTACAGTTTTTAAAGACAAATCAGACCAATTTTAGGTCAAAAACATTTCCAAACAAAAATAATATATATATAATATATTTGAAAAAATTAAATTAAAATAATGTTTGAAAATAAAGAATCCTTTTTTAAATAATCCTAGACGAGTACTAGACTTTATTTTGATAAAATGATGTGTAGATATTTTTTTAATTTCTGGTTTTAATAAATAATTACTTGAATTATACATATTTACATACAATGCATTATACAAATAAGTCCCAGTGATAAGGTTTTTGAATGTTAAAATTTTTGAAACTACTACAAAAAAAGGTGTGTGTGCTTGGATGTATCGTTTTTTATTTTAATTTTAAAATTTTGTTTTTCTTTTATTTAATTTTTGTAAAAGCTTGAATGTTTTTTGAGGCAGCAGAATAAACAATGTCTGGTGAAAATATCACTTGAATTTTTTTGATATATATATACTTTATTTATCCTCCCTTTTTAGTTCGATAAGTTATACATTAATGGAAATATAAACTGATTAATATCTTTGTCATAAGATCTACATAGTACTTCAGGATATAATATTATTCACATTATGAAGAGAAGATTATGATACTTTTAATGAGCTACAATGAGGAAGTGGATTTAAAAGTTGAACAACGAACCACACTGTGCAAATGAGATGATTTTTGCATTTTATTCAAATAATCATTGGAAGAAACTAAGAAACTAGGAGGAGGGATTAAAACTAATAAATAAAAATATTTAATAGTTTTCCTATCATTATAAATGAAATAAATATGCCAAGATGTGCTTTCAGTACGCACAAAGGGTCTGAAGGCAATTTTATGCCAATTAATTTTGGCATATATATATATATATATATATATATATATATATATATATATATATATATATATATATATATATATATAGTCTGACTTTTTACATAATTGTTAAATTTCAAATTTTTATTTTGGGTACTTTCGGAGACTATGTGCGTTACAGAAAAACAGACAAGAGCAAGGATGTATAAGGGTGCTTGTTTTTGCCTAGGAACTCTAAAAATACAACTAGAATTATAATTTTAAAAAATCCCAAAGTAATTACGGAATTAGTTTCTAATTCAGTTATCTAAGAACTAAATAATAGAGAAAAGGTTATTCGCCTCCTAGTAAGTAATCTTATATAGTAGGTATCTCTCCACATCTTTATATATACAGTGAATCTGCAGAATAACAACAAAAAAGCAAATACTATTACATAGTAAGACGAAATATAATGTTACTAATATTTAATTTAATCAATTTATTTTAAAAAAAATCATTTTAATCAGATTTATTTTTATCAATACTCGGGAAAATAGAATTTTCCCATTATAACGACTTTAATGGACTACACTTTAGACTTGTTTAACACTTATGAATGTGTTGTCAAAGACGTCCGAGAAAATTGTTTTCCTTATTGTCAAGAGTTTTTGGGGGATAGCGCTCCCAAATTTCGAGCTACAATTTATATTACTATTTCGCCTCGAGGAATGCTATGTCTGAACATATATGCCAAATTTTATCGAAATCGGTCCAATAGTATAGGCTTCGCGCATCTGCAAAGGATTATATATAGTTAAAATAATTATATATAACATAGGTACGGTTTTTGTTTGTAGGTCTAAAATAAATTCGACGGAGGAACCTCATGAACGAGAATTCTAGGTAAGGTATGTAAATAAAATTGTATTTTTTGAAAAAAATTATCCCTGATGCAGTGGCGTAGCTAGCTCTGATAGCGCCCGCCCGCAAGATAAAAAAAATGCGCCCCTTACATAATCCATTAACTTAATAATGTAAATAGATATTATTATCGAGTAACAATGAGTTGTAACAATAAGAATCAAATAAGTAGCTTAGGCAATCTTAAGAAAATTCTTTAAAAAATTGTAATAGACTACAAAATAGACTGCCAATTGGTGTGACACATAGCTTCCTAGCATCACGTACTTTTTTTCTCTGTCTGTCTCCCTTTATAAATAGTAATTATAATTTGATTTAAATTAAAATTTAAACGTTCCGTAGTATGAATACTACCAATAACTTGTAAAAATTGAATCACGTACTTTATTGATTTTATGCTATTACAAGCCATTATTGTCTTACATTTTTTTCAATTTTACCCCCTCAAAACTAGAAATAACACAAAATACAACGTAACATAAATTAATCTACTGTTCAAGAGCTTTTCGATGATATACATCATATTATAAAAGATTAACTTTGACATTTGTACCCCTGTACTTTGAGGTACCAAAACTATATTTTTAAAAAACAAACAATACAAAAGGGCATTCATTAATTAAACTAATAAATATATATAAATAAGAAACCTAATAACGAAAAATTATTTAAACCCATTACCCTACAACAAAATTAAAAATCGGTACAAAAGTACATGTACAAAGATTTTTAAAAATAATCCAATAAAATAGATTTAATGTACATATCAAGGCCTTTCAAATGATACACGACACAATATTAAAAACTAAAAAAAGTGGTCACGTGACACGGTACACGGGAAAAAGTTCCATTTGATTCCACTATATCCATTTTAATTATATCTATTCATATTATATTTCTTTTCGTCAAAAACCAATACTCTTTAAAGGTAAGAAAAACAAAATGTTCTCAAAGCCATTAAAAAAATATAGGGTAAATAAAAAGAAAATGCTTATTTAAAGAAAATATTTTTTTTTTTTCAAAATCTCACAAGGCACGTAGGGGAGCACTCAAGTCACACTGTCTTAAGTCTTAACGTATCCACGAAGGAATCGAAATTCCTGCTACGTAGAGAAATACTTTTCTGATGGTATATTGATAGTATTTCTACCTTTTTTGGACCTTCCTATATTTTTTTGTGTACAAAGTGCTTTTGAAGCTGTAGGTGTAAATAAATGTATGTTTGTGCGCATGTGGAAGAAAAAAAAATGAGCGCAGGAGGTTGAAACTTATATGGGACCAACGATAAGCTTAATATGACCTACCATACAAATTTCATTAAAATCGGACGTGTAGTTTTTAAGATATGTTGGTTCGCAAAAATTGAGCGACAGACAGACACGGAACCAAAAATGATCCCTGATGTCTGAAACGGATTTCTGTCTTAGAATTTTTGAAATCGGAGACATAAAATATTTTCGTTCTTCAGAACGATCACATAGCTTCCGTTACCTTCGGTAAGCTCGGAAGCAAAATAATGTAGTGAAATATAATGAAGAAATAAAAAACAGAAAATAATTTAGTTCCTACTTAAATAATTAAAATTGACAGATGATTGTAATAGGAACATATATGTTGCAGATACAAGCATATGCTTCATTGTGAATAATAGGTAAGATATAAATTAGAATGTTACATTCAAAACTTTATAATAAATTTCTACACGTTATCTATATTATTATACTTTATAAAAATATGTCCTTAAAGGAAAAGGCATCTCCTGGAATGAGGCAAAAAGAAAGGCCACAGAAAGAATACTGTGGCATGCTCTCTGCAAACCCCGGCACCCTTAGAGGTGACGACTAAGTAAGTAAGTAAGTATAAAAATATATTTTATTTATAGATATTAGCTATTTTTTTTTAACTGATAGTAAAGAGGTCGATAGAAAATCACAGCAATAAGTAAATATTTTATGACCTTCATTCTTTTTACAACTGAACGTCAACTATCGCAGAGGACACCTGCACGGAAGAGGAACTCAAGAAATGAAGATTATTATTATGAGCTTACTTAAAAACTGAACAGGTCTAATTAAAAACTGGTTAACTGATACAACCTGCTCGTTAGCAATGTCAGTAACCCATTTGCATTATGCAGTACATAATACTATTTTTTTATGATAAAACTTGATATACAAATAATAGTAGTAGGAGATCCTCTTTTGAGTTTTTTTTTAGATGAATTGCTTAACAAATTGCCACCAAATACATCGAATGAAATAGAAATATGAAGCCTATTTCTACTAGGAGCGTAATGTAACGAGAGCGTTATTGATAATAGGTATATATTTTTGTACATATGTAAATACGCTAGAGTAAAAGTAGCATTTTTTTGGGTATACTACAAAATGAACTTAGATAAGGGGGGGGGGGGGGGGGGAGTAAATCCGACTTACAAAAAAATCAACTTAAAAATAAGTTGAGGGAACCATTTAAATTCATAATTGAAGGATTGTAAGTATACAATACTGGATGTATACTAAACATGCGGCACAAATTAAGTGATTTATTTCTTGTTTCCTAGGACTATTGAATAATTATACCCTATGCCCTAGAAGATTTTTCGAAAATAGTTTCATTTCGAAGATACAGGGCCAGATAAATGGCAGACTTGACTGAGAAGCTGTTTTGGAGGCTTATTGCGCCTAAACTACTCAACAACAATACAAGTCGTATTGAATAACGGATTACACGAGCGGTGCAATCCGTGTAGCTAATTTTGAGAGAAACTTTTGTTACTTGACGTAACTTAACTTTTGTTACAAGCTAATTTTGTTATTTCAATTTTAATATTGTGTCGCATAAAAATTGAAAGGGCTTGATTTGTACATTAAAGCTGTGTCATTTGTTGATTTTTAAAGAAATTGGTACAGGCACCTTGGTACCGAATTGTTTTTTTGTTCTAGGTTAAAGAGGAAATACTTGTCATATTTTGTTTTGGGTTTATTTATCTTTATTAGTTTACTTACAGCCTTGTGGGTTTTTTTTTTTTTCGTACCCAGGGTAGGGTGGGCCGAAAATCCCGAACTTTTGAAATCGAAAGACGGGTAGCGATAAAAACTTCTGTACCCATGAGAGGACACCGTGTGCTAAATTTCAGCCCAATCGGTTGACACTTAGGTCTCCCGACGGAGCCTTGAAGTTTGCGATTTTCTAAACAAACATACAAAAATTATGTATGTATAGGATTTTTTCGTTAATAATTTATTTTACTGCGCTTTTGAAATTTATAGGCATTAATGTTCACTAATAATGTGCTTAATCAAAATGATAAATCTAAAAATTATTATTTTCTAATTTAATGCATCGAGTACATATATACACAATCAACCACAAAATGCAGCAGGCAGCGCTTACTTAATTTTACTCCCAGCTCATTTATGGATGATGTTAGTGGCAGAAATGTATATTTAAGTTTATTTTCGAAACTTGTGTCATAAAAAACACAAATATAATTTAAAATGATTACTGTTATGTATAACAGTACCCCCCCCCCCCCCTTCCTCTCTAACTCTCTTTTGCATTTCGTAAATAAAAAAATAAATGATCATTAAATTGCTCTATTAAAATTAAATTCATTTACTAACATTATAATGTATTTATGGCTATAATAGTACAAAACAGGTTAAAAACAAAGGAAATTTAAACGCTTGAGTTACAAGTTTAACTCATCGTTCTAAAACTTGAGTGTGACATGGATTGCTAAATTTTAATATAATATCTGCTCCTGTAATCTCTTTATCAGTGAGATGTTTTGTCAAGAGAGGTTCAGCAATTGTTCCAGTCAATCATGTCGATGTACTCAGTCTGTAATGTATCATGTCTGCAAGATCCAGTATTCCTAGAACCTTAAAATTGTCTTACTTCTTTAATTTCAATAGATTTCTTTCTCTCAGCAAGTATTCTCGTCCAGCTGAGTCTTCTAATTCCTTCATCGTCATCAGATGTCATTGCCAGTATTAGGTTTTCGGGTGAGCAAAGTAAGCATTCCTTTGTATAACTGGGTCGATGATTTGTTTTTTTCAAATCATGATCCAGGTATGTACCCTAAGTTTTCAATCTATATGATTCTTTGGGCCTTCACTTATTGAATTTTGCTGTTTAATGGTAAACCAAGATGGCTCATATACTTTTTTTAAATCCGTCACTAGAGCTTTAAATTCTTCAGAAGGGTGATTTTCAGATATGTACAGCCAAAGAAGGCGATTGACAGTAGTTAATTATCAATTATGGGCCATTTTCCCAGAGTTTCTGTTTTTTGTGTCTGCGGAGCAAAATCCTTTAGATACAGCCAATGACATCTCTAGCAATTATTATTTGTCACTACTTTTACGAAGGATTTTCTAAATTTTGAGGTGTCTTGATTGGCTCAAAATTGTCTTGCTTTCGCAGTTTAACAATTCTTTTCCAATATGCCCGGAAAAAGTATATGGCCCTCTTGTTTTTCTATCAAAATGTTCAATCTGGTGCCGTCGGCGTCGTGGTAATTTATTACAATGTTATCACTGTAAGGCAATATTGTATCATTGTAAGGCAAATAGATCATTGCAATGGTTTACCAAATCGATATTCTGCCAGTCTAATTACTCCTCGTCTAACTCCAGTGTTTAAGTTGGTGATTTTACACAATCACATTTAACTTGGAGATGTCAATCATTTTCATGTAAAAACTTAAATGTAAAAAATTGACAAAACAATACTTTCTGCAGATCCACTTAAAGGAGAGACAGCCAATGTATTGAAAACCTGGCTTTTGAACAAAAACTATATTTTCTTCTTTAGTCAAAGTCTTGTGCAGCTTCGATCCTTTTAAGATATATCCTTTTTTGTTAATTCTCTTATAACCAAAAACAATCAATTTAAACAATTTTAAATAATTGAACTATCAAATAAGGAGACTTAATAGACAAGAAGGATACAAAAAAAAGATCTGTTCACATCTGCTGTACAAGGCATACTGAAAACATAATGATAATAATCCTGCCCCTTTTTGGTCCTCCTCTCGTCCTCACAGAAACCCTTATTTGCTTCTTACTTGGAAAACGTTTTTTCATTCAAAGCATCTTAATCCCTTGTCATCAACATTTGTAGAAAATGATTATCTATGGATAACTGTTTCTGAACGGTAAATCCATTTTGGTAAAGATTCACTAAATCCTAATCATACATTTCCCAAGATTAGCTTCAGTAAGTACGATCTTTTTTGTACATATTGTACTCGTATAGGCATAAATACTAATGTTTGCAAATTAATTACACTTTAATAGAGCAATTTAATGATCATTAATAATTTTTTTAATTATTTTTTTTTAATTACGATGTGCAAAAAGGGATTCAGAGATGAAGGGGGGGGGGGGGGGGGGGAGAAGGGTCCGAGCCCCCTTATACATAACAGTAATCATTTTGAATTATATTTGTTTTTTATGACACAGATTTCGAAAATAAACTTAAATATACATTTCTGCCACTAACATCATCCATAAATGAGCTGGGAGTTAAATTAAGTAAGTATTGCCTGCTGCATTTGGTGGTTGATTGTGTATATATGTACTCGATGCATTAAATTAGAAAATAATAATTTTTAGATTTATCATTTTGATTAAGCACATTATTAGTGAACATTAATGCCTATACATTTCAAAAGCGCAGTAAAATAAATTATTAACGAAAAAATCCTATACATACATAATTTTTGTATGTTTGTTTAGAAAATCGCAAACTTCAAGGCTCCGTCGGGAGACCTAAGAGTCAACCGATTTGGCTGAAATTTGGCACACGGTGTCCTCTCATGGGTACAGAAGTTTTTATCGCTACCCGTCTTTCGATTTCAAAAGTTCGGGATTTTCGGCCCACCCTCACCAAGGGGAACAGGGTTACAAAAGTCAAAATATACGGAACCAACCATGACGGTATATCGTTGAAAAACTCTTGCAGTAAATATTGTTATGCAATGTTTTCCAATATTTCTATTTTTATTCGGGGTAAAATTAATGCACTCCTTGTTAAGTGTTTGTTAGATAGCCCTGTGTCTTCTGAAATGAAACGATTTTCGAAAAACCGTCTAGGGTATAATTATTCTTAAAATAGTCCAAGGAACAATCCCCTTAATTTGTGCCCCATGTTTAGTATAAACCACATATATTTTTTAAATTTAACTTCAAAGAGAAGCTCAAGTCAGTTTTGTAATAAAATGTTTTAACTATTATGAGTATGTTATCGGTTGTGTTGGGTTATTTCCCGTTATAATAGTGATGGAGTGTGTTGAGAATTGTTAAATGCAAGGTCGAGTTACAATAGTATTATAATATACCCAATAGAGAACAGAAAGAGGTTATTATCATGACTATAATACAGCCTTCACCTTAACCTCACATGGCCGCCACAGCGCTACTGTAGCCCCCAAATGTGGAGGGGACCTTGTCATAATAAATATATATATATATGTGTGTGTGTGTCTCACTTATTAACTGACATGTCCCAAGACAGTCAAACTTCCTATACATATATATATATTTTTTTTTTCAAATAACCTTTAGTTCCTTTACTTCCTTGGATTTATTTCTCGTATTGAAAACAGATCCTAAAAATAATATTTAGAAGCTATAAAATATTCTTCGGTAGACTAGAAGGCATTCTATTAGGAGGCACAGTTCGATTTAAATGATTCATTCACCTTTATACCATAAACATATACACACACAAAAAGAAAAATAGACTGCCAATTAGTGTGGCACATAGCTTCCTCGCATCCTATCATGTACTATAACAATTATTGTTATATTACTTTATTGTAATATTGTTTATTTTGTAAAAACTATGAATAGTTTTAGCGATCTTTAACACTTCGTAGCGGTTTCGCTGTTGGTTTTACTAAAAAATTGTATTTGAAAAAAATGTTTGTCTCATTGAATAGATGAAGTTAGATTTTTTCCCCGACCTAAGATTCCAATTTTAAATTTAAAGTTCACGTTTACGCGAGCGTTGCTCGTGACGGATAACGTTGTCCAACGAACTCGTCCTGAGCATTGGTAAAATGAACATGTCTACCAAATTTCATCAAAATCGGTTGTCATTTACTCAAGTTATCGTCGCACGTTTCATAATTCGCGGACACACAGACCGACAGACAGACAGACACGAGACCAAAAATGTTCCCTGATGTCTGAAACGGATTTCTGTCTTGGAATTTTTGAAATCGGAGGCATAAAAGTTTTTCGTTCTCAAAAGTGAACACAATGCTTCCGTTACCTTCGGTAAGCTCGGAAGCAAAATAAATAAATAAAGGAGGAACTTCATTTTTTAAGTTTTAATGAATAGAATATATACATTATATATATATATATATATATATATATATATATATATATATATATATATATATATATATATATATATATATATATATATATATATATATATATATATATATATATATATATATATATATATATATATATATATATATACATATATAGGAATTGTTAGTACATAATTCTATTTTGTAGTCTATTTTACTAAGAATTTTACCATAAGTATTTCCCCCAGAAAAATCTAGTTTCCGAGATATTGATGAAAATAAATCTGATTTTCCTGAAAATCGAAAACGACATGTAAACCTGTTGGAAACAGGTATATATATAATCTTTATAATATATACCTGTACATATATATATATATATATATATATATATATATATATATATATATATATATATATATATATATATATATATATTATATATATATATATATATATATATATATATATATATATATATATATATATATATATATATATATATATATATATATAATCACAAAAACCGATTCTTATATATTGTTAAATTTATAACCTTAGTTAATATTTAAGTGTTTAAATCAATTGTTTATAAGATACCGATGGATTTACACGTTTTAAGGCCCCTGAGTCCAAAAGAGTGGTTTTAAAAAAATTTCGTGCAGACACGTGGAGCCTACACTGCTGAACATTTATCCCTATTAATCGAGTAATGATTTTTAGCTCTAATTTTTAGGGCGCTACCCCCCAAAAACTCTTACAAAAAGTAAAAATAAGCTGGAAAACAGTATCCACACTTTGCGTTAAAAATTCTATTTTGTAGTCTATTTTATTAAGAATTTTACCATAAGAGTCTTTTTCCCGGAAAAATCTAGTTTCCGAGATATTGATGAAAATAAATCTGATTTTCCTGAAAATCGAAAACGAGGTGTAAACCTGTTGGAAACTTTTTTAATATGTTCAACCAACAATAAATAAATTAAATGTAATAATATTATGGGAATTTAAATTCAGTATCATATTTAATTATTAAAAAATTTTGCTTGAGTTTATTGGACCGTTTTTTTTTTCTTAAAAAAAAAAAAGAAATTTCATTGATTTTTAATTGTCTTTTTTGACCCATGAATCACACCATTCAATAAAATAAACTAACTATGGTAAAATAAATTGAATTAGAATTAATACTACATCAGTAAATAACGGTAACTTTCTATAATAATAAATATTAATTTAAATCAAATTATAATTATTATTAACTACGGGAAACAGACAGAGAAAAATAGACTCCAGCGCGGGGATTGGAACCACCGGCCTCTATACTGGAAATATAGAGGCCGGTGGTTCAAATCCCCGCGCTGGAGTCTATTTTTCTCTGTCTGTTTCCCGTAGTTAATAATAATTATAATTTGATTTAAATTAAAATTTAATCGTTCCGTAGTATGAATACTACCAAAATCGTAAAATATGAATTTCTAATTGATTGTACGAGGTACAGGTACTAATTGGGTACTTTATAATTATAAGCGTTATTTCTCGGTCGAGTTCTTTGTCATTAATGTTGACTTCTCAGACTTGTGGAAAAATTGAAAGCTTTAAATTCGGGTCAAGGTATCATTAACGTCAGAGAAATTCATTCTCCTGCGTAGCTTAGTTGGTTAGAGCGCTATACTGGAAATATAGAGGCCGGTGGTTCAAATCCCCACGCTGGGGTCTATTTTTCTCTGTCTGTTTCCCGTAGTTAATAATAATTATAATTTGATTTAAATTAAAATTTAATCGTTTCGTAGTATGAATACTACCAAAATCGTAAAATATGAATTAATAATAAAATAAATACAAATAATGAGTAGATAATCTTACCCGCACCAAAAAAAGAATTAGATAATAGCATTTTATACCACAAACAAATTACAAAAATAAATCATGTCTATTACTAATGTTGCTCACCAATTGATTAGAAATGTAGTGCATGTATTAATTAGTCAGTAAATAAATAACATAACCTAGCTTTCTTATTATTGTTAAAGTTAATTATAAACCGCTTGTCTAATTTTATTTTAGTAGAACATTTTGGTAATTAAGTTCGTTTATCTAATGTCATTTAAGTAAGTTGAACTATTTTAACAATTAATTATATTATTAATTGTACAGTACTGTACAAAAAAAAAATTCCAACTCGGTACTTCTTTAGATTGTTACTCCCCTATGTTGTTTTTAATAAATGACTTTGACTAAATAACTATAAAGAAAAAAGGATGTTTATTCCAATGTACTTTTGGACAAAGGAATATCACACTTCTGTTTTTATAAGGGGAGTAACAGTCTAAAGAAAAACATCCCGTACACCTCTTTAGATTGTTACTCCCCTCTGTTTTTTTTGTAAGGGGAGTAACAATCTAAAGAAGTGCCTCCAACTTATATAATAAGTAAATTAAAAACAATATTCTATTGAATACAGTACTAATTTGTTTACTAGTTAATTACCAGCCAGATAGATATTTATACGTTAGTACATCAATATGTTACCTCCAATCTCACAGGCGCTCACTTAAAATATGTAGAGAGCTAGAGTGAGCAAATATTATATCAAAGGTGAATTCTATTTTTGAACATGGCCTGCCTCCATCAAGGCCGGACGATGTGTTATTAGCACCCTCAGTGAAATTTTTAAAATCTAGTTCCGCGTCTCTACTCCCCTATAAATGACAAGCGCACCTGATTGTATTGCTGAGTGTACAAGTAATTTTAAAGGGACATATTACTAACTTCTTAGCCTAACCCTTAGCGGAATTAAGACTCTTGCTATTTTCAATCGAATACTTGATAGCATTAGTAAGGAATCCGATAGATTGAAATAATCTCTAGCAAATGGAAATAAATCGTTAAAAGCTAATGATCACCAATTCAAAAGTTTATATAAATGTATGTATACATTCATTTATAAAACCCATATTAAAACACCAGAAAAAATAATCCGACAATTTGTCCGACACATCTTCCTTGCATCCTATAATTGGACGTATGGTAGGGTGGGCCGAAAATCCCGAACTTTTGAAATCGAAAGACGGGTAGCGATAAAACTTGTGTACCCATGAGAGAACACCGTGTACCAAATTTCAGCCCAATCGGTTGACACTTAGGTCTCCCGACGGGGCCTTGAAGTTTCTGATTTTCTAAAAAAAACTACAAAAATTTTGTATATATGCGATTTATTCGTTAATAATTTATTCTACTGCGCTTTTGAAATAAATAGGCATTAATGTTCACTAATAATGTGCTTAATTAAAATGAGAAATCTAAAAATTATCATTTTCTAATTAAATGCATCGAGTACATATATACACAATCAACCACCAAATGCAGCAGGCAACACTTACTTAATTTAACTCCCAGCTCATTTATGGATGAGTTAGTGGTAAAAATATATATTTAAATTTATTTTTTGAAACTTGTAAAAAACACAAATATAATTTAAAATGTTTACTGTTATGTATAAGAGGGTCCGCCCCCCCCCCCCCCCCCCCTTCTCTCCCTCCCCTCTCCCTCTAACTCCCTTTATTAATGATCATAAAATTGCTCTATTAAAATTTAATTAATTTGCAAACATTAGTATTTATGCTTATACGAGCACAATATTATATACAACAAAGATCTTACTTAATCAAGCTAATCTAGGGAAATTTATGTTCAGGATTTAGTGAATCTATACCAAAATGGATTTACCGTTCAGAAAAATGTTGATGTTAAGGGAATTAAGATGCTTTGAATAAAAAATAGTGTTCCAAGTAAGAGCAAATAAGGGGTTCCCTAAGGACAAGAGGAGGACTAAAAAGGGGCAGGATTAATCATTATGTTGTCAGTTTACCTTGTACAGCAGATGTGAACAGATCTTACCTTTTTGTATCCTTCTTGTCTATTAGTCTCCTTATTTGATAGTTCAACAATTTGAAATTGTTTAAATTGATTGTTTTTTGGTTATTGATGGTTTTCAATACATTGGCTGTCTCTCCTTCAAGTGGATCTGCTCAAAGTATTGTTTTGTCAATTTTTAAGTTTTTACATGAAAAAATATTGACATCTCTAAGTTGAATGTGATTGTGTAATATGACCAACTTAAACACTGGAGTTAGACTGGCAGAATATCGATTGGGTAAACCATTACAATGATCTATTTGCCAGTTACATTGTAATAAATTACCACGACGGCACCTGATTAAACATTTAGATAGAAAAGCAAGAGGACCGTATACTTTTTCCGGGCATATTGGAAAAGAATTGTTAAAACTGTGAAAGCAAGATGGTTTTGAGCCAATCATGACACCTCAAAATATAGAAAACCCTTCGTAAAAGTAGTGACCAAAAATAATTGCTAGAGATGTCATTGGCTGTATCTAAAGGATGTTGGTCCGCAGACACGAAAAATAGAAACCCTGGGAAAATGGCCCATAATCGATGGTTAATTACTGTCAATCGCCTTCTTTGGCTGTACATATCTGAAAATCACTCTTCTGATGAATTAAAGCTCTAGTGACGTATGTTCAAAAAGTATATGGGCTATCTTGGTTTACCATTAAACAGCAAAATTCAATAAGTGATAGCTCAAAGAATCACATAGATTGAAAGCTTAGGGTAGATACGCCTGGATCATGATTTGAAACAAATCATCGACCCAGTTATACAAAGGAATGCTTACTTTGCTCACCCGAAAACCTTATACTGGCAATGATATCTGATGACGATGAAGGAATTAGAAGACTCGGCTGGACGAGAATACTTGCTGCAAGAAAGAAATCTATTGAAATAAAAGAAGTAAGAATAAGACAATTTTAAGATTCCAGGAGAACTGGATCCTGCAGACAAGATATATTACAGACTGAGTACATCGACATGATTGACTGGAACAAAATCAGGATTACTGAACCACCCTTGACAAAACATCTCACTGATAAAGAGATTACAGGATCAGATATTATATTACAATTTTGCAATCCATGTCATACTCAAATTTTAGAATGATGAGTTAAACTAGTGACTCAAGCGTTTTTTCTGTGTATTAAGAAGAAGATAGATATTATTATATTCTTCAAAAATTAGAAAGTTGACATAATATTAATATGCCAGTGTTTCAAACCAAAAAATATTTTCAAATATAATTGAGTAATTATACTTGTATTAAATAAGAAAGTTAAAAATAGCCGCAGTACTCAAAACAATTATTAATTTGTAATTTTCTATACGCAATGCCTTTGAACTTAAATTTCCTGCGTTTTAACCTTTTTTGAGCTATTATAGCCTTAAATACATTATAATGTTTGTAAATTAATTAAATTTTAATAAAACAATTTTATGATCATTAACAATTTGTTAAATTATTTTTTTTTTTTTATTTACGAAATGCCAATGGGAGTTAGTGGGGGTGGGGAGGGGAAGGGGGGGGGGGGGTGTCTGGGCTCTCTTATACATAACAGTAAACATTTTAAATTATATTTGTGTTTTTACAAGTTTCGAAAAATAAATAATTAAATATATATTTTTGCCACTAACTCATCCATAAATGAGCTGGGAGTTAAATTAAGTAAGTGTTACCTGCTGCATTTGGTGGTTGACTGTGTATATATGTACTCGATGCATTTAATTAGAACATGATAATTTTTAGATTTCTCATTTTAATTAAGCACATTATTAGTGAACATTAATGCCTATACATTTCAAAAGCGCAGTAGAATAAATTATTAACGAATAAATCGCATATATACAGAAAATCAGAAACTTTAAGGCCCCGTCGGGAGACCTAAGTGTCAACCGATTTGGCTGAAATTTGGCACATGGTGTTCTCTCATGGGTAACAAGTTTTTATTGCTACCCGTCTTTCGATTTCAAAAGTTCGGGATTTTCGGCCCACCCTAACGTATTGTCTCATGAGATTAGGTCTGATTCAATTCCCACTAGGGTCATACTAATCTTTATTCGTTTTCGAATTTCCTGAAAATCAAAGACTAAATAGATAATAAATCAACCTGTTAGAAATGTTTTAAATATGATTAATAATATAATGATAAATAAATTAAATGTAATATTATTGGATTTAAATTTAGTATCAGTATGCAATTATGAAAAAGGATCGTTTGAGATAGTCGAACCGTTCATTTATATATATATATATATATATATATATATATATATATATATTAATATATGTATTAAATAATAATATAGATGTGTATTAAAGATAATTTATTTAATTATTAATAATTTAGTATAATATTAAGTATGGTGGCTCAAAAAAATGTTAAACGATAGACCGACAGACAAAAGACAAAATTATAAGATAAAAAGAACTTTTTATATACTACGTTTTTAAATTTTCTGTTGAATTATATGCAATGTTGATAATATAATTGTCATTACTATATATAATGTTAGTGAAAAAAAATACATAGTTCCGAATTTATTTACTTCACATAATAATGACAACCATCTAGAGAGCGGATCTTAAACCTATTAAGGACAAATCTTTGTACAACGGATCTCCCTAACACCAAATCTAAACCGTGCCATCGATAGATTTGAAATAATATTAGTAATATAATCGATAAATAATATAATCGATTTATTTCCTGTTTTGCTGTCATTCAATGTTTACCTCTAATAAAAAATCAAAAATTTAAAATCCGTCAAAATGAAGATTGTAAATACTATGGGATATGTCAAAACAAATAATATAACTTGCGGATTTTCTCCAAAATAACTTTCCACACAGCAAAATTTGCTGAAAACTAATTAAATTCTTCTAAAAGATGGCTAAAAGTATTAAAATAATGCATTGTCATCGTGTTCTGAGCTATGCTAAAAGTTTCAAAAGTCTAGCTATTCGGGAAGTTAGTTAGAAATCGATTGCCAGATTTGTACCGGACAAACAAACAAACAAACAAGAAAGCAAGCTAATAAAAACGTAGTAAAAAAATGATCCCCGATGTCTGAAACGGATTAAGGAATTTTTGAAATCGGAAACAAAAGATTTCGTTCTTCAGAATGATTATAATGCTCCCATTACCTTATGTAAGCTCGTCGAAAGCAATATAAGCATAGCAATAGGTTTGTCGTAGCATATATATATATATATATATATATATATATATATATATGCTCCTATGAAGAAGGTTTAAAGAATAAACCGAAACGTCGGGTTTTTTGAGTATGTTGTGAGTGAATAGTGTTTTTATGACCGAGCCCTGGGTTTTCTCTGTGCTTATATATTATTCGCGGTCGTGTGTTTTTCGTATGTATATATATATATATATATATATATATATATATATATATATATATATATATATATATATATATATATATATATATATATATATATATATATATATATATATCAAATGAGGATATCCCTACCGTCAATACTTGCTTGATCTGGAGATCACTGGACCGGTTTCGGCTAAACGCCATCATCAGCAGAGTCGAAGTCTCTCGTAGCACTCAACACACTTATCGAGTCTACATGAGAGAATGAAGTTGGAAAGGTGGAGGCAGATGAAGATATATATACAAAAGAGGTAGGATAAGGAAATACCCGTGAGACGGGGTGTCAGGTGCACAGACGGCGAAAAAACAAAGGGAAGAGTGCGCGAAAAAGGAAGACGATGCAATGAAGGGAAGGTTGCGTAGAGGGATGATGCAATAGACGAAAGGGTTGAATAGAGACAAAGCGATGTAATAGAGTGAAGGGTGGGCGACGGACAGAGATGATGTAAAGAACCATAAGAGTTGGCATAGAGAAAAAGAAAAGGATGATTTTAGGAGGGGAAGAATATGTGATGAATAATAAGAGAAAAAGTTGAGAAATTGATGAAGAAAAAAGAGATGGGTGTTCGAAAAGTTCAGTCTAGTGTAGGTCTTTTACTTAGCGTATGCGTTAAAGTTGTGTCGTCTCGTTTACGTTTGTTGGTTGGTGGTTTAAGTGCTGAAAATGTTACGTCAGAGTTAGTGAGTAATTGTTCGTTAATTAAAGTCTTGTTGGTCGTCCTATGTTTGTAAATTTCAAGTTTTTCAAGTATGTCGAGTCTTGGTCCTTTCTGTTCTTTGTGCAATAATGTCATTGATTGGTCAATTGTCGTCGGTTCGTGTCCGTGTTTGCGTAGGTGGTTAGCGAAGTTAGAGTCTGTTCTATTGTATATGTAGGATCGTATGTGTTCTTTATACCTAGTTTGTAGGTTGCGTCCTGTCCTTCCTATGTATACTTGGTCGCAGTCGTTGCAAGTTAGTTTATAAATTCCACTATTGTCATAAATGTTATTGTTAGTCTGTCGTTTTATTAGTCTGTTCCCTATGTTGTTTGTTGTTTTGAAAGCTGTTTTTATGTCGTATTTGTTGAAAAAGTTTGTGAGTCGATAAGTCTCTTTGCCTACGTAAGTTAGTGCAGTCCATTGAAAGTCGTTCGGTGTCGTTTGTTGTGTCATGTTGGTCCTATTCTTGTGTCGTCCAACCAGTTTGTTTATGGTACGTTTGTGATATCCGTTGTTTTTAGCTATGTTGTGTATTGTGTCGAGTTCTGTTTGATAGTTATCGGGAGTCAGAGGTGTGGTATTGAGTCGGTGTATCATGGATCTGTATGCGGCTAGTTTGTGTTGTGTTGGATGATTTGACGTTGCGTGTATTGTGTGGTCGGTTGCTGTAGGTTTCCTATAGATTTTGTAAGTGAGTTTGTGGTCTATTCGTGACAAGGTTAAGTCCATGAAGTTAAGTTGTCCGTCTGTTTCTGTTTCTAAGGTGAATTTAATGTTAGGGTGTATTCCGTTCATGTACGTTAGTAAGTCGTTAGTTTGTTCTATTTCAGACTCGATTACCAGAAAGCAGTCGTCGACATAACGTTTGTAATAGACCACGCCAAATACCTCAGAATACCCTACAGATCTTCTAAGGATTGCATGAAAACCTCAGCCATTATGGAAGATGTTGGATGACCCATTCCCAAACCGTCTGTCGCTAAGTAATTCTTGGCATTGAAACTGAAGTAGTTCTGTTTTAAAGTAGTGCGTAATAAATTTATTAGTTGTTGTACAGTCTGTCGGTCGTGGTTGAGTAATAATTTGTGTTCAAGTAAGTTTATAGTCTCGTTAACAGGTATAGATGTGTAAAGATTAGTTACGTCGAGTGATATTAGTCGGCTTTGTGAATTTAGAGTAAGGTTAGATGTTAAAGTCGTTAATTCGTGGCTGTTTTTTAATGTGTATTTATCGTCAAGTTCTGCAAAGTCTTTTATGGTTGTTGCTAAGTGTTGTGAGAGTTTGTATGCGGGTGCCTGTCTGTAGTTGACTATTGGTCTAATAGGTGTGTCAGGTTTGTGAATTTTTGGTAAAGCTTTTAACGAAGGAATTGACGGGTTGGAATTGATGTAACGATATTTATTTTTCGGCAAAATTATCAAAGGTGACCGGATTATCGCGTTATGTATGTCTGTCTGGTACTTGTTAGTTGGATCTTTCTGTAGACTCGATAAGTGTGTTGAGTGCTACGAGAGACTTCGACTCTGCTGATGATGGCGTTTAGCCGAAACCGGTCCAGTGATCTCCAGATCAAGCAAGTATTGACGGTAGGGATATCCTCATTTGACAACGTACAAACTTGCGGTAACTACTCAAAATTCGATTTTTATATATATATATATATACAGTGTGTCCCAAGATAAAGTATCCGAGAGGAAAAATTCTTATTTTTGAGTTTTCGAAAAAAAATCATTCTTCATAAAAACTCCTGCTTGTTGTGAAACCTCTAAAAATGATAAAATTTTCTTGATTTTGTGTACAGAATGTTCTATTTTTTTAAAACTTTAAAATCAATTAAGTACGTGAATAGGATGCGAGGAAGCTATGTGCCACACTAATTGGCAGTCTATTTTTTTTAATATTTTTACTTTTCCTCACTACCCATAGTAGGAAAAGTATTGGTTTTTTTGTATTTATACTTTATGTTGACACAGACAAGATCAAAGATAGATGGACCTTAAGAGTCACAGATTGGTATCCCAGAGAGAGAAAACACAGGAGAGGAAGACCGACCAGACGTTGCAGGGACGATCTAGTGGAAGAAGCTGGCGTGACATAGACTAGAACTGCACAGGACAGAAGCTCAGAAGGAACACCATGTTGGAGGCCTTCGCCCAGAAATGGGACTAATTTTTATCACAGTGAGAACTTTGCAGCTTATAAAAATAAATAAATAATAAAAATCATATATAAAAATACATATCACAAAACAATTGTGTTAAGATAATAATTTTCAGTAAGTATATATTAATAATATTTGTGTGATTGTAATAATAATGTGCGTGAATGTACGGGTAATTAAAATTAACCCTAATGTCTAGTGGTGGAAGGTTGTACTTTTCGTAAGACTTCTCCTTGGGAAAAAAGCATGTAACTCTGTTTTAAAGCAAATTACCTCCATGTAGGAATAATTAAGAATATGCAGGGTGTTTAGTCGAAGATGTAACAAACGAAGAGGGCAGATCCTACCCATAATTTGCAAAAAAAAACACTACATACACCATGGGACAATTCTCAATAGTATCGCCACAATAATTTGTTTTGTGATTTTCCAAGGTACGACCTTTTTACTCTAAACTAAATGGACAGTAAGGTCCTACAGTCCTCTTAAATTAAATGTAAAAAAATCCTCTCATTCATTTTACATATTAGGGTAATTATAAAAATTAAGAGTCTCCTCGCAGTTACGCGTAAGGTGGTCTGTACGCCATTTGACGGTTTTTTTTTTTTTTTTTTTTTTTTTTTTTTTTTTTTTTTTTTTTTTTACAAAAACTCAATCATAGCTCAAAAAAATTACATATTAACTGATGGTGTTAGGGTAGTCAAACTTAAGAGGAATAAATGAAGAAGTTTTACTGAAATTGGGCAAACTGTAGCACATGCCGTTTAGGCATAATTACAGGCTGAAACAACAATATTTTTAATAAAATAAACAATCAAATGAAATTTAGGTACATGTTTTTCCCCTTTTAGGCATTTAAAATAGACTTTTTCTAAACTGAAATGTTCTCCTCTTTTCAACGGTGCCTCTATTTCAGCTCTATCATCATTCTTTTAGGAGCAGCGATCGATTTTTAGAGTAAAATGACCGTACCTTAGAAAATAACAAAAAAAAAAAATATTGTGGCGAAACTATTGGGAATTGACCCATATTATGTGTTTTTGTTGCAAATGATTGGTAGAATCTGCCCTCTTCGTTTGCTATATCTTCGACCTATCACCCTGTATAACTAAATTCCACGTCCCTTTTTGGGTGTTGACTGTGATTTTACAACGCACGATTTTATTTATATTACAAAAAATAAGTGACAAGACATATTATATGAATGTACAAAAATATTCAGGACCATTATCGTGCAGAAATAAAATTAATAGTGTCTGACTAATTATCTATCAATTTTTAAAAATCCTAGAATCTATTTATTGTATCAATTTTTCCTATGGAGTCAGTTTTTAAATTTTTAATTTAAAGTATTATACAATTTTATAATTTTAAGTATTACACAATTTTATCATTTTAAATAATTTTAAAAAGAGTTATAAAAAACTTGAAGCATGCGTGATTTGTAGCTACCCACAACCTGAATATTTTTTGGGCCGATAATTGAAAATTAAGTTCAAATGTTTAAGCATTCTTAATAGTTAAAACGGCGATTGACATAAGCCACAAAATCTAATAAAAATTAAATTAAGGCAAAGATGATATAATGTAGTGCATAAGGCGTCTCAGAGTCTAGTCAGAAAGGCTAGCTATGAAGACTTTTCCTGTTCTGTAGTCAGCACAGTAATGGGGAATTCTTTACCGTTAGCATTCACGGAAAATCCCTCAACAAAAAGCTGCTTCATAATAAATTTATTAGTTTTCTTCAAGTT
Source organism: Gerris lacustris (assembly GCA_951217055.1). NCBI lineage: Eukaryota > Metazoa > Arthropoda > Insecta > Hemiptera > Gerridae > Gerris > Gerris lacustris. The sequence goes on along the minus strand of OX578277.1, from coordinate 58,208,304 downwards.
AAACAAGTCGAATTAAAAAATGAACGATTGAAGCATAAGGTTCCGATTAGCATTTGTTGGAAAGTAAGAAATTGAAAATCGCGTAGAATAGGTATGACCTCTTTTTACTGCTGTTAGATACACATTTATAGAAATATAATAAAATACTAACATAGAACTTAAAGAGAAAATAAATTGTTTCGCAAACCCTGAGGCTCTCGTTTTTCGTAGTAATATTCTTCAATTTAAGGCCATCTTGAAGAAAACGGAAACCCGGGAATCCCCCCTCCCATCCCTAAACAAAATGGTTTTAAAGCAACATCGAATATTTTTTAGGCTTGAAGAATGTTATGTGTAAATTACTTACATTGCTCAATGCAGGATAAACAATTTGTTTGAAGTTTAAATTTTAATCCAATATACAATTCTTTTGTGGAATCTAAAAAATATTTCTTATAATACACATTGCGAGATTAAGCATTAAAAGTGTAAAAAATTACATTCTATTACATACAAGAAAAATTAAATAGTAAATACAGTATATTAATAATATACATACAGTATATTAAGTACAGAATAAAATAGACTGCCAATTAGTGTGGCACATAGCTTCCTCGCATCGTATTCACGAACTTTATTGATTTTATGCTTTCCATTATTGTTTAAAAAAAAAAAAATTAAAAAAAAATAAAAATCACTTTTACCCTCTCAAAACTAGAAATAACACAAAATAGAACGTAACAAAATTTAATCTACTATTCAAGAGCTTTTTAACGATATACATCATATTATAAAAGATTAATTTTGACCTTTGTACCCCTGTACTTTGAGGTACCAAAATTATATTTTTAAAAACCAAACAATACAAAAGGGCATTAATTAAACTAGTAAATAGGTAAATATAAATAAAAAACCTAATAACAAAAAAATATTATTTAATCCCTTTAACCTACAAAAAAAATTAAAAATCGGTACAAAAGTACGTGTACAATTTATTTTTATAATAAACCAAAATAATAGCTTTAATGTACATAATATCAAGGTCTTTCAAATAATATACGACACAATATTAAAAACCAAAATAGGTGGTCACGTGACACGGCACACGGGAATAAGTTTACTCTCATGTTCTCAGCAAATAGTATGAACTAATGTTAAAATATAATCAATTTAAAGAGCATTAGTGTAAGATTCAAGCGCCTCAATCAGAAATAAAATCGGTCAACTATAGAAAGTATGGCCATTCTAAGACAAAAAGGAAAAAATATAACCAAAAAAATACCAAAATGACTACCATCTAAGGTACAACCAATGATGATACGAAAAAAAGTCATAGGACCAAAGTTGTAAATCTTTTAAAATCATTTACCGCTGGTGCTATCCGTTTTCCAATACGACTTACCGTTTAGCCGCTATAAGTCCCCAATACAGCTTAAATATCAAGTCGGTAATTTTTATTTTTTTAAGGGGGGAAGGAGAGGGAAAAGTGAACTTATTATTTTGGTTCACAATGTGGACGTTGCGCGTCGAATGACGCAAACCACAAGTCTCTAGCTCTTCTGGAAGTGGGCAAACATTCATATCAGTCAGCGAGTCAGTTAGCCATGCGGATTTATAGTACATAGACATATTAATTTAGCACGATTTAAAGTGCGCAGACGGTTGAAGTTAGGCAGGTGCTATCTCCAGGATACTTTCGACAAACCATAAAAATTTCATAAAAATCAGATGATTACTTTTAAAGATGTAGCTGTAAATAAATGTATGTTTGTGAGCATGTGGAAGATAAACAAATAAGCGCAGAATGTTGAAATTTATATGGGACCAACAATGGGCTAATTATGACCAACCACCCAAATTTCATTAAAATTGAACATGTAGTTTTTAAGATATGGTGGTTTACAAAAAATGAGCGACAGACCGACAGACAGACACGGAACCAAAAATGTTCCCTGATGTCTGAAACGGATTTCTGCCTTGGAATTTTTGAAATCAGAGATATAAAAATATTTTCGTTCTTCAGAACGATCACATAGCTGCCGTTACCTTCGGTAAGCTCGGAAGCAAAAATGTATAGTAAATACAGTATATTATAATAAACATACAGTATATTTTATGATGTATTATAAGTCCCAACAACACTAATTTAAAATAATTTTCCTGGAATTTCTTTAAGTCTCTAACAAATAACAAGCCTACAAATACGAATAGGTAAATTCTGAGGGGAAACCGAGTCAAAACGGTACATCCCGAGGGGTTTAGTCCAGACAATTTTGTCCTCTCAGGCAACTCATAAAGAAGTGAAGTCGACGGTTGCGTTACTTCGTGACGCCGTTAAAACAGCTTTAGATTTTTTGTAAGGAAAGAATAACGTAACTATTGTACAATTCCATTTATTGCAGGTTTGGTTACCATTCTTGGGGTAATATGTTTAACCTCTTCGACCCAACGGTTCATGTCACATAATAAAACTAGGTCTAAACAGTCAGTTTATTTGTTAAGTTAGTACAGGACCTTCTAAAATGTCATAAATATGTCAAGGAAATACAATTAAACAGTAAAAATGCCACGCTAAACCCTACCGTTAAAGTGAAAGTAACGACACAACATTGTAAAAACCCTTATATTACATTGTAAAAATACTACTGGACTTCTTAAATATTGACTTGCTGACAACATAAATATTCCTAAACAAGAGTTCCTTGAAGATTTACGTTATGAAATTAAACTTATGAGGTATATAGAATTGTGGTCATTGGAACTAGAACATGGTAGGTTCAGTAACCGTTTTAGAAGCATACCTGAAAATGAAAATCTAGGCTCCAGAATATCGCATACGAATACAATAATAACAATAACTACCATAATGTAAGTACTTTACCCTGTCAAATCAGAAAGGACTGTTTCAAAACGAAAGGGTTACATAAGTTTTCTAGATGTCCCTATTTTATCAATGTTAGTACTTAGTTGGAAAGGGTTACAAATATAAAGGATAGGAATAAGGGTTCCAGTAAAAATTTTAAGTTTTATATTCAGAAAATACACATAAAGTACACTTTATGTCACACAACTCGAACAACATGGAAGAATAAATTAAACAATATGGACCAAAGAATTTAATTTTGTATAAATTTTCCTTAGAAATCTGTAAATGTTAAAGATAATAGTTTCAAGAGAAGTGTCCCATTTGTTGGGAGCTAATCAAGTAGCTATTATTAACTTAACAACAATCCAATTTCAAGCTGTAGGGGTTGGGTTCACTAATTACAGGCTGACCTAGACAACAACTAAGCTATTGATCCACACTATTTCGCTGGAGCTAATACCTTTATGACAAGACCTTGACAAACAAAAAAAATCTTCTTCTAGCCTAAATAAATAATCTTCTATCCCACAACAACCAATAGACAGTTTCTATACATAAGTAGGGCATGGACGATATCTGCAGGGCAGGTGTATGTTCATATACTATCCAAATAAATCCTATTAGGAGAAAATCCTTTTGCATATGCATAAAGTATATACAGAAAATAATACTAATGCCTTTGTGCATTGAATAGAAACATTAAAGTAGACATTTTTTAAAATAATTAGTACTTAAAAAAGTACTGCGGTAAAACATCTCTAAAAAGGAAAAATGAACAGCCTAATTTTCCTACAATTATAGGCTGGTCCGATTCAACAATAATCCCCTTAACTTATAAGTTGAGTTGGTAGTTGGTTAAACAAGAGAAGTATTATTCCTAACTAAATAACCAATTTATCACTTAGAAAATTTTGATTTCAGCTATATTGCAGGGTTTTTCTGTGTTGGAGGTTTTCTACCATTAAACAGTTCAGGTAAATACGAATTCAGGTATGTACTTAGTAACTTAGCGAAGTAAATCAATAATATTCCTAGCTCAAGTAAAATAAAGTCCCTTATATACCTATACCTTCGTTTAGGTAAATATTTTTGTTAACAAATAAAAATAAACATAAAAGATCTGTCTCAATACAAATAAGTCAATAAAGCTATGTTTAGGGTACAAGGCAATAAAATGCATGGAATGCTTTTTTAAGTGCCTTGGGTAAAATAGTTTATTATTACTCAGTTCTTATGTTTATAATAGATTTTTTTTACAGTTATATAACTGTTTACGTAAAATGTGACGGTTTCTAATGGTAAATATGCCTTTTTTTTATTAGTTTTTTGAACTTTTAAGTATTACACGGTTAAATGTGTCTCTTTTATAATTTACTACATAGTTATGTAAAATAGACAGTAAAACTCCCTTTCATTTGGCAAATTCTCAACATGACTTTATTTCACACATGAAGCAATCAATAAATTAATCAGAAAAAAAATTATGAATAGAAACGATTTAATATTAAATAAATAAATTATTCTTCGACTAAATTAAGATTTCATAAGATCATCAAAATCAAACAAAATAAGGAGTAGAAGGATAAAACAACGTGACTTCTAAATATCCCTAAGGAGTTAAGCGTGATTTTTGTGATAGGGCTATTTGCGCCTTGTGCTAATATCGGAAACTAACACACATCGGTTTAGATTCAGGGAGACAACACGTGCCGCCCTCGCCCTATTGACCACTTGACCACTACACTAAATGTTTAATAAGCTGTCTCCTTTGTTTTTAAATAACAATCTACATCGAAATATAATGGAAAATAATGACTAAAATTTAATGTTCTAATACAAAAACTCGTTGTTTTCTTAATGCATCTCTTTTTAAATAGTAAGAGAGTAAATAGGTACGAAACATATTTGTATATATATTATATATACAGGGTGACTGGTGCTATATGTGAAAAAATTAAGTAGGTTGTTCTACGTCTTATGGGCCACAAAAAACGCTATATAAACCATGGGTCAAATCTTAACCGTTTTCCCGCAAGGTCAAATTTTATGATTTTTTTAAGATCGCATTCCTTATACAAACACTTATTGCTCAAAAAGTATAGAAGCTAGAACAAAAGGTTTGGTATCGTTGTAAAGCTGACAATTTTTCCAAGAAGAAAAGATTAAATTTTATTTTCATGCCCTCAAATTACATGACAAACAATGTATACAGTAGTAGTAGTAGTTACCTAGTACTTCCTACTAGACGGGTAGGACGAACCACTTGTTCGAACCTAGCAATCAGGCCTTATAGTAGACCCATTTTACTTGGCCCCGTGGTGGAGAGTTCCAGCTACTTCACACATCATACATTTGTACATTGTACCGCCGAAGCGAGTATGATGTGGTCATTAGTAAGCTATATGAGCGTGCTTAAAGGTGTGGGGGAAGAGGACCCCTCAGGGGGTCCCCTCGCCCTACTCCGACCTCGAACCATAGATACAGATCACATTTCATGACACGGATCGAACCCACTAGACGACGTGGGGGAAGAGAACCCCTCAGGGGGTGTCCCTCGCCCTGCTCCGTCCGCAATTCATACATGCATTCAGTGTATCGCGGCCCGGGATCGAACCCACGACCTCGAGTTGCCTCGACTCAGTGATAGCTGAGCGCGGTGTCTTTACGACCTCGGCCACCCTGGCTCCCAACAATGTATACAAATTTTATATTTAAGAAAAAAATTAAAAAATCAATTGCTTTGCGGTTCTATAACTTGTTAAAGAACCGAGCTCAAACTTTTCGGACTTCAGGAAAAACTTCCTTATTTACTAACGTTTCGATCGATATTAATATTATTACCCATTCATTGGGCGGAATCTTTATTAAACTTCGCTGAAAGTAAATAAGAAACGTGTTTATTGTTGCAATTCTTGACTTACAGGTGAGTAAATAATTCAAAACAAGCAAGGTTGGTTTAGTATACTCATCTTTGTGTCAACAATAAACATGTTTCTTTTTCACTTTCAAAGAAATTTACTAAAAATTCCGCCTTATGAATGGGGAATGGGTAATAATATTAATATTGATCGAAACATTAGTCAATAAGGAAGTTTTTCCTGAAGTCCGAAAAGTTTGAGCTCGGTTCTTTACCAAAATATGGGACCTCAAAAAAAAAAATGTTTTTAATTTTTTTCTTAAAAATAAAATTCGTATAAAATTTTTGTCATATAATTTGAAGGCATGAACATTAAAATTAAATTTTTCTTATAGGAAATTTTGACAGCTTTACAACGGTGTCAAACAGTTTATTCTAGCTTTTATACTTTTGGTGAAATAAGCATTTTTATGAGTAAAGGTATGTAATCTTAAAAAAATCGTGAAATTTTGTGGGAGAACGGTTAAGATTTGACCCATGGCTTATATAGTGTTTTTTGTAGCTCTTGAGGCGTAGAACAACCTACTTCATTTTTTCACATATATCGCCAGTCACCCTGTATATATTTCAAAAGATTAGGCGGGAACATAGTAAGTAGTTTGGAAAATGGCTAAATTATTGAGTAAAGAGTCAAAACATTTCTCTCACATTACTGCTACTGTTAAGAGAATCTGCAATTAGAGAATCTGTAATATCTGTAAATTATTATCGTTAGGGCCTAAATTCTCACTCGAGTGTACAGGCTCTTCGTTTCCTCTTCTCGCCGTTATTAATGATATTGAAACAGTTATAGGCACCTTGACCCCGGATGAACAAATCATAAGAATCATGTGATTGGAAATAGACCGCTTGATCAGTACAATACCGCATATCGTAGAACTAGGACTTTCTTGAAAGAGCACCCTGAGATCCTTATCACTCGTGCTGACAATCATACAGTGGCTACGTTGCAATCTGAATTGAATATCATGATAAAATTACCACCATGCTCAGCGATCAGAGTACTTATAAAAAAGTAGGCAGAGATCTTACCAATTCCTACCAAAACAGGGCGAACGGGTACATACTTGACTTAATGAAGGGTAGCTATATTAGTACAGCCGAGGGTGAACGCCTAATAAGCAACAACGCGACTGCCCCTCGAATATATGGCCTACCCAAGATCAACTAAAAGGATATACCGTTACGCCCCATTGTGTCATTCCTCAATAATAGTCCGTCTTACATCTAGCCAAATTTCTTAACCACATCATTGCTAATATCGCTGATGGTAATGAGCAGAGACGGGAAAAAGTCATAAACGTCATAGTCATATGATTTTGTCATAAAATAGCCATTTTACGCATAAACGTCATAAAATAGGGGTTTCTAGGAATAAACGTCATAAAATGGCCTTTTTTGCCAAATGTTTAGCAAAAAGGTTTTATTTTTTTGTTAAAGAAAATGTTTAAATTGAACATTTGTGGTCCGGTTCCAGGTAAAAGTGCAGTTCGTACAAAAAACCCTTACACCAGCTTAGTCAAAGGCCTGGGCTCTTAATTCCCTGACCACTTTCGGACTTAACTAATGCGCTTATGCATACCTACAATCAGGGAGGCACCGACGGTCATCCCTAATTCCAAAATAGGGCTCCTGATCGGCTCCTTCTTGGAACAACTCCTCCGATTAGAATCCAGGAAGTTCAAGATAGATTCTCCAGTCAGCCAATAGTAAACCCATTGGATTAGGCAGTCTCCTGATTGGCTGTTCCATAATTAAAATTTTGTATATATTCATGGTAAGGGAGTAGAATGTTTAATTGCTCATTTGATGACAAGTAACACGAATAAGAAACTCGTTTTACTTGTTTCTTGATTAATTTTACTAGTGTAACTAGTTTCTTAATAGATTCTACTCGTGTCAGAATGCCGAAAACTCCTGCAAACAAATTAACGCTTAAGCGTAAGTGGGTGTCAGAGGAGGTGGACTTTTCTTTGGAAGGTGAAACATTCTTCTGTAAGCCATGTGATGAACAGGTAAGTTCTACACCTACTTTGTATCTGGAGTCTTCAAGGTCTTAGCTTCATTGGATGCTGGAAAGGCGCCGTCAATTCGCAATGTAAAAGAAGCCCTAAAGGCTCCATGACTGGAAACCCACTTGAACTACATCAACGACAACTTTGGGACATTTCCTGACATAATAGAAGGTCTGCAAAAACAGGATATGCTATTTCCAAACAGCGTCGAAAAAATCAAGACCCTTTGCGGTACCGATTGGGTTGGAAGAGTGGGGGAAAAGGTGAAAGAAAAGTTCCCTGCTGTTCTCTCAAGGAATCCTGGGTGGGAACACGCCCAGGCCATAGCTGCCCGGTTGAAGTGCAAAAGCAAAAGCAAAAGCAAATGACGTGTCATGCATGAAATTTGCTCCCACCTCATCTACCGACGTAGAAAGGTCTTTTTCCAAGTTTAAAATTCTACTGACGGACAAAAGAACCAATTTAACGCTGGAGAATATAGAACAACACATGATTACTTTTTAAAATGTTGAAGCATTCTGCTAATTATTATCATCTATTACATATATTATAAATATAATTTTGTATCTATGAAATATTGAAATCTCTTTTGACCTGTTTCCCTCCAAAATAGCGAAATGCTTCACATAAAGGCTAAATTTTCACAGAAAATAAACGTCATACTTTTGGCTAAAAGGTCATAAAACAACCGATTTTCTAAAATAAACGTCATAAAACAGGATAATAAAAGTCATAAAAGTCATAGAATAAAGGTCATGAAATGGAAAAATAAAAGTCATAAACGTCCCGTCTCTGGTAATGAGTAATGATTACAATATAACGAACTCGGCGTCTGTGAGGTAGACCTTTCTTAGCAGCACTATTTCGCGGGATGAGACACTCCTCTCTCTTGATGTCACTTCTCTCTTCACTAATGTCCCTATTGACATGGTTATAACTATCATTCGGGAGCGCTAGAGAGAGGTTCGAGAGTACACCAAGATCCCCTAGGCCTCTTTTTCGAAATGTTAGAGTTCACCTGTGAGACCCGCTATTTTGCCTACCGGGGGAAAATGTTTTCCCAAATGTGTGGTTGCCCGATGGGCATCCCTCTGTCCAACAACCTCGCCAGCCTTGTAATGGAGAGGGCTATCACCACATCTCCAAGTTGTTTGAATTTCCCTGTACGTCGACGGTTTGATTCTTTCGCTTACTCGGGGTATGGTTGACCGGGCTCTGAAAGTATCTAACTCCTTCCACAATCACATCAAGGTTACCATCGAGCGCCTGTTAATGACACCATTCCATTCCTTGATATGCTCATTTTGAGATGCGTAGATGGTATTCTATCCACAAAGTGGTATCAAAAGCCTTCTAGTTCTGGCAGAGTACTTCATTTTGCCTCCAGACACCCCCTTGACACCAAAGTGAACGTGGATAGAAATTTTGTTAAGAGGGTCCTAGATCTTACCACCGTCGAATACTGCAGAGAGGCCAGGGATGTTATTAGAAGGATGCTGCGGAAAAATGGCTACCCTTGCGGTACGATCGCTTCCTTGATTAGGAAGTATAATGTGCCACCTCCCGCACCAGAGGTGGCTCCTAGATATGGTTTTGTAAAAATACCAAACATTTTTGGAAACAATAAATGGAAATTATAAGCTAGAACAAATTAAGGTTCCACTTTTGGTACCCAACCTCAACCAAATTAGCAAATTAATCAGATTGACCTGTAATCATTCTGAAGCGAAAAACTTACTCTAACAAGGAAAATTCGCATACCTGAAACAAAAAAAAACAAAAAAAAATTGATTAATGGAGACAAGGAAGATAAAAATTAATTATTTATTATTTATTATTGTGGAAATAACAAATACCTAGGTTCCGTACGTCCTATTAGTATAAAATAAAATCTATTCAAGTTCTCCTTGACTTAAGCGACTTAAGACCATCCACACACATAAACTCAATGACTTAATGATAGAAGGACTAAAGATATATACATATATACAACGAGATTAAGGGGAGGGTGAAGTGATATATTTGTGTGAATTTAATTTAATTACGGCTCATATGACAACCTTCTATAGTCTATATCCAGGACAAGATCTCCATAATTCCAAGATCATATGAATAGTACAAGGAAGGTAATAAGGTTGTTACATAGTGTCGATTTTTCTACATATGCAAAGCGAACTATTATTCTATTCAAATTCAAAAATGATTCTTTATTCTTTGTAAAAAGAAGCTAACCTTTTCCTATTTCTGATAAGGCCTAATAATTAGCTCTCATATTTAACAAGGAAACATTCAGAAATTCATATAAGCGATAAATGGTAGAATGGAAAATAGACTGCCAATTAGTGTGGCACATAACTTCCTCGCATCCTATCATGTACTTTATTGTTAAATTAACATTAAAATTAGTGTTATATTACTTTATTGTGTATAAACTATTAATAGTTTTAGCGATCTATAACACTTCATAGCGGTGTCGCTGTTGGTTTCACTAAAAAAATTGTGTTTAAAAAAAATGTCTCATTGAATAGATGAAGTTAGATTTTTTTCCCGACCTAATATTCAAATTTTAAGTTTGAAGTTCACGTTTACGCGAGCGTTGTCGTGAACGCATGTACGGATAACGTTGTCCAACGAACTCGTCCTGGGCATTGGTAAAATGAACATGTCTACCAAATTTCATCAAAATCGGTCGACATTTACTCAAGTTATCGGTACACGATTCACAATTCACGGACACACAGACCGACAGACAGACAGACACGAGACCAAAAATGTTCACTGATGTCTGAAACGGATTTCTGTCTTGGAATTTTTATAATCGGAGACATAAACGTTTTTCGTTCTCAAAAGTGAACACAATTATGCTTCCGTTCCGTTACCTTGAGTAAGCTCGGAAGCAAAAATATATTATGGCCTAGCAAATATAAACTAACAGTAATGACTTACTTGCTATAATATATTATTTATGTTGTCTCAATAAATCGACAATTATTGAGTCGATGAGATGCTTATTCTTATTCAGGTTTTTAGGTCTTAATAACTTCAATTAAATCCGTTTTAGGCTAAAATTCACCTCCTTTGAGGCATCTTCAGGCCTAGAAGATTTTTAAATTTTATTTCATATATCCACATTAACTAGTACATATATATTATATAGGTATTATTAATCTATAAGTATTTCTTATATATTCAAAGTAAAAAGCATTTTTAAAATAGTTTATTTCTATAATATTAAACAAAATTTCTTCTTTGGTCGTCTGGCTTAATATGTTTGTATTTTTAGTAAGTTTGTTATACGACTTATTCTTCTGGATACATTAAAGTGTGTAAAATAAGTCGTTTATTAGTCAAGGACTCACATACTATACGAATACAAATTAAAATGCTTATGCAAATAAATTAATGAAAAAATCGTAAATCAAATTCATTAGTAAATGATTAAAGAATGAAAAAATATTATGGAGATAATTTATTTCACAACGCTGTATATTTATTTTTTATTGGTTTCTTTTATTATTTATTGATTGTGTAAATTTTATAGAGGTTTGTAATTCCTATTCCGAGCCTATAAATCAGTGTATCTTCTTCCAGTCTGGAGTGTTTTCAAGGCCAGACGAATTCTGTCAACCTTCTGGAAACACGGATAACCTAAACGACAGAAAAGCCTGGATTATTTGAACAAACCTTTACCTCCGATTCCTATACAATATTAGTAGAAACAGTAGATAGCTTAGGTAACCTTGATCTAGTTTGTATTTCCCAAAACTTGGTCTTGCTCATGCCTCCTTCTTCCTATGTACATCAATTGTTTTGCGGTTATTAACGAGATTTATATTGATGGAGGTCATCGTTTAAACGACTTGTTTACTCCATTACCAAGGTCAAATGAATGTTTGAAGGACATTAAAATCCTGACTGTGAACCCCCCCCCCCCCTTCAAACACCGACAAATTACTGTTTCTGAATCTACTATTAAAACATAGCAAGTATTCCTATTTATTGACTAAGTGCAACATGCATCCTGTCACAAACACTGTCTAGGTGTAAAGAAAACATGTGCAGGATAGTCAATTATTGCGCATTGAAAATATATACAAACGATAAACTGAATTACTCTACCGAAATATATTTGCCTCTATTTGGGTGAAAATATTAGGTATTTAGATTAAGTGAAGTCTCCGAATGTCTGAAGTTAAAAAAATATATTATACCAATAAAGGCTTATTTTCTTTTTAACCTACACCCAGCGCCCAGCTAGGGTCAATTAATCTATTTTAGTTCTCTAGCAGTCTCATACAAGTAAGATAATATATTATGATGTTATGCTGGAGATAAAAAAAAAGTATGGAGATAACTTTTTCTTATCTCGAGCTTATCTAAGAGAGATGCAATCCAGAAGATGCTTGAACAATATTAATAAATATGCAGGATAAATGTTTGCAGAACTGCTAAATCACATTGCATGTACAAAATTATATAGGTACTTTTGACAGCTCTAAATTTTATTGTTTTAATTAATTACATTAAAGGGATTCGAATAAAACCAAAATTCGTCTAATATTAAGCCAATATTCGACGCCTTATCAGTTACGTATTCCCCCCCCCCCCCCTTTTAGGCCAGTAAAACACATACTACAAATAATTTATTTCGGTAAATTAGTAATTTTTACTTCTTTCCATAATCTTTTAATGGTCTCAACACAAATCACTTTTTACTACGTTTTTATTAGCTTGCTTTCTTGTTTGTTTGTTTGTTTGTTTGTCCGGTACAAATCTGGCAATCGATTTCTAACTTCGCGAATAGCTAGACATTTGAAACTTTTAGCATAGCTCAGAACACGATGACAATGCATTATTTTAATACTTTTAGCCATATTTCAGCAAAATTTAATTGGTTTTCAGCAAATTTTGCTGTAAGGAAAGTTAGTTCGGAAAAAATCCTCAAGTTATTTTATTTGTTTTGCCATATCCCATATTTACGCAATCTTCATTTTGACGGGTCTCAAATTTGTGATAGATAAACATTGAATGACAACAAAACAGGAAATATCGATTATATTATTTATCGATTGTATTATTTATATCATTTCAAATATATCGATAGCACGATTTAGATTTGGTGTTGGGGAGATCCAGCGATCATAGAATCCTTAAACGGAAAGATTTCTAACTCCCCTCTTTATCTACCTGTGTTAGACTACTAGAGCTCCACGGGAATTGGCGGTTAATATTATTGTAACTAAATCTTTTACATCATTCAAAAGATTTCGAGCTTCTTAATTCAAAGAAATAAATTTATAAATTAATTTGTCAGTATTTCTAGATTCGAACCCGGGAGCTTTCGCATTCGGAGCAATCGCGCATCTCACACAGCCACCGAGGCTGGTATTTTTTTATTTTGTTTATTTACAAAATAGTACAAATGACTGAAAACCAGTATTTGTATATATTTTAGAATTCGAGGAATGTCAAAAGATCATAAGTAGTTTACAATTTTAACCGCCATCTGCCCGACCAGCGCTAGTGGTCTTACACCTCTAGAATACTGGAGTTGCGGATACCCCTGGGGAGATCCGTTATACAAAGATTTGTCCTTTTATAGGTTTAAGATCAGCTCTCTAGATGACTGTCATTTATGTGAAGTAAATAAATTCGGAACTATTTTTTTTTTTTTTCACTAACATTATATTTTATTATCAACATTATATACGATTCAACAGAAAATTTAAAAACGTAGTATATAAAAAGTTCTTTTTTATTTTGAAATTATTATTCTTGTTTGTTTGCTTTTTTTTACCAGGGCGAAATGATATTAAAAAATATTCCAATTTAGTAAAAATTATAAAAAAAAGTTAATTATAAAAAAGTTGGTTGAACTAGCCTATACGAGGCATCATGTATAGAAATGAAAAAAACTGGCACATATAATTAAAGTCTTTTCTATATATTGATAAAAATAATGCACAAATTATGGATTCTTCTTCATTTCATAAGTTTTCTCTTAATACAATTTCCATCTTCAGTCCTCTATTTTTAGACACAGCTGTATACAGGTCGATTTTGGGAATCCTGGGCGTATGTATCTGTTGTAGATTACCTGGGCTTCGATGTAGCGTATTTGGTTTTTCAAGAGAGTATGAAATGAAAAAGAATACATAAACAATGCAATTTATATCAATATGCAAGAAACACTTTAATTATGTATGCATTATATTTGTTAGTTTTTGCATTTCTATACATGATGCCCCATATAGGCTAGTCCAACCGTTAAATTATATTATTCAACGAATTGTTTTCCTAGTATATAAGTTAGTTTTAATTCATAGAGGTATGCATTTTCGTTTTAAGAATTTTTCATAAGGTGGGCGGTTCTAGGTAGGTTGATTCACCTGATTTTCCCCTCTTAATTGAATAGAATTCAAGTGGCCGTGGCCGTCGCGTCATGACTACAGACTACACAATAATGGATCATCTTTGTGTATTTTATAGACTTGATCAATTTAACCCTGAATCGAGCTGTTTTTAGTTGAATATAGTGATTTATAAGGCTAATGAATGTGACCTCCAGCCTCCAACTCCATAAGGGTCAATTCTCCATACTCGAGTTTACAGTCATGGGCATAGTTACACGGTCCCCTTCCTTTCCCATGACCAGCTTTAAATATATTTTCATTATATACACATAAAATATAGCAAAATATTTAAATTAGTTAATCAATCAGAATTTTCATGACTCATACGATCTCAAAATAAACTGTTTCAAACAATTTTAAAGATTTTAACTAAAAATAAAATCAGTTTTCCTCATTAAATTGACTTTGACCTTCTAAAAACTCCGCAGATTACATGGTTTATTAAAAATTAATTAAAAAAAACATTTTTAAGACAGCCAGCGCATATACAATGTTGTAAATTAATATTATTTATACCTTATAAGTAATACATTGATGAAACATTCCCCCCTTAGGCCCATGGCGCAAATTCCCAAAAACTGCCTGAATCACTTGGAATATTTAAAATGCCCCCCCCCCCCCCGATCTCTGAAAAATACCCCAAAAATTCTCAAATCATCAATCCCCCATGTGGGCACCCCTGCCTTTACAATATGTAGCAAATTATGCTTGAAAATATGTATTTCCCTGTTTCAGAATGCAAAGAACATTAAGGGTCTGGTCTCTCGGTGTTTCGGTTTTTTTATCACTCAATTTTTGCGAATCAACATATCTTGAAAACATTCATCCAATTTTAATAAAATGTTGATGGCAAAAAAAAAAAATAAAAAAATAAAACTATATATACATATCAAATGAGGATATCCCAACCGTCGATACTTGCCTGATCTGAGGATCACTAGACCGGTTTCGGCTAAACGCAATTATCAGCAGAGTCGAAGTCTCTCGTAGCTCATCGAGTATACGTGAGAGAATGAAGCATCTTCTACTTCGACTCTGCTGATGATGGCGTTTAGCCGAAACCGGTCCAGTGATCCTCAGATCAGGCAAGTATCGACGGTTGGGATATCCTCATTTGATAACTTACGAACTTGCGCGGTAGTAACTCACAATTCGATATATATATATATATATATAACAGGAGTATCAGTGACTAAAATCGATAAACCATCTAAATTTCATGTGAGTACTTTAAAAGATATAAGTGATAATAAAAAAAAACTTTGTAAACATGTGGAATGTGGAAAAGAAAATAAAGGACGCAGATGGCTGAAACGTATATGGGACAAACAACAGACTAATTGTGAACTATCACCCAAATTTTATTAATAGGACTAATAGCTTATTAAGACATGTTAGTTCGCAAAAAATGTTGGACAAACCGGCAGGCAGAAACGGGACAAAAAATGTTCCCAAGTGTTTAAAACGGATTTCTGTCTTGGAATTTTTATACTCGGAGAAATAAAAAAAAATGTATTCTGCTATAGACGATCACGTAGCTTACGTTACCTTCGGTAAGCTCTGAAGGAATAATTGTTAAAATAAATAAGGAATTTTATTGTTTTAATGAATACTTGTTTAATAATAAATAAATGAAGAGTTGAAAATTCAATAAGCACAGCTAAATTCATAATACCTAAGTTCAAAGTAGAATTCAAAGTCAACAAATTATTAGATGTTTACAAAAATGGATATTTCTCTCCGGAATATCCGGCATTCAGTAAATATTTAATAATTGATAGTTCCATGAAAAGGATGAGCTTCAGTTGTTAGTAAATATACAGCATCTTGTCCTGGTGCTTAGATGTAAAGGTTTTATATGGGCAGACTGGGGTTGGCCGGGTATTGGGGTGAATATACTCTCTAACCTTCCTTCGGGTCAGAGTCCTCTCTTCCCGCCAAGTCTTTACAACTAGACCTTGTGCTCGAATTAAAATACAACACTGTCTTAAAACACACACATTCAGCATTCCACTCTACAATTCTCTTCTCAAAACATATTTTTTTGTCAGACAAGAAAATGTAAAAATATCCTAGATGCAAAATACAAATAATCAATGGGATCTCATCTTTAACACTACATCATTTCAATCTTTTTACATAAAATCTAAAAAAAATACCTAACATACAAGTTGGAAGTTGACACCTGTATCAACAACATTAACCATTTTAATTTTGAATTTTTCTCGTGTTTCTCTTCTTTTTCAAAATCTTTAACTTCGATTTGAATTGTTTGTTAGTTTGTTCCTGTCGTCTGTCGTCAAAATTGGAGGGCTGATTAACCGTCTTCTAGGCACCTAATCGAGATAAAACTCGGCATATAGACTCTATACCAATACAGAAACATTATATCATATTACTAAATTAATCAATATACTAATTTAATCATATTACCAATATAATAAATGTTATTAATTAATTAATCAATATATTTATGTATTAATTAACATTAACTTGCCGATTACTCACACTAAAATTACATTATTATAAAGGATTTATTATTATAAAAACATTGTTTTTATGGGCTAGTATTATTTTCCAACAAAGGAAAAGCTATGAAAATGCATATGACGAATTGATAATGGTTGAGAAATGCCTTTCAACGATCCTACAAACAATACTGATTCGTTTATTTTATGTATTCAGTGCTTAAAATGATATTTTTATATGCCATGCCATTTATATCAATTAGTATTATTGCTTATAAACAATGTCCTATTGTAGGTGTAATTTACTATATATATATATATATATATATATATATATATATATATATATATATATATATATATATATATATATATATATCGTTATGTCAGAAAATAATTATATCATGTTGCTATTGAGTCTGTACTCGTATCTGAGAATTATATATATATATATATATATATATATATATATATATATATATATATATATATATATATATATATATATATATATATATATATATATTTACTAGTATTATTATTATATTACCATGAATAATATATATTTACTGATGGTAATTTTATGGTAATCATTCTATATTTTGCTTCCGAGCTTACCGAAGGTAACGGAAGCTATGTGATCGTTCTGAAGAATGAAAAATTTTTAGCTCTCCGATTTCAAAAATTCCAAGACAGAAATCCGTTTCAGACATCAGGGAACATTTTTGGTTCCGTGTCTGTCTGTCGGTCAGTCTGTCGTTCAATTTTTGCGAACAAACATGTCTTAAAAACTACACGTTCAATTTTAATGAAATTTGGGTGGTAGGTCATAATTAGCCCATTATTGGTCCCATATAAGTTTCAACCTTCTGCGCCTATTTGTTTCTCTTCCACATGCGACCAAACATACATTTATTTACACCTATAGCTTCAAAAGTACTTATCAGATTTGAATGAAACTTTTATAGTTTATCGAAAGTAACCCGCAGATAGCCCCAGATTAATTTGAACCGTCTACGTACTTTAACTTTTGTTAAATTGAATTCGTAAATAAATTAATTCATGTAAAAAATCTAAACAATTTTGACAGATTAAAAAAAACGGAGGAAACAATTAAACCAATTTGACAATAATGACTTGTAAAAGCATAAAATCAATAACGTACGTGGATAGGATGCGAGGAGGCTAAGTACCACACCAATTTGCAGTCTATTTCTTTATGGATTCATACAGTATGGCTAAAAATTATTATTTGATATAATTAAGGAAATTTTTATTTAGCGAACATGAGAATAGAAATATAAGTAGGTATAAAAATAGACTGCCAATTGGTGTGGCACTTAGCTTCCTCGCATCCTATCCACGAACTTTATTGATTTTATGCTTTTAAAAGTCATTATTGTCAAATTGGTTTAATTGTTCCCCCCGTTTTTTTAATCTTTCAAAATTGTTTAGATTTTTTACACGAATTAAAGTATCAATTTAGCAAAAGTTAAAGAGCGCAGACTATTCAAATTAATCTGTGGCCAACTGCGGGTTACTTTCGATAAACTATAAAAGTTTCATTCAAATCAGATAAGTACTTTTGAAGCTATAGGTGAAAATAAATGTATGCTTGTGCACATGCGCATGTGGAAGAAAAACAAATTGGCGCAGAAGCTTGAAACTTATATGGGACCAACAATGGGCTAATTATGACCAACCACCCAAATTTCATTAAAATTGAACGTGTATTTTTTAAGACATGTTGGTTCGCAAAAATTGAACGACAGACAGACACGGAACCAAAAATGTTCCCTGATGTCTGAAACGGATTTCTGTCTTAGAATTTTTGAAATCGGAGACCTAAAAATTTTTCGTTCTTCGAAACGATCACATAGCTTCCGTTACCTTCGGTAAGCTCGGAAGCAAAAATATAATAGAGCTTATACTTTATTGGATTAATGAAATCTAAAGGGTAGGGTAGGCAATAAACATTTTCTTTTTTGGAACTCGCAATGTTCACAATTTTACTCTCTAATGCTTAAGGGCAATACGAATATAAAATAGTGAAAGTCAAAGATCCGTTTCAAAGCGTGATCAACCTTAAAGATACTAACAGCGCTCGCGCTGAAAAAGATCGATTCTTAATTAAGTGAGAATTCGATGATTAATTGACTTATGACTTGATAAAAATCTAGCAATTCTCAAAGATTTCACTGTTCTACATATGTTTGAACACGGATAGTCAGTAGAGAAGGGAGCAACAAAATAAATATTAATAATTTAAGAACTACTAAGACTACCTACCTATATAATGATTTCTTATACATTTTATAAATTTGCGAAGTATAAGTGCTTTCAGTACACACAGTGTCCGTAGGCAATCGACGCGAGTAGGATTTTATCTATGGTTGTCACAACATAACGCGAGAAAAGTTGGTTCTAACCCAACTTTGACGCCTTTCATGAATGAAACCTTCCGCTCCTCGATTTTAAACAATATTAAGCAACTCGGACGAGTTCATTAACCAGAATACAATCGTCCCAGCGGTTTCAAGAGGCTGGTGGTTCGTTTTAGGTACAAGTTTTTTAACCATTTTAATGACGTGAAACTAAGACCTTTAACTGTATTTGTGTCATCCAAACGCAATGAAGCTTCTGCGAGGTCTTTATATTTTATTGGGAGGGGGGGGGGGGGGGGGGGGCGTTTTTCTTACAAAATAAGAATCGAAAAATATCCGGAAAAACAGTTTTTTGTATTTTAACGAATAAAAAATGATTTGTTTAAAACTATTTTTTCCCCCGTAGTCTAGCACTTCTAGTTATTAATCTTACGAGTATTTTATGTGCTAATAAAATTGCTTTATTCAGTGTTTATTAAGTTGGTCTGAAACTTCGGCTAATAAGGTGTATCTGGAGCCTCATGTATAAAAATCGGTCCGAAACAACTCTGACTAACTTTGTAATATAACCTCCCAGATCCCCCCAAAAATTGTTTTTGATTTTTTTTTTTCGTTTATTGGAAACTAGTTTTTTCCGAAAAAACGGATTATATCGTTAGATCTAGATCCGTATTTAAAAGGAATACATTTTAGAAATTATTAATCAAAATCGTCGGAACCGTTTTCGAGAAATATATATATATATATTTTTTCATGTTTTCTCAAGGTTTTTGGTGGGTAGTACTTCCCAATTTGGAGCTAAAATTAGTATCTCGATTTCACATCAAGGTATTCAAATCGGGGTATGATATTTCTGAACATAAATGACAAATTTCGTCCAAATCCCCCCAGTATTTTAGGCTACATGCGTCTGCACAGACGACAGACATTTTTTAAAAACCACTTTTTTTAGACCCAGGAAACCTTAAAATGTGTAATGTAAATCCTTGTTCTTGAGGAATGAAATTTTGGGGCTTCCCTATATTTTTCTTTTGATTGGGTTATTACACATAACATACTGCACTTAAGTTTTAATTTTTGTGTTGGGTACTTTTGGATGCAGGTGCGTTAACGACAGACCGTCAGACATACACAGGAAATTATAAGAGGTCTCTGTTTTGCCTACTGACCCTAAAAATTGATGTAAATCTTGAGCTCCTAATACTTTATTTTTTTCAAACACAAGAGAAAATACACAAAATTTAAAGATATTTTATATTACATTTAAAATTCTGAACGAGGCTAAAATAATAGCCGCAAAAGAACCCAATGTATTATTTTTTATTTACGACTCTCTCTCAAAAAAAAACATGAATCTTTATAATAAAATTGAAATCACCTTTTATTTAGTAAAACAAAAAACTATATTCCTTCAAAAATTCTTCATTCGTTCCATATTTATTATCAATTTTATTTATTTGCCATATAAAATCTGAATGACTGACATGTAAACGGAAGTACAAAATGTACTTAACTTTAACCTTGAGCGTTTTTGATAATATTTATATAATTTTTTTTTTTTTTTTTTTTCAAGAAAAGGTCTAAATTCACATGAATGAATCAATATTGGAAGCGTAACTTTAAAATAGTAAGTGGTTACTTGCGTTTATAACAATTCATGAATTAAAAAACTATACCAACCAGGATTTTTTTACTAAGTAAAAGTATATTCCAGGGTCAGTAAATAACCATCACTTGTGTTGATTGTTTCTTAGTATATTCATTTATTTTGCTTTCTTAGTAACTCGATTGTAGAAGAGTAAATCTACATAAGTATTAAAGACCTTGATTGTTGATTTCAAGGTTAAAAAGCTAAACAAGAGGCAAATATATGTATATAAAAAAAATATAAATACAAGGAAATGACAGGGTGTCCTTTTAGTTTTCCAACACACTCATGTAATTAGTCATCAACAGAAATACTTATAAAGAATATTGTAGAGACATGGCACATGGCTAATGTTGTTAAATGACGATAAATATTTCATGGCTTGGCTCAACATTATTTTTATGCACTCATAGTATATTATATCATATTATAAACGATTAAATATTTATAAACCCGACATAATAAAAAAGACAAAGCAATAAATCTGGCAAAATGCAACAAACAATTAGTGAGTTAAATATAACTAAACTAAAAATACAAAAAAAGGATTTAAAAAAATGTTAAAGGTCGCCAGAGAATGAATGTCTGAGTTTTAGTCGAAATAAAAGTACTCCAATCTCTAAAAATTAGTCATAATAGATTGACATCGCCTTTCCTTTTCAACTTATCTATGAGACGGCCAGTTCCTTATTGTGTGAATTATTGTTTGTCTCAAGTCTAGAACGTTGTATCTACTTTTGTGGCAGGTGTTCTTGAGGTATTGTGGGAGTTGCCCTTCACTGTTTAACTCCGTTATCGTAGGCGTGAAGTGGGAAGTAGAATCCAGATGATATTCGTTACTTTATAAGGTGTGTTATCTTCATGCAATCATTTTGAAATTTATAAGTAGTTGTTTCTGTTCAGAACTGTCATGGAGATATTATTATATGGTGGCAGTATTATTTCCTTCGGAGTTTACCAAAGGTAACGGAAGAATGATGATTATTCAGCAAATCACATTTTTTTATGTCTCCGAATTAAAACATCCATTTCAGACATCAGGGAACATATTTAGTTAACTTATAAATCACTCATCCGATTTTGATGACATTTAGCTGGTAGACCTTGATTAGCCCATAGTTCGTCCCATATAAATTTTAAGTCTTCTGCTTGCGAACAAACTCCTTTTTTAATACCTATTATCTTTGAAAGTATTAATCCGATTTTTAAGAAATTTAGATGGTTTATCGAATGTAGCCCACAAATGGTCCCATATTAATTTCAACCGTCTGCGCACATTAAATATTCATAATTGATACTTTTATAAATTTAATATTTATATTCATTAATTTAAAAAATAGACGGGGTTAAGTATGGGATATCTAAAGACAACACCAATTGATATTATACTAGCCGGATCAAGTAACCCACCATTATAAAAAAATAATGTATCACTCTATAAATAAAAAAGTAGATCATATAAGCATGCTATTTTGAAATAAATTGCATACAATCAAACATACATAGATTAAATCCCACCAGGGTGGCCGACAAATTACCAAAGGAACCTACAAAAATAGAACGACATGAAAAACATTTTTTTTCTAAATTTTGATGTGGAATCCTTTATCAAAAATAATAACGATATAAAGGTTATAATATAATATAAATATATAACATTATAGAGAACGATAAAGTCCTAATAATTATAAAAGATTTTACCCTAACATACCTAAATTTTCATAGTTTTGATGACAATCTGATATAAATCGATCTGAATTTATTTAAATCAATAGAATAAGAAGTTTTCACTGAAGGCGTATACAGTATAACTATACAATATAATTGGACTAAGCGATTCCCCTATGTGTTTCAGCTGTCCAACAGGAGAAATATTCAGCACATTCTTACTGAATGTACCAGAAATAAAGAACAAAAATATACAAAATTATATATTGAAATGATTCCTTTACAACAAGAAAAATTAAAGGCTTCGCCAAAGCCACTCTTTCTTTAACAGTATACATTCTAAATCCAAAGAGACTTTGTTCAATGACGTATATAACTAACATCTTAACAGGACAAGGAGAAATGTTTTTAATTAAATTTGAAAGCGAAGTGAACTCAATTTATCTATGAGGGAAGCAACTAGGTGGCTGTTAAGTTGGCAATTGTTCAGATACTGGGAGGCGGTGTGGATGCGCGTGACCTTGCTCTCGACCCAAGGATGGTACCCTTGTCTCAAGGTCATTCAACGCCTCAACACACAAATAATATTCCGACACTAGTCCCCCCCCCCCCAACCATTCTCCTAACGCGGAGAATTACTCATCTGCATTTAGACGGAAAAATATATTTTCCTCTTATTCATTGCCGGAGTCAGTACGGCGCACGCTTCTACTCGACGCAGATAAGGGACAAAAGGCAATCAAATAAATAGTATAATATGAAAAGACAAAAGGCAATAAAGTATTCTATTTATAAATATGCCTCATCTGAATGTCAAGAGCACATTATACAAATGCAATAAATATTTACAAGTATGCCGCTATAAGGAAATATAATAAGACATCACAATACAATTACTTGAGTTAAAGACTATAGTTAAACTCAAAACTACCTTTGATTTATCACTGATAAATAAAAATAAATATTGTATAGATATTATGTATTAGATAGGCTAAAAATTCAGTATGGAGTAGAGAGTAGACAATCGAATTTTGAAAATGTAATTCATAGGTGTAAAAGCAGAAGGAAATCACTTCATTTCACTTATGATAATTGATCCTAAAGAAGTGGCTACTACTATCTCGTTCCCTAAACTGGGATAATGGTCCTGGTCCAGTCACCAGCAGTAAGAAAAACGTAAAACCTCGAAATTTTGGGAATCAACAACGATTTTCGTAAACATTTGGATTTTGAGCTCTACTTCAAAATCTACCCTGTGCCTTAAAAGGGCTTTTAATTTTTTAGGGGTGAAAACTACTCCTTATTAAAAAATCGTAGATTCTAGCATGTAATTGGTTAAAATAAAGTTTAAATGAATTATTTGTAGATCTCTTGATATCCTCGAACAAGTTTATGATTAATCAAAACTAGCGCACTAGGGGTATCCACCCACTTTGCCCCCAGGACACCTAACTACAAAATTTCAAATTGTAGTGTATATTTTTGATAGCATATTTGAATTTTACGGTGAAAAATAATACAATACATAGAAGAGGAGTTCTAGGGGATAAAACATTTTTAATTAAAATAAACTGGGAGATCGATAGATTGACCACTTTTAGGCAACTTTTGTTCCACAATTTTTTTTTTAAGTTCATACTTTCCGAATTATTAAGGATAGAAATTGTGCATTTTTTATTGAAAAACGCTTGTTTTTTAGCCGTTTTCACGAATAACTTAAAAGTTTTCATTTGATCGAAAAGATCATTCAGTACAAAAATGTAGCTAATAAAAAACAAAGAGATTCGTTTTTTAAAGAGTTCTCTAAACCCAATACCTACGTACTGAGTTATTGCTCGTTGAAGGACGGTTATTTTTTGAGTAACCCGAAATTGAAAACCTTCAACTTTAAATAACTTGAAAATGGTGAAGTTTTTGGGAAAACTCAAAATACCTTTTTTGAAGTACATAAAAAACCCCTTTCAATAACCTTTAATACATTTTTTTTACATAAGATATGACTGACTTATAACAAAAATTAAGTCACTTCTTTTTTTTTGAAAAATTTAACAATTACACCTTCATGGTGCCATTAGCACCCTAATTAAAATTAATCGTAACCCACTTGCAATTAACTTCATTTAGGTGTTATTGATATGATCCAAGTGATTTGACCGGTTTGGAATGCTTATTTTAGAAAAAATAATTAATTAAATTGAAAATTGCATTTTTGAAATTAAAAAAAAAAAGAATTTATCTTAAATAAACCAAAAACTATTCATGATATGAAAAAATGTTTCAAATCTAATTGTAGGGTTTTTCTTATTGAACATTTTTATTATTTTTATCTTTGTATAATAAAAATTGAATGAGATATGGTGGTTTGCATTCGCGTACTATTTGTAGCTGATGCAAGCCCTTTGAACTCTACCCTTTTCAAAAATAAGGGTTCAAACAAGTTTTAACCGACATGAAGTTAAAGCGCTTGAAAATCCCTACAAAATGCTCTTTCTTAAAAAAGTTAATAGCTTAACAAATAAGGGAATTATCGTTAAATAATCAAATGAACTTTTTTTTAGAATTTCGGAGAACGAATTCTGGAGCATAGGGACTAAGGGGGGTGACACACTTCACCACCTAGGTGGCGCTACCCGGTCGTCAATGAGAATAGAAGTCCCTGCCACTCAGCCCCCACTCCTTCAATCAAATATAGGGGAAATCAAATAAGGGGCTGACTGCATCCCTCATATAAGTGGGTGGAGCAAGTGGCATCAACCAGGTGGCGCTACCCGGGTGGCGAAGTGTGTCACTACCTTAAGACAGAAAAATGTAGCATACAATGGAGCAACAGCTGGCACATTTTAACGGTCGTTTCTATCTATGTGTGTCTATATATATGTTTATATATATATATATATATATATATATATATATATATATATATATATATATATATATATATATATATATATATATATATATATATATATAAATGAATAAATTCTCGACCGTAAATATAAACAGAAAACAAACAAAACTCAGGTTTCGGTCACAAAAATCGTCACTTTGTTACAATCCCGACGTTTCGGTTTTTACTTAAAACCTTCTTCAGTGGCCGTAAAACACTGACTCGTTGATTTTTGTGCCCTAAACCTGAGTTTTGTTTGTTTTCTGTATATATATATATATATATATATATATATATATATATATATATATATATATATATATATATATATATATATATATATATATATTTATATATATATATATATATATATATATATATATATATATATATATATATATATATATATATATATATATATATGTATTTATATACTAGGTGGTCCAAAAGTCTCACCCCCCCCCCCTCTCAACTTTTGAACGGTTTGAGATGAATTATTGAAACTTGGGGGATTCTTACCATGTAAAGGGAAGTTTGTTTTCATGCAATCGCGCACTATAGGGGCAACCACCATATGGGGGACAAAATATTGGAGATAGAAAGAAAGTTTAAAGTAAAATTTTATTATTTCTTACCTATGAATTCATATGTTATCAAATACATACACTCAAATTTGAAATTTTGAAGTTTGTTAGCCTAGGGGTAAAATGGGTGGTTGACCCTACAGCACGATTGCATGAAAACAATCTTCCCCTTACATGGTACGAATCCCGTAAGTTTTATTAATTTATCTCAAACCCTTTATATTTTACAACGATATAAGTATTATTTTTCACCCCCAGGGTAAAAGCCCGCTACGGCAAAGGGTAGATTTTGAAAAAGGTTAATAAATTCTACCAAAATTCAAATTTTCTAAAAATCGATGTTGATTCCCAAAATTAAGAGCGTAAACGGCTGGTGACTGGATTATAAGTATTTTTTTTTAGAATTTTTCATACATATGCACTGAAAAACAGTGTTCAACGAACCAGAATTTTGTACAGCTAAGCTAAGAGCACCAGATGGTACACTAACTACGGAAGTGAGGGAAGTCAACGAAAGAAAGAACATTTTAGCTCATAGATTAACATAAAGGTAAATATAATTATAAGGTATAATATATGTATATAATAATTTCCTACATTTGCAATAGCATACGTTTAAAAATAAATAAGCTAAAATAAAACATATTAAAAAAAAAGTTAGCAGAATAAATTTATTCGATAAATATTAGCTTCCCAAAAAGGTCAACATTTTACTAATTCGACTAGTTCCTTAACTAATATCATTTGTCAGGGTAATTTACCTCTGTCTAGGTGGAAGACAATTGACGTTTATACAAGTTAAGTTACTTGGAACATATATAATATACAATATTCACTTAGTTTAAATGCGCCATTACTAAAAATTATATTAGCAGTGGGCAGTGACAATCAAATAAGATTGCTAAGAAAATATTTCCCCGAAGAAGTACGCAGATATCTGTAAATAACTGAAAATCAAACAAAAATATTCTAATAAAATATTTACTTTTCAATTAAAGAAGAATATTTACAATAGCCAACCTTGGTTATGAAAGATAATATTGTTCAAGTCGGTTTCTTTTCCTTATTTTTATTTTATCACACTGCTATGACTTTAGAAAGATTCAACGACTTGCTTTAAATGACATAAATAACAAATTTCAAGGGCAAGATAACAATAAAAATTAATAATACAAAATTCATTAGTTGCCGAATCATTGCATTTAATTAATATCATTATGACTATTACCTGTTTCCTTTTCACCAAGATAGCATTTACATATTATATTTGTTTCGTTAAAGATGAATTAGTCATTCTGGTCAAGCAAAACTTATAAGTAAAAATTTTAGACTGCTTTTTAACAGTAGAGAGAATCTAAAAGAGGAATATTAAATAAGATCACTGTGGAACAAAACAGTCAATGAAAAAATCTGCTTGATAGTATCACATTTTCTTCCCCTGGAAAAACTAAGATATTTTTATCTGTGCGATCAACTGCTGACTCATAATGACTTACTATCTAAATTTCATGAAAATAAGACGAATAAATTTAAGATATGTTGATTCGCAACGACAAACAGAAACGAGACCGAAGATGTTTTCTGATGTCAGTAACAGATTTTTGGCTAGGGAGTTTTGAATTCGAAGACATAAACAAATTTTGTTCTTCAGAACAATCTTTTATAAATAATAATAATTTATATCAAATATGACTGTGCTTCAAATAATATAACTAAATAGGTTATTATGGAACCTATACAAGGTAAATAAAGCCCTGATGAGCGAAACAAGACACACGACGCGACGACTTAACGACTTTACTTTCTGATCAGTTAGTTTCAAAGCGTGAGTTAAACTGGGCACCTTCATTCGTTTCCATTAGCCATTATTGCCATTACCCCTAAAATAAAGCATATCGCGCAGCTGAGAAGCAATAGTCTTTTTCCCCCTCTCCTTTAGAACTTATGATTTTTTATTTATTTCTACGAGAGTAAAAGTATACATTTATCAATATTTAATGTGAGCAGACGGTTAAAATTAATATTTATAAAATATACTTTCGACAAACCCTCCTAAAACGGATTTACATGGAGAAATTTTTTTAAAAATTTTGAAGCCATTAGCAATAGCTTAATTTTCTTCGAAAATTCGCTAATATTAACGCTAGAAGCTATGCATATTTCAAAACATGTAAATAGTATTAACTACAAGAAAGATAGTAAAAATATGAACAGAATATATACAGGCATTTTGTAAATAAAAGCATTATTAGTTAAACAATTTATATAAAAGCATTAGTAGAAATCAATTTAGATGGGTTTGTTCTAGTGCAATCCAGCAAGTTACCATTGTTAATGAATCTGGGTTTTGGAAATTGTTTCCAATGTTTTGATGTAATGAGTGAGATTAGAGCTGTGATATGTTATAAATTTTATCTACGATTGATACGAAATATAAACATTGTGTCTCTGTTTAGATGCGTAGAAAGTGATTCTTTACGTACTTGTATTCATTGCGCATGCGCGTCTCATAGTTCTGAAGAATTCCTCT
Source organism: Gerris lacustris (assembly GCA_951217055.1). NCBI lineage: Eukaryota > Metazoa > Arthropoda > Insecta > Hemiptera > Gerridae > Gerris > Gerris lacustris. The sequence continues at coordinate 58,179,945 of OX578277.1, read as the reverse complement.
TCTTTACCAACCTAGGGCGGTAAAGAAGAGGAATTCTTCAGCTTTACGCACGATTAGCGAGTTTGTTTACATTTAACAAAACTAATTCGCTGTTCTTTTACTAAAGTAACTGTTTATATCGAGTTTTTAGTGAAAAACAATGAGTGAATCAAATGACTGACACACTTGAGAATAATACTCCTCCAGAAATAATTAATTCGGCAAAAAATACAACTCAAAAATTAATGCAATCTTTATCAAGAGAGAGATACGAACTTACATACAGCAAGTTTATTTTTTTCTGTATTTATTATTTAAATCTAACAATCGTAGATAAAGTACGGTACGCAACTCGTGCGAAAACGACATTTTGCATTGCTCGTGTGGTTTTACTACCCTCGCTGTCGCTCGGGTGCAAACTCCACACTCTCATGCAAAATACTACTTTCCGCACTCGACGCGTAATGTACTATTATATTGTTCTTGTTTTATTGTTTTCTTTTTTTTTTAAATTGTTAAGTTTATTTGAGTTTTCTTCCTTCTAGTCCCTAATGTACAACACTTATTTGGAGTAGTTGGGTCTTTTAAGGTATAATAAGTATAAATTTACTTTTCAATTATGGCTATATTTCGGCCTACTTGGTCATCTTCAGGCCTAGATTGAAAATGTAAAAAATTTTGTTTTTGCGTCATATGTTGGAAAGAAAGTTATTATCACCTTTTTGGTTCGTCATTTACAATAAAATACATCACATCATATCACATAACATTAACAATTAAACCATTAACATTTGTCAAATAAATATTTAAAAAATATAATAAATTAATAAAAGGCTTTTTTTTTAATAAAATGGTTTTTTTTTACCATGCCTTTTATTAATTTATTATATTTTTTAAATATTTATTAGACAAATGTTAATGGTTTAATTGTTAATGTTATGTGATATGATGTGATGTATTTTATTGTAAATGACGAACCAAAAAGGTGATAATAACTTTCTTTCCAACATATGACGCAAAAACAAAATTTTTTACATTTTCAATCTAGGCCTGAAGATGACCAAGTAGGTCGAAATATAGCCATAATTGAAAAGTAAATTTGTACTTATTATACCCTAAAAGACCCAACTACTCCAAATAAGTTAAGTTTATTGTTATTGAGGTTGAAGAGAGATTTGTTATTTATTGAGCTGAGCGAAGCGAAGCTCTTATACTACACTTTGCATTTTTTCTGACGCATACTCCTCCTAAACGGCTGAACCGATCTGCACAAAATTTGGCACGGTCATAGTGACTAACCACAGGAAGGTATAAATCTGAAATGGTCCAAATTGGTACACAGGGGTACGGGGTACGGGGTTCAAAAGTTTCCTCCTGAACGGCTGAACCGATTCGCGCGAAATTCGGCACGGTCATAGTGACCAACCAAAGGAAGGTATAAATCTGAAATGGTCCAAATTAGTACACAGGGGTACGGGGTATGGGGTTCAAAAGTTTCCTCCTGAACGGCTTAACCGATTCGCACGAAATTCGGCACGGTCATAGTGACCAACCAAAGGAAGGTATAAATCTGAAATGGTCCAAATTCGTACACAGGGGTACGGGGAACGGAGTACAAAAGTGAAAATAGTATATGCCCTTCATGGTGCTTGTCGTTGGAAAGCTCTTTACGAGTACAGTTATTGTTATTATGTTCACTTTTGTCATGTTTTCATTTAAGAGGGGGTAAAATAGAAAAACAGGAAAAAATGCTTTTTAATTAAAAATATAGATTTTACTATTTTTGATCCGATTTCAGCTGTTTATAAATACAAATGTTTATTGGTTAAGATTAAAATGCACGCTCAGCTTAATATTGCAAGCAGACAAATGCATTGCACACCTAGTATAATATGGAAGATATAGTTTAAAATGATTGGAGAATTATATGGATATGAATGTAAGTAATATACGTACGAGCAGCATGGTTGTATAAAGTCTTTAGGTTCATATAAAGGTTATATTTAAACCATGATTAAAATTGTGTTTGCAGGTTGGAGTAGAGGTGGGTCGGTGGGTTTCCTTTATGTAAATGACGAGAGTAGCTGTATAAGCACTTTTTATATTTGACGATTTTTGATATGAAAAAAGACTTATTTTAGCTCATGAAATGGGTATGAATTGTTAATTTCCCAAAAGGTTTTCATTATAAGATCATTATTAATAGTAAATAATAGTTGTAAAGACTGTTAGAGGAATAATATGTTGATATTGTTGAAATTAATGTGTTGTATAGATGCTTGATAATGACTAAGAAGTTTAAGTCGAAATATAGCAGCATAATGAGATAGGAGAGTTTGTTTATTACCTACATCCCTAATGACCTACTACAAACAACAAAATAACTATTGAGGGATCACCATTCATCTAATATTTAAATAGGTTATTATGGAACCTATACAAGGTAAGTGAAGCCCTAATGAGCAGAACAAAAAACACGACGCGACGACTTACGACTTTACTTCCTGATTAGTTAGTTTCAAAGCATGAGTTAAACTGGGCACCTTCATTCGTTTCCAATAGCCATTATTGCCAGTACCACTAAAATAAAGCATAGTCACTTTAAAAAGCTTTATAAAGCATAGTCAGCTGTGAAGCAATAGTCTGCCAAAGTGAGGCACATAGAAACCTCGCGTTCTACCGCGAGTTAAATTATATTTTAATATTTAATTTAATATTTTTCCCCTCTCGTTTAGATCTTATTATTTTCTATTTATTTTACGAGAATAAAAGTATACATTTATCAATATTTAATGTGAGCAGACAGTTACAATTAATATTTATATAATATACTTTGGACAAACCCTCCAAATTTCTTTAAAGAATCGGATGAGTACTTTTAATGATATAGTTGTTAATAAAAAAATGAGTTTGTGCGCTTATGGAAGAGAAACCAATAGGGGACAGAAGCTAATTACGACCCACCATGTTTGAATTTTTGAATTCGGTGACATAAAAAAAAGTTATTTTTCATCTCAATACTTCCGTTACCCTCGGTTACCTAATTTCGGAAGCAAGGGGGGGGGGAGTAAATATATATTAGACAATAATGCAAGACATCATTAAAGTACGCAATATGATGCGAGAAAGATATGTTACACTAATTAGCAGACTATCTTCAAAAGTACTCCTCCATTTTATTTTTAAACAAAAATAAGTGTGACCTCGCGGGGAATCGAAAAAGGTCAAAACTACCATGCTTTTAATTCCCTTGTGCCATGTGACCATTCTTCTACAACTAGAACGTGATAAAGCTATACACAAACTATTTGGTGGACAATTTTAAACAAATTCAGAATTTTTACAATGCAATTGGAGGACTTTGCAATTGGTCTATTATTATTTATTTATTTTTTATTTTTTTTTCAAGTGATTGATAGTTATTTCTAAATGTAGGAATAAATAAAGTAAACATTGAGAATAAGAAACATCTGTATTCGATAAAAGCAATATTTTTGATTATAGAAGCAAAAAGATGGTGCCACAGAACAGTGCAGTGCGGAAGAAAGGCGGCATTGCAATATATTAATATGTGATTCACAGTTTCAAGCTTCTAGTATTGATTTATAAAACAGAGCAGATGGTCATGTTTTATCTAGTGTCTGAGTGCAGGTTTGCTCAATATATGCAATGTGCAACCACTTTAAATTTTTATCAGCGTCCCTGACACGAGGAAGGACAGGAAATGCTGTTTTATTTTATTGGAATATCCCAAGGATACACAAGCAACCCATGTTTCCTTGCGTTGTTCAAAGAAGCACGTGGTCATCAACGAATTTATAACACAGTGAAATTCGTTTCCATCAATATACAATTGAGGCTGAAGAATCAACGTCACCCCCCCCCCCCCCCCCCTTGTTTGGGATGTCGCGAAAAATTGACCTTGCCATCTAATCTGAATTCGCGGGGACAATTGACCTTGGCACCTAATCTGAATTTAAAACTAATTTGTTTTGCAATACAAGCTGTTTTTTTTCTACAGACTGATACAAAATAATGCCCAGAGATCACAGATTTTCCAGAAACGCAATAATCTAATGAGAGGTTCTGTTATCTTAATCACATTGTTATTTGCAATACTATAAAACAAGCATGACTTATTCACAAATATAGATTAAAAATTATCAGAAGTTATATAAATAAATTAATAAATTATCTTCAAACTTCAGCAATAAATTACTATTCTTTATATTTATTGCGAGAAATACATAATTTATAACTCTAAAAAGAACAGCTTTTTCTTCAAATTCACGATACAATAAACGGCAATTTTCTAAGTAGCTATGCTACTATTATTGGCTAATAAAACTACAACGCTCAAAAATAATCAAATATTATTATAATTTTAATTAACTAGAAAGGAAATTATTCCATTATCACATAAAAAAAAACAACTGATAAATCAGTCACTCATTGAATAAATTTTACATAACTTAATTGTAGTATTTCGTTGATCTCCAATATAATATGGGCCAACTCCGTCAAATTTATATTAATGCAACTATTTTTTCCACTAAAGGCTCTGATGATGTGGACTTAAAGTTCAGAATTTAAGTGGATGATTAATGTCTCCCTCAATGTTCCAAATTGTAGAGCATTGTAGGAAAATTTCTATTGATAAATCTATTAATATACAATAAAGCCAAATTCATATTGAAGCAAAAATGCTGAGCTGAAATTTTGCATGGATGTTTCTCTTACCCTCCTAGCCTAGATACTCGCTGAATATTTTTACGATCCGCCATCTTGGTTCAAGATGCGGCAGCCAGAACCAACTGCACTAGAACCTTGAAATTTGAAAGTTGCTTCCTTTTATCTTTTTCTCTATTGCTTCCGAGCTTACTAGGTAACAGAAGCTATGTGATGATCGTTAAAGTAACAATGTGAAAATTTTTTAGGTCTCCGATTTCAAAAATTTCAAGACAGAAATCGTTTTCAGACATCAGGGAACATTTTTGGTTTCGTGTCTGTCGTCTGTCTGTTGGTTTGTCCCTCAATGTTTGCGGAGCAACATATCATAAATACTACACGTCCGATGTTAATGAAATATGTGTGGTAGGTCACAATTAGCTCATTTGTTTCTCTTCCACCTGCGCACAAACATACATTGATTTACACCTGTAGCTTAAAAGAACTTCTTATCTGATTTGTATGAAAATTTCATATAGTTTATCGAAAGTAACTCGAAAATAGTCCCAGATTAATTTGAACCGTCTACGGTCTTTAACTTTTGCTAAATTGATACTTTAATTAATGTAAAATACTCTTCCTATTAGTGTGGCACATAGCTTCCTCCCTTCCTATTTGGTAAAATTTAATGATTTTAAGCTTTTAAAACCTATTATTATCCAATTTATTTTATTTTTCCTCCGATGTTTAAATCTATCAATATTGTTTTGATTTTTACTTTCTCATACATAGAGAAAGTATTGTGGTGCGCGAAAATTCGATTTTGAGGGATTTACACGTTTTGAGGTCCTGATTGAGTCCAAAAAAGTAGTTTTAAAAAAAAGTCTGTCTGTCGTCTGTGCAGACGCTTGGAGCCTAAACCACTGGGCCGATGTTGTCGAAATTTGGCATACATGTTCAGAAAAATCATAACCAGAGCAATGAATTTTACCCCTCAAATTTAGGGGCGTTACCCCCAAAAAACCCTGAAAAACGTGAAAAAAATTATTTCTCGAAAACTGTTCCGACGATTTTGATCAAACAATTCTAAAATGAAGTCCATTTAAATACGAATCTAACGATATAAGCCGTTTTCTAAGGAAAAATCTAGTTCCCGAGATATTGATGAAAATAAATCTGATTTTGTTGAAAATCGAATACAAAAAGTAAGAATACAACCACCTGTTGAATACATTTAACATATATTAACCAATCACCGCGTATATTATGATTGAAGCGAACTTAATGCAAAATATTTATTATTAGGCAAATTAATAGTTCATGATGAGCTTATAGTTTAAAAGGTTGATTGGAGTAAACGATAGTGCCGGGTGGGACTCTAACTTTACTTAGAAGGTTCTATAATAGTAACCCTCCTAAGGTGAGTTCACAGTCACAGCTAGTAGATCCGCCACGCGTATCCGTCTGCATAGATAACAATATATTCACGTTTTCTAGGATCTGGGACCGAGATTATAAGAGTAAGTTAGTCTGACTTATCTTGGACAAATTTTTTTACAAGCATTTAAGTATCAATTTAGCAAAATTTAAAGAGCGCACATAGTTGAAATTAATCTGGGACTACTTTCGACGAATCATCAAAATTTCACAAAAATCAGATAAGACATGTGGTAGAAAAACAAATGGCGCATAAGGTTGAAATTTATATGGGACCAACAATAGGCTAATTATATGGCCTAACATCCAAATTTCAATAAAATTGAACGAGTAATTTTTAAGAAATATTGGTTCTCAACAGTTAAGTGACAAACACACGGAATCACAAATGTTCCCTGATTCTGAAACGGATTTCTGTCTTGGAATTTTTGAAATGGGAGTCCAAAAAATCTTTCGTTCACATAGCTTCTGTTACCTTCGGTAAACTCGGAAGCAAAATCAAAACAATTTTGACAGATTGAAAAAACGGGGGAAACAATTAGACAATAATGGCTTGTAAAAGCATAACATCAATTAAGTATATACGTGAAACGATGCGAGGAAGCTACGTTCCACTCCAATTAGCAGTCTATTATTTTTGTTCACCCCCTACTTTACATATTTAATCGTTATATTTATAGTTATCTGTAATTTTTTTTTTTTTTTTTTTTTTTTTATAAATATTAGTATTTATATATTATAACCTTATTTATACCGTCATTGAAGGCACTGATGATGCCGAGCAACCAAAAGATAGTGTTGAGTGTTCAGGACTGCCTGAACTCCTTTTATGTATTAGTTAATGTTTATCAAAATATATATTTAAATAATTTAATTAGGTATATTTAATGTAGTACTTGTATTGCTACTGCCTGAATACTAGATCTGCAACGCATTTTTCCGTGAAACCCAGATTCATTCTTCCGCCCATAGAAGCACAGTGACTAGAAAAAAGTTGGATTTCAGAGTTGTTTACTTACTTGGCCATCTCATCTATGCTAAACCAGCCTTTTTTATTTTCGCCTTTTTATTGATACATTCAGTTAGCTTATTTGTCCTGCATCCAGACAAATTTTGCAATAATTTTAACTCAGCCTGGCATTCAGTGAAAGTATACAGATATAATACAAGATTATATTAATATAATTAATATATAATCGTAAGTATATATTATAATATATTCAAGATTTGAAATCTTCCCCACTTCTTCAATTGCAAAAGCACAGCTCAACCCTAATCAACCTAAGCTAATTATCATTATTTAAATTAAAATTATCCATTTTCCTACTTAGGCATTTGTTATTATAGTATATTAAGCTTTTATTATTATTTAGTGATAAATACAGTTCACTTGCTCATTGATTGTTTCTATTTATTTATTAGTTTATTTAATTAAATTTCATGGAGGAACCGGGCCCTAGTATTTTAAGCACTTCCATATGTCAATGTTCATAAATTCGGATTAAACATTTATTTTGTGGAGAGGCTTTCGTTTTTATTATTCGATCCTAACTAGCTTGAATCGGTGCGAGCCCAAGGGCGGTAGCTAGGATTTGTAACGTCCAGGGACAAGTACCCTATCGATGATGAGAACTGTACCAACACTGATCGGACAGTCAACGAGCAAAAAAAAGAAAGTCACCGAATTCAATTTGGCGCTCCCATGATGTGCTGCTGCCAGGGATAGCTATCCCCCTTGCACCCCACCGTCACCGTATCCCATAGTGATAGAGTTTTCATATGATTATGGTATGTTGTCTTTCGAACCCCAACCACTTCTGGTTCTTTAAGATGTAAGCGTAAGCATACATATAAATAAAAGATTATTCCAATATTATCTTGGATTTTCCAATATTGCAGCGGAACTTTTAAACATTTTTAAATAAGTCAATGTGACCATGTGACATGTGATGTGTGTGTCAGTGTCAGTGAGTTTGTTGTCCAATAGTCAATCAATTACTAATTTGGGATATTTGCGCAAATTATATATATATATATATATTGCATCTGAGATTACCAGAGATAACGGAAGATATGTGATAGAACATTTTTTTGTCTCCTATTTCAAAAATTTCAAGACAGAAATCCGTTTCAGCCACATGAAATGGTAAAACCTGCCTGCCGTTCAATTTTCGCGAACCAATATACCTTAAAAGCTACTCGTCCAATTTTGATAAAATTTAGTATGGTAGGTTATAAGAGTAAATTGTTGGTTCCTTATAAGTTTCAACTTTCTGCGCCCATTGGTTTCTCCTCCACAAGCGCACAAAAATATCACCTTTATCTATGAAAGTACTAAACTGGATTTAAAGAAATTTAAATGGTTTGTAGAATGTTACCCACAGATAGTCTAATAGATATTTCAACCATATGCACTGTTTAAATTTGTGCTAAATTGGTACTTTCATTCACGTAAAAAATTAAAGAGGGGATGATTAAATAAATTAGACAATAATTGGTTTCTAATTATAAAAGCATAAAATCATTAAAGTATACGCTATAGGACAAGGGCTAAGTGCCACAGTAATTGGTAGACAATTTTTTTCTGCTAATTTTAGTCCTTTGTGTAGAAAACATGATTTTAATTAAGGACAAAGCATGTAACAAAAGAAAGCCGCAAAACTATACATTATATATAGTAGTAAACTATGTTAAATATTAGTGATCTATGACTATATTGATGCTTTCATTGAAAACAGCCCCGTTAACAAACTATTACTAAACAAACTATTAGTAAACTTTATCAGTATAATAAGAAGTTAAATCGTGCTTCAATCAGAAGTATAAATAGTATTTTTTTAATTTATTACATATTAATTTAAATAAATAAAATAAGTAAACATATCCGGGATTGATGATTACTTTGCAGTAAATTTATAGCTCAGATTACAGAAACAAGTGAAATATTGTACTTATCGATTGGTCTTTTTTAATGTATATTTTGTGAGACTGAGTCATAGTCAAGGCTAGGTCATTTGTGTTAGAAGAAAATTTGACGAAACTGAATCTATTCATTTATAGGTCTATGAAATTTTCATACTATACCCTAAGAAATATTAAAAAATATGACGAGCACAGTAAAATTGTTAACTCTATTGGCTGATAGAAATGCCGACCCAAACCTGTCGTCGCCAATCATCTAGCAGTATTGTATCAAATTTGTGTACACCGTATACCAATTTATTTAGTCATAAAAAAAATATATATATATACACACTAAAGATCATGTAAGAAAAAATCACACACACACACACACACACATATATATATATTTAACAGTCCTCCTATATTTATACACACACACCTCTATCTTCACCACCTTCTGAAAAAAACAACTGCTACCTTCCTTCAAAACCTTTGTTTACTATTCTTATGATTTGTTATTTCCTTAAAGCCCATATAACTTAAGGAACAAAACTTGCCATAATTTTATTAATCTCTATTGAGTTTTTTATTAAGCTCATTCATTTGGAAATATGTTTTCTTGTACAAATTTAGATTGCCCAATCTGTTGATTGGTTTGTAGACTAAATCTGTTAAAGTTCGTTAGTTATTAATAATTTTAGTAAGCATTTTATTACAAGCCTTTGTTGCTTGATTTATTTTAAAACTATGCAGATATTCTGCGATACTTTAACGTGTAAATATGGTTGTATTTAAGGGCCTATATTAATTTTTAATATTTTCCCTACCTTTATTTGTTACTAAACTACTAACTTGTTTTTACTACGCCTACAGTAACTTTCAATTGCTGTAAATTTTATCACTTATCTTATGATAAATGACGTCATTTTTGTTATCGCTGTGTGGTTTCCTACTTTAGCCAATTCTTAAATAATTTTAGTAATTGTGACCTTTAACCGTATGTATGTAGTACTAATTGCGGAGCATGCTGTACTTCAATATATATACACATAAAAAAAACGCATACATCTACCTATTTGTATTATAAAAAAATAAATATGGTGTTGCGTGTTAAGCATCAAGATAGTTATTGACTAAGGAGGGTTAGGGCCGTATAAAGGAGGTAGATATATTTTTATTAGAGAAGTTGAAGGTTCAGGTTAGGAAAGGGATGACGTCCAACAGACAGCTAGTTTTATTGATTCACCTGTAGCTAGTGTTTACCTTGAATCAAGTAGCGGGGAGGGGCAACTGACGTCATTAACCTGGATTTATGTTTCAATACTGACAAAGAGATCGCATCTAGTCCTTTCAAATTTTAATTATCTAACATTGTGTAAGTAAAGAAGCCGCTTTTAAAACATTATGACAATTCAATCTCTCTAAACTATAATTACTAATTCCCATTAAACTACCTAAAAAAGCTAATAATATTTTTTGATTATAATCGCGTATAATAATAAAGTGCTCATAACATTTTAAATTTTTACTTTCATACATATATGGCAGCTTTTAATTATAAATCTGTATATAATATATTTGTCTTGGAAATAAAATTGAATATCTAAAGTCCCCAAAATATTAGTGGACCAATGTATTGGAGATAAGACTAACCCTTTTATAAATGTTATAATCGAGATGAATCTAATGAGACAACTTTCAGGTCGATGGAATTATTTTCCTTTACAAGTTTTGAAAGAAACAATTCCCGTGTTTTTTCTAATTAAACCCCATATTTCGATAAAGAATGATCCAATCAACTGAAAGTGGTCTCATTCGATTAAGCTCGATAAAATACGTATTAGGACACCTCACATTTATATAATATATAAAATTAAAGATTTGTCAGTACATTGAGAGAATTCAAAAATTGTTGGATACTTTTTCATTTCATAGATCCCGAAAACCGAATCTGGCCATTTTTTTCGTGTTTATGTGCATTTATGTGTGTATGTATGTATTATGTATGTATGTGTCTGTCACCACCAATCCGACTTTATAGGCGTAAAACTGGCTAAACAAAATCGATTTTTTTTTCAAAAGCAAGCGCAAACATGTTGTACTTGTGCGACATGTTTGGTCTCATCGAAAAATATTGAGTAGAACCAAAGTTATCACCCCCCCCCCCCCCTTTTTATATATGTCGGGGGACTTTTACACCCGAAGACGCAGGACACTTAGGTGGGCCCATTGAACAAACCCGGGTTACAAACCAAACTCTGCATATTTGTGTGAAGAGTTTGGTCGTTAACCATGAACCCAGAGCTCAAGGCCAAGTGGACACCCGTCCTACCACTGACCACGCCCGATACTGCTATACTTACCTGATTCAAGGCAAGCGCTCTCTACTCCGGGCTACCTAGGCCTCTATTACCCCCCCCCCCCTTAAAAAAATTCAAGATGGCGGACGCGACTTTAAATATTTTTGGAGGCTTATTGCGATTAAATGGTAAGTGGTATCGAAAAGCAGATTGCACCAGCGGTGACAGATTTTAAAAGAACTACAACTTTGGCCTATGACTTTTTGTCGTACCTCCATCGGTTCTACCTTAAATAGAGCTAAATTTGATATTTTATAATTAAAATTTTTGACTTTGTGCTCTTATGGCGTCCGCAATTGTTGACCGAATTAAATTCTGATTGCGGTGCTTATACCTCACACCAACCTTTCATTCGAGTATTTATTATTTTATTAATTTGTCCTAGAACTAGAGTTATTAAATTTTACTGCCGTATTAAGAGATGAGACTGGTAATTAAATTAATGCACTAATGGTTGATGACGGTTTAATGGTTTCCCAGTCTAGTTGGTTTTAAATACGCTTTTTTCTCATTATATATATATATATATATATATATATATATATATATATATATATATATATATATATATATATATATATATATATATAGCCGTGGTTCGATAGAGAATGCGATAACAGTAGAATTAAAACCTTTTCTCTTTTAAAATTATTTAGAAAAACTGATTCAAATTTAGCTAGAAATTATTTTACGGGCGCTAGCAAAGGATATAAAGCGCTTTGTACTTCTAAGAAAAAACAATTTTACAAAAATATAAATGAAAGTTTTAAGAAAATTAGGGACTCTAAAAATTTTTGGACGTTAGTAAATAATTTTAAAAAAACATCTTTTACTCTAAGTACAAATATTAAGGCATCTTACTGGGTCGAACATTTCAGCTCTCTGCTCAATCCCACGTTAGATATTAGTTTTATCTGTCCGACGATTTGCAAAAAAGTTGAAAATATGTATCTGGATAAAGATATTGAGATGGGTGAATTAATTTTAGCTATTCAAAAATCTAAGTCCGCCAAGGCACCTGGTATGGACAGAATTCCTAACGAGTTCTACAAAAACCTACCAGAAAAAGGCTACGAAAAGGTTTTAGACCTCTTTAATTCGATTTTCAGAAATGGTGATATTCCTGCTAGTTTCAAAAGAAGTTTAATTTTTCCGCTGCACAAAAAAGGGAGCAAGGACTTGGTCACTAACTACAGAGGTATATCCTGTCTAGACACCATCAGCAAACTGTTTACTAGTGTACTGCATAACAGACTTATGAATTGGGTATCCGAATATGGAAAAATCAACGAATATCAAGCAGGATTCAGGCCCCAATATTCCACAGTGGATCAAATATTTAATCTGATGAGTATTGTAAGGCTTAAGTTAAAATTTAAAAGGAAAAAAGTTTATGCTTGTTTTGTTGATTTCTCTTCAGCTTTCGATTCATTAAATCGCTCTCTTCTTTACTACAAGCTACATGAGTTGGGTGTATCAACGAAAATAATTAGGATAATCAAGGAAATGTACGCAGGGTCCAACTCAGTAGTGTGGTGTGGTGATGGAGTAAGTCCTTGTTTTGAAACAGCTACAGGAGTAAGGCAAGGTTGTGTCTTGAGTCCCTTATTATTTATACTGTATTTAAACGGTCTGCACGAGGAGCTTGAGGGAGGAGTGTGGATTAAACATTGGAATATCAGGGTTCTTCTCTATGCGGACGACATTGTAATCATAGCGCCAGACCCAAAAACCTTGCAGAACATGATTAATAAACTGTATGACTACTGCAAAAAATGGCAGCTCTCAGTAAATCTGCAAAAGACTAAAATAATGATATTCTCCAACGGAGGTAGAAGGGCTAAATGTGAGCGTTGGTGGTACGGCAAAGAGCAATTAGAAATAGTCAGTTCCTACAAATATTTAGGAGTGTTACTAACGCCTCAACTGTCTATGAGTCAACATTTCACGGAGAAACTAGGAGCTGCGAAATTTGCCTTGACGCATACATGGAAATCTTTACTAAGCCAGATGAACGCACCCTTTTCTTCAAAGCGTAAAGTTTTTCAAGCCGTTTCAAGGTCGATTATGTGCTACGCTGCCCAAGTCTGGGGTTGGATGGAAGATGGACGAGTAGATAGTCTTCAAACCTACTTTATAAAGCAGTGCTTCTCTCTTCCTTACAACACGCCACATTATATGATATACCTGGAAACCGATATCATTCCTATATTCTACTACACTTTGAACCTCCATTTCAAATATATTTTGCGAGTTCTAGATTTACCTCCTACCAGACTACCTAATTTCCTTGCCAACGAAGTAATACAGTCAGAAGTCTTTTGGTTCAAAGAGTGGAAGAATTTGGACACCAAATACGGTCTGAACCTGGCTGTAAGAAGCATAGAAGACATAACACCACAGCGGTTAAATAAATCCGTGACTTTGTTAAAAGGTGTTTTAAAATCTAAGTATTTAGAGGCCAGAGAAAATTCGACAAACCATTTTATCTATAAAAACTTAGAATTAAGAGACCACACTTACTTTATAGATAAAAACGCGTATGAATTTATCAGATGGATTTTTAAGGCTAGATGTGACATTTTAAACTTAAATTATAGATCATGGGTAGATGACTCGGAATCCATTTTGTGCAAATTGTGTGAAATGAACGAAGAAGAAACTGGTTTCCATTTCATAGCTCGGTGCAGCGCTCTTAATCAAGTTAGAGAGGATAGTTTCGGTAAGGTGCGGCTAAGCTATTCTGTGTACATAGAACACCTTAATAATCAAAATCTTTGGTTCAAGTTAGTTGGTTATCTAAAAAAAGCATGGTCTGTGAGGTTTAGCTCAATAAATAGGTTTCCTTGATTCTTACAAAGATATTTCTTGTACAAATTTTTTTTTTTTTTTTTTTTTTTTTTTTTTTTTTTTTTAGTCCCAAATATATTTATATCCAAATTAAATAACAGTACGCAAGTTGTAATATAGGTTTGTTATTTTATACTTTTATAGATTTAATTTATTTTATTTAAAAAGTTTTTAGTTTACAATTAATCTAGTATTTCCTCTAAACGGAATTTTATAAATTTTTTATCAGTTATTAATTTGTTATGCATGTATTGTTTCTGTTTCTGGTTATGCATCTATTGTTCTGTTCCTCTTTTAATTTGTTATTAAGATTGTTATGTTTTCTGAATATTTATTACAATATGTATGGGTGTGTTACACTAAAAAAGATTGTTAAAATTATACCAGTACGCAAGGTATAATAATATAGGTTTTGTTACTTTATACTTTTATAGATTTAATCTATTTAATTTCAAATTTTTTTTAGCTTAAAATTATTGTAGTGGTTCCTTTAAATGGAAATCTTTATATTTATATTGATCTTTATATACTCATACTCAAAAATGTGACATTAACCCAATCTAATATTTTAATTTATAATATTATTATCTCATTAATGTCGTCGGCCTTAAGCCTCTCTCCCGTCAGTCGGCTACATGCCATGACGTTACATGCAAGTGAAGTATTATTTATATAAGTTATATTTATGTCATTACTTACAAATAAAACATGTTTTTACTACTACTACTATATATATATATATTATACATATACATATATATATATATATATATATATATATATATATATATATATATATATATATATATATATATATATATATATACATATGTATATATATATATATATATATATATATATATATATATATATATATATATATATATATATATATATATATATATATATATATATATTTTTTTTTTTTTTTTTTTTTTTTTTTTTTAAACAAAATTCACACAATTACTCTTCGTAAAAATACAAATGCCATCCTTAATTTCATTTTTTTTTTTTTTTTTCTCAAAAAAATGAATGAGGTAAGAAAATAAACAGGTCAAGTGTGTGCTAGTCAGACACACAGCGAGGGTCCGTAGGCAACCCTGTATAGTTTAAGTAGTACCCTATAAATGGTGTTTTTTAAAATGCTAAAAAGCTTACTTTGAACTATCCTATGGGTCTGATATTCTCAAAACACATAAAAAAAACGTCTGATAAAGTATTTTTTTGCCACTGAACCGGACAACAATCATATAAATTCATCGAAAAGACCAAAGTTATAAAAAACGTATTTTGTCAATAAAAAATAAAATAATATATTTTTCGAAATTTCCAAAAAGTGGTATCTTTACTTTTGGTCGAAGAATGTTCAGGAATTTTTTCAGATTTTTTGCACTTCACATAAGCGAGATAGAAGAGGGGACACGTTTCACACCCACTTCAAACTTGCCTACGCTCGCCCTATCAAAGTTATAACCAAATAATTATATATTTTTGTAATCAGCTCGACGTTTCATATGATACCCCTCACGGTGTCGAAAAAAAAAAAAAAATCAACTCATAAGTTTTTTTACCCTAATTTTTTTGAAAAATATTTTTTTAAGTCGCTATATTTTTAAATTATGTGGGTAGGTACAAGACATACATGCCAAATTTCAATGTGATCGGACGAAAGGTGTAGCCGTGAGAGCAGGCGACCGGATGGACGGACAGACACACGCAGGAAAATATAAGGGTCCTTGGTTCTACGGACCCTAAAAACAAATAGCTCTCAGGCTTTTCAGTTAAACTATACATATTTACATATAACAATTTTATGTCTCTACATTCATTTTTTAAGGCATAGCTTATGCCTGTGTTGACCCCCCTTCTTAATGCAGCCTTTCAATTCTTGATAGAGATGTAAAAGTGACAGGCATCTGATAAGTTGATATAAACGAGTTTAAATAAAATAAAATAATACAAAGAAAAATTTACGTTATTAAAAGTAATATAGTGATGTGAGAAAAGTGACGTGTGTGATAAGATATCATTGACGAGTTTAAATTTAATAGATCAAATGGAGGCAAATAGTTTTAGTTTGACAAGGAATAAATTTGATTTAATATTTAACATTTTTGGGTTGATTTGTAAAAAAAAAAAAAAAAAAAAAAAAAAAAAATATATATATATATATATATATATATATATATATATACAGAAAACAAACAAAACTCAGGTTTCGGTCACAAAAATCGTCTTTATGTTACAATCCCGACGTTTCGGTTTTTACTTAAAACCTTCTTCAGGGGCCGTAAAACATCTAAACAACGACTGAGCAGATCGTCAGTCGTTGTTTAGATGTTTTACGGCCCCTGAAGAAGGTTTTAAGTAAAAACCGAAACGTCGGGATTGTAACATAAAGACGATTTTTGTGACCGAAACCTGAGTTTTGTTTGTTTTCTGTTTATATTTACGGTCGAGAATTTATTCATATATATATATATATATATATATATATATATATATATATATATATATATATATATATATATATATATATATATATATATATATATATATATATATATATATATATATATATATATATCAGCAGAGTAATACCGTGTTTTTGCACACTGCAATAGGCTACACAATTTGCGAGAGACACCAAGGGATGTGCCACGCAAGCGTGACATATAGGAACTGTTCCAACATCAGACATAACGTCATTAAGATGTTGGCTCGGCATTATGCCATGTCCTGCATCGTTTCGTCGCGTCCGACTCATCAGGGGCCCGACGATGCCCACCCAACTCTGGACCTATACTACATCAAGAAGATCAAATATAGGACTTATCAGAGACGAGGGTGCTCTCATACCGCCATTCTTGCTTGGCTGGCAAAACACATCAGCAGAGTAATAAGTCTGATGTTGGAACAGTTCCTATGTGTCACGCTTGCGTGGCACATCCCTTGGTGTCTCTCGCAAATTGTGTAATATATATATATATATATATATATATATATATATATATATATATATATATATATATGTATGTAAATATATGTATGTATATATAAAATATATATAGAAGTGAGGGAACACGAAAATCGAAATTTTAAAGGACACACGGTGTAAAGATGAATTGGTACAAAGACGAAACTAAATATATATTTGTACTCAGGTTATCTTCCTATTTCATTTAAAACCCCACATGATGCAGTTCCATTAAAAAAATATTCAACTCGTTGGTTTTGAGGGATTTTTTTGGGGGCTTTCCTGTTAAATATAAGGGTCCACAGTTTTGCCTAATTACCCTATAAGAATGAAAGGAGAAGCAATTTTCCAAAATATTTGAGAGTTTGGACTCTCAATCCCAGATCTCATTTAACCCTACTTTTTCTTCTTAGGTCTCGAATTTCCACGAGTCCAATTTTGTAAGATACCACTATTACATTGAATATTATACCACAAATGGGATAAGTTTATTGATCAGCGCTTTCAAAGAAGTAGTGATAATTGCATGATTGAGAGGACTCAAATTCATACATAGATGATCGGCATATTGAATTAAAATGACTTTTTGAACCTAGGAGGCCTTAATTGGGGTAAAACTATAAACATTTTGTGCCATCACAACACTTTCTTTTTATATATCCTACGTATAGGAGAGGGTAAAAATCTTAGATCCTTAAGGCAAGGATTTATTTTGTTCTTATTCATTTATTTGTTAATTTTTCGAGTTCTACTTAGATGTAAAAAGTGTAGTAGTACATTACGCGTTGAGTGCGGAAAGTAGCATTTTGCATGCGAGAGTGGAGTTTGCACCCGAGCGACAGCGAGGGTAGTAAAACCACACTAGCAATGCAAAATGCCGTTTTCGCACGAGTTGCGTACCGTACTTTATCTACGATTGTTAGATTTAAATAATAAATACAGAAAAAAAACTTCCTGTATACAAGTTCGTATTTCTCTTTTGATAAAGATAACATTAATTCATTAGTTGTATTTTGTGCCGAATTATTTCGGGAGGCGTATTATTCTCCTCATATTCGTCATAATCATTTAAATCACTCATTGTTTTTCACTAAAATATCGATATAAACAGTTACTTTAATAAAAGAACAGCAAATTAGTTTTGTTAAATGAAAAACAAACTCGCTAATCGTGCGTAAAGCTGAAGAATTCCTCTTCTTCACCGCCCTAGCGTGGTAAAGAAGAGGAATTCTTCAGAACAATGAGACGCGCATGCGCAATGAATTCAAGTACGTAAATAATCATTTTCTACGCATCTAAACAGAGATATAATGTTTATATTTCGTATCAATCGTAGATAAAATCTATTATTTATAGGTCAGACCTCAGTAGAAAATATTTTAATACTTATATGGTTAGGCAATAAGCAGATCTATTTGACTGGTTTTTTTTTTTTTTTTTTTTTTTTTTATTCAGTATAGTAAGTAAGATTAACAAATGCTAGGTAAATCAAACTTAAATTAAGTTTCAAAGTAGTTTAAATATTAATGATATTTTAAGTAGACAATTAGCAATGTATTATGTGGGGTTAATAAGTTTAGAGATGTTTGGTATGTGCATTAAATTTGGAATTGCTGTTTTATCACGACTTAATTTGTTTCCTCTCCTGAAACACGAGGCACAAGGGTAGGTTGGTTCATGGATAGGTGTATTAAATAACGGAGACAAAGAGCCACATATCCCATATTCCCCTGCAATGTAGAGGGAAATTCAAGCTATTATACAGTTTCCCTGCGGAATAACATCCCCCGATATATTTAGTATTAAATTTAAATTGATTAAAATTCTATTACGTCAAAGGAGAGAGGGGCACGTGCTTCGGGAATAAGGATTTAATGGGGTTATGCTCTATAGAGAAGAAAGGATATTTCGAGAAGAGAAAAGAAACGAATTCATAAATAGAAGAATAAGGCAGGGGTAGAATAGAGGGGAGATGGTTAGGGAGCGTGCTCAGGGTAGAGGCATCCCTTCATATTGAAGGGCTTTCAGGGGCGTGGCACTGACCCTGAACCTTGACCTACTGACCTACTGACCTTTACCTTACAGCAAACCTTACCAATGCTCCTTTTCAACGTGACCATGTCGACATTTTAATAAACTATTAGATAGTTTTCATACATTTAATAAAATAAAGTTAACGTCGGAAAAAAACACACTGGAAAGTTTGCTTATTACAACTTTATTGTCATTATTATTATTATATTATTGTCAAATTACATAATCCAATATCAAATGTCATATTAAAAAAAGAAAACAAGAAGAAAATAAAAATTTAGTATTAACAAGTTGAAACAGAGGTACATTGTATTCTGACGAAGCCTATTAAAATATTATAACAACATACAACAATAATTATAATAATAATATATACATATAATTTAAGGGTCAGTCTAGTCTAGTAGAAATTTGTCAAATAGGAAAGAAATGTAGTCATTTTTCTTTGGTACAGTAAGATATAATGTAACATTTTAAAAAATATATATATAACAGAATTGCATTAAGTTTCAGTGAGGAGTTAGATGGTAGAGATAAATCATTATAAGAAGGACAGCTAGCCAGATGACAGATGGCAGATGGACCTATCGAGTGATCTAACCACTCATCTGTGCAGAATTAAATTTAAATTCCTCTTAGTTTATTATTATTGTTAATTTTATTCTCTTTATTAATATTATTTTGTCAAAATCTATCCACACCATTCTGGCATCAGAAAATAAATATGACTTTTTTCATTTTAGAGTATCCAAGATAGTCGTCCCTACTACAAAAGCATAGCAATGAAATAATGTAAAACAGTCAACCCAGATTATTTTCAACCCAACAGGTTAGGTTAAATGGAAATAAATTTAAATTTATAATAAATTTTAAACTAAAACATTTTTAACAACAAAATTTTATTCTTATTCTTCTCAGCAAACCCTTTGATTTGATACCCATATCATGGGAGTGCTTAAAAAATAACTAGTCCCGCCATCATGGGCTGTGCACCACCTTGAATTTTGAATGAGTCACTTAGCTAACCATGCATTGTCAATTCAACCGGTTGAGGATACTGCCTCAAAATTCAGTTGCAAGATTTGACCCGAACATACATGCAAACATTGCAAGTTAAATAAAAGCTTGTAAAAAATGACCTAACTTCAAGTAGAACGTGACTCAAAATTATTAAAATTTATTGTATTTTAATCCATATAAAAATTAAAGTTTACAAGTCTATTGTTAAATTAAAATATAAAAACGAGTGATTTCTTTATTAAATAAATTTTAAGAATAAATCGAATTATCAAGTTATTCTTAGTATTTACTAAGGATTCTTGACAAAAGCAAGTTACAAAGCACAAAAGGATGAAAATTATATTTATTGAAGCTTCATTGGAGAAGATAAATAGAGACAATGATGCACCACATCGAGGGGCCTGCTTGTTATATAAAGTATCACTTAGTATTATTATATGCGCAGTGTTACGAGCACGGTAGAGGAGACAGAGGGGTCGCAGCATGCATAATAGCTATGGAATGAACCTGGTAGATGAGTGTGAGTGACGAGGCCAGGAC